>CAUJRU010000476.1:0-607817 GCA_963277665.1 Viscum album | reverse complement strand
GGATCGTCATTATCCATGGTATTGTCAAATCTTCGATGATAGTTTCTATATGGATGGTTCATTGGCAAGAATCATCGATGTCCCATAAAACTAAAACTATGACGATATTTCAGTCTTCTCGATCGAGTATTCTTCATACAAATAGGACACGACAATTTTCCTTTTGTGCTCTATCCAGACATCATTGCATAAACAGGAAAATCATTGATAGTCCACATAAGTGCAGCACACATCTGAAATATGTCTTTCGAACATGCATCATATGTGGGCACACCCACATCCCAAAGAAGTTTCAAATATTTTATTAAAGGTTTCATGTATACATCTATATCATTGCTGGGATCAGAAGGGCTAGATATCAGTATACTTAAGAAAGTGTAAAGCTTTTTCATACACAACCAAGGGGAAAGGTTATAAATGTGTATGAATACCGGCCATGTGCTCTGCGAAGTAAGAATCTGCCCAAATAGATTAAAAACGTCACATGAAAGACCCAATATCACATTACGCACGTCAGCTGCAAATTCAGGATATCGAGCATCAAATCTCTTCCATGAAAATCCATCTACAGAGTGAACCAACTCTTCATTATTCTTTTTTCTCTCAGTGTCATGCCATTGCATTTTTACGGATATTTCATCAGACATGAAAAGGTTCTGTAATATGGGGATCAATGGAAAGTGCCACATTACTTTTTTTGGCACACGAGATGGTGTTCCATCATCTTTTGGCTTCCATCAAAAGGTTCCACATTTGATACAATCATTTATTTCAGCAGTTTCCTCCCAAAATAAGCTGCAATCATTCGGGCAAGCATGAATTTTTTTTGAGAATCCAAGTTCATCAACTAACTTCCATGCCATATAGTGGTTTGAGGGAATATCTGCATCATCTAGAAGTAAGTCCTTTAAGAAGGTAAGAATGTAATTAATTTCAGTATTTGAAATCCCATACATAGTTTTCCCATGAAAAAATTGGATTAAAAATTACAACTTCTTCATTTTACCACATTGCCGATATACTGGAGTCGTCGCAAAATCATTAAATTGTTTCACCCTATCAACATCATCATTTTCATTGGACGCATCATGTGTTCTTGTATCGAAATCTTGTTGGATGGACATCCTTTCCTTCTCATGATGCCGAATAAATGGAAACCGATCATATATCAAACTCTCCAATTCAGTCCTATCATTTGGATCATCAACATTTTGAGATTCCATTTTCTCTCCATTGTGATACCACACATAATAGTTTGTTTGGAAACCATATTTGGTTATATGATAGCTAACTGCTTCACGACTCAACCAAGGTCTTCCAACATAATTAAAACATGGGCAGTGTATGCGACCACTATCTGAAACCTTGTCAAATGAAAAATCTAGAAAGCTGTTCAAATTATTTTGAAAATCGGTTGAAATCCGATCAGTTTCGTACATCAAAATTCTGTCCATTCTATAAAAAAATTGCAAGTAGTCATTTCAAATCAATTCAATAATATTGAAGTTTAATCAAAAAAATATTTAGGTAAATGAAAATTGTTTACTTTATATAAAATCATAACTGACACATTACTCTATATGAGAATCATATTAAGAAATACAACAAAATACTGTGTATATAAGAAAATAAGATATAAAATTTCTAATGCCTATATTCAAGGATTGCCCAGTTAGATATTGGAAGTGGATCAGAATACATAATCCTCAAGGATCTTGTTGGGAGTACATGAGTTTTATACTTTAACTTTTTTAGAGAGATCAGTATGAGGAGTAGGATGAGGATCAGGGGAGTGGCGGGAATTTCCAAGGGGGGTGCGGGGTGTCTAGGGGGGTGAGGGGTGTCTAGGGGGGTGGTGGGGCTGTCCGGGGGGTCGGAGGTGTCTAGGGGGTCAGGGGCTGTCTAGGGGGGTCGGGGTGTCCAGGTGGGTGGGCTGTCCACGGGGGTGGTCAGGCTATCCAATGGGGTAAGGGGAGTCCAGGGGGGTTAGCGGGCTATCCAAGGAGGTGAGCGGGGTGTCCAGGGGGTGGGTGGGGTTGTCCGGGGGGGGGGGGTGTTGGGGTGTCCAGGGGGTGGGCGGGCTTCCCATGGGGGTGGCGGGGCTGTCCAGCGGGTCTAGAGTGTCTAGGGGGTGGGCGGGCTATCCAGGGGGGTGGGCGGGCTGTCCACGGGGGGTGGTCAGGCTGTCCACGGGGGTGGCGGTGCTATCCAATGGGGTCAAGGGTGTCAAGGGGGTGGGTTGGGGGGGGGGCTTTCTAGGGGGTGGGGTGGGGGTGCTTTCTAGGGGGTGGGGGCGTCCGGGGGGATGGGGGTGTCCAGGGGGTGGTGGGCGGGTGTCTGGGGGTGGGGTGGGCGGGCTGTCAACAAGGGTGGGGGGGCTATCCAGGGGGGCACAAGCTGTCCAAGGTGGTGGGAGGGTGTCCGGGGCTGGGGTGGGTGGGCTGTCAACAAGGGTAGTGATAGGTGTTGAAATTGTACACCTAGAGTTTGATGAGGAAATACTTATGAGGATGGATTGGAATCTTGGTAGGTTCTTAGAGTGGGATGTTCTCTCTGAGTATATAAAATGTATTATGAAATGTTTTAGGGAAATATAATTATCATACAGGGCACATATCTATAAGGTGATAAAATTATATTTTCATAGATGTAAGATGGTATTTTATGGATTTTTTGGACTAAATAAATCTTAATTAGTTAATAGAGATGAAGAAGTTCTCTATAAAAAATATTATGAAAAATTAATCTATTACAAGACATTTTTTTGCTTTCTATTGATTAATATCCTTAAAAATACCATTAGTAGTGGGTCATATAAAGAATCATTCCCAAGATTGATTTTAGGAGTATATATGGTTTTTATTATTTTTTTCCATGACTTTTGGGTTGATAAACACTATAATTTTCTTCATAGATCTCATGAATATGATTTTCCATCCATATAATGTCTCTTTAATCATTATATTTATAGATGAAATGACAATATAGTTTATGAAATTATTTTTTAATGATTGACGCTGTGACATATTAATGATTACAATTCAATAAAATTTGATTTATAAAAATAATTTTGTGTGTCAATATTGGATAAAATATACTAAGAGCTATTGAAATTAGAGAAGCACCAGGATTTTAGTCTATCTCAATCTCAACATCATGTCAAGGGAGTATCATCACAACCACCTCATAAAAAAAAAACAAAAACCCTAACAACCTTGGTATCCTCCAACATAATATCTTTAATCTATTCTATAAAAGTATGAACAATCACATAAACTAGGTGGTCCACATATCAACTTCCCACCTAAAATTCCCACTCAATAACAATAACTACATTCTTTCTATCCCAATATGATTACACAACCCTCCTTCAGAATAATTTGATAAAAATATTTAAGGAATATAACTAGTTGATTCATTTGATGACATAGTATAGGTATATTTATATGAAAATAATACCCCCATAATAATCATGCAGCCCTGTCATCAGTCTAAACCCTTAGAACACATAAAAGAAGCTAGTATGGACATTTACTAAAATATTTAACACCATAAGAATGAAAATACACTCTAAATATAGTTTGAGAGGATATAATGGTGTGTGTGAAAAAAATGATATTAAATCAATTTAAATTAATATTGAACAAATGAGGGTTTACAGTACACTAAGAGTACCTCAAACAATCCAAAACCACTATAGCGCCACATATTCAACTTCATGAAACAGGACCTGGAAATCTTACCTATGTCTTTACTGATGACCACCTAATTGGAACACTCTATTTATGGTTCTTGAACACAAGGAACAAACTATGTTTGGTCTCTACCAACTCAATCACCCCCTTATAGATCATAATCTTGTTTCCCCTTATACTAAAATGGTCTCACTAGAAGATACTTATAATGTTGGTCCTAAACCATTAATTATCCACAAAAAAATTATCAAAGAACCATTGGAAACATCTTAATGACTATACAAGATCATCACATATAGGTTAAATCAAAACAAAAACAAAAAACATATACACATCAAAATCAAAACTAAAAACTGAAATATTAGATAAATTTCAATAAAAATAAGGTACCAGTTAAGAAAATACCTAATTTAGGATGGGTCTGATAAGATTTGGAAGGAGATTCAACACCTTGGATGGGATAGAGGAAGAGGAAGCCGAAGGAGCTCCAAGATCGCCTACTGCTCCCATTTAGGGTTCTGTATCGCAAATGGGGGAGAGGACGGGCTGCTGATAATTTGGGGGAAAGTTTTACCAACGGTTTTTAAAAACCGTTGGTATATAACTTCGGGCCAAACCTATACCAATGGTTCCTTAGAACCGTTGGTAAAATCTTCCCTGAACCACACCTATACCAACGGTTCTCATTGAACCATTGGTAAAACTCCCCTAAACTACATCTATACCAACGGTTTATTAGAACCATTTGTAAAAGCTCCCACAAACACCCCTATACCAACGGTTCTAAGGAACCGTTGGTAAAAGCTTCCCTAAACCATCCTTTACCAATGGTTTCATGAAATCATTGGTATGGAAGTGTGGGGAAAAAACCATATTTCAGCTGTGTTGGTAAAGCGATCAACAATGACCCATATTGTATCATTAATTTTAGGAGTCTTTGGTAGCCCCATGAAAAAATCCATCGTAATATCATCCCATTTACACTCAAGTATGGGAATAGGTTACATGACTCCTCTAGGATGTTTTCTTCCAACCTTTACCTATTGACAAACCATACATCTTGACACATAATCAGCAATCTCCCTTTTCATGTTGTCCCACAAAAAAATGTTCCTTCAAATCTCTATACATATTAGTGATACCAGAGTATATAGAGAAACTTGATCTATGAGAATCATCCAACAATTACCTTTTTAGATCAGGTATGTTAGGAACACAAAGTCTATTTATAAATTTCAAAATTCCATCTTCATATACGAAGTCAATCAATCTCCCATCATTCACATCTTTAATTTTCTTTTGAAACTCCTCATAATTAGTTTGATAACTTTTTATCCTTTCCAGTAAAGATGGTTTAGAAACCATTTGAAAAAGTATTGACATTTCACCTTCCATGATTATTCCCATATCCATATTTACTAGATCCATGAACATATGATCCCTTTCAACTCTCATCTTGTTCAAAACTCCATGATACTTTCTTCTCAAAGAATCTTCCACCTTACTTTCCTTCCCCAGGTGGTATTTTATAGTGAAATAATAATCCTTGAGTAGTTCATACCATCACCTTTGCCTCAAGTTGAGTTATTTCTGTGAGAAAATATACTTCAAACTCTTGTGATCAGTATATATCTCACATTTTTCACTACATATATAGTGTATCCATATCTTCAAAGAAAATATTACAGTTTCTAACTCAAGATCATGAGTGGTATAGTTTTGTTCAGGAATTTTTAGTTGTCATAATGAATAGGCAATAACTCTATCATTCTGCATAAGGAAACAACCAAGTCCTTTCTTTCAAGCATCGCTATAAATAACAAACCCATCATTCCCCAATGGTAGATTCAATATAGTATCATTGAATAATATTCTCTTAAGTTCTTAAAAACATTCTTCACACTCTTTTGTCTAAACAAATTTAACCCCTTTACGTGTGATATTGGTTAATGGGTTTTCCAATCTGGAAAAATTCTAGAAGAAACGCCAATAATAACCTACTTAACCAATAAAACTATATACAACAGTTATACTCATTGGTGCTAGCCATTCTTGTATTGTTCTTGTCTTATAAGTATCAATAATGATTCCATCCTTATAGACAATATGGCCAAGAAAATAAATTTACTAATTCCATAAATCACACTTTCTAAACTTCCCATATAATTCATTACTTCTAAGGGTTTTCAGAATAGTGCACAAGTGATTTTCATGATCTTAGTATCTTTTTCAGTATACCAAGATATCATCAATAAATACCAATAAAAATTCATCAAGATATTCCTTGAAAACTCTATTCATTAGATCCATGAAAACAGAGGGTGCATTAGTCAGTCCAAAAGGCATTACTGTAAACTCGTAATGCCCATACCTGGTACGAAATGCTGTCTTTGGAATGTTTTCCTTCTTCACGCACAACTGATGGTATTCAGATCAAAGGTAAATCTTTGAAAAATATTGAGCTCCATGAAGTTGATCAAATAAATTATCAATGCGAGGTATGGGATACTTGTTCTTTATTGTTATAGCATTGATCTCCTTGTATTCAATGCACAACCTCATAGATCCATCTTTCTTCTTAACAAAAAGAATAGAATCTCCCCATGGAGAAACACTAGGGAAAATAAATCCTTTATTACTCAATTACTCTTGTTGTTTATTTAGTTACACTAATTCCACAGTGGCCATTCTATAATGGGTCTTTGATATGGGCCTTGAACCAGGAATTAAATCAATGGAAAACTCAATTTCTCATTCTGAAGGATGTCCAGATAAATCCTCTGGAAACACATCAACATATTCTTGAACAATAGGTACGTCCTCTATTTGAACATTATTTTCCTCACCCATAGTTATTTCATTATATTCCTCCCTAATAATTTAATTTAGTAGAGCTATTGGGGGTGGATCTATATAAAAATCAGGTGGTGACATTTCTTCTCTAAAGATATGGTACTCCTTATCATCATAGAAAATTGTAACCTCCTTCTTCTTACATTAAATTTTCACATCATGGTCCAAAATCAAATCCATAAAGAGGATTATATCAAATTTAATCATGGGTATGAAGATGAGATCAATGGATAAAGAACATTTATATGCCATAATGGGGACTGATTCAAAAAACTTTGTTGCAATGATACTTCCCTTATGAGTTTTAACTGACAACTCCCTTGTTAAATAAAATTAGAAATATCTAATTTTCTTAGAAAACTGTGAAGATATGAAAAAATGCAATGATCCAGAATCAAATAAATCACTATCTAAACTTGAGAAAACTATTAAATTACCTACCACCACATCTTTTGGAGCTTCAACCTCAGCATTAGTGATCGCATAAACTTGGCCTTTTTCCATTGGCATTTTTCAAGGTAAGTTTCCTTGGTTCTTAGGAAATTTATTTGAATAATTCCCCATTTCTCTACAATTGTAGCATTCAACATTGACATCCTCTTTCATTCCCATACAATCACGATCTTGGTGGCCTTTTTCACCACACTTGTAACAAACTCTCATTCACTTCAGGTAGGTACCGGGGTGTTTCTTCCCACATTTACTGCAGGACGGATATTCGACTTTTCCCTTATTCCCCTTATTTCCATTTCCAAAGTGTTCAGAAGATCCCTTATTCTCTTTCTTTTCTTAAAAGTCATAAGACTTAGAGAATTAATTTTTTGTCTTGATAGCACATTAGACAATATCTTCATATGATGAGAAGGATTTTGAGACTAATGATCGATGGAGAAATGGTTTTAACCCATCAAAGAATCAATAAATCTTACTCTTTGGGTTATGTATATAATCTGCTGCTTGCCTTGCTAACCTTGTAAAGTTAGCCTCATACTTTGTGAAATTATTATCCTTTTTTTGCCTCAGAGTCAAAAATTATCTTTCCATATCGGCTTGATGGTCACAAGGATATTATTTTTCTAATAAAATATCTTTAAACTCCATCCATTCCATATTTGATACTTCTTCATCCTTCTTTGTGTTTTGAATTAATGACCACCATTGATCTGCATCACCCATGAGGCAATAAACTACCATGAAAACTTTTTCCATTTCGCTACTCCCCAAAGCATAAAATAATTTCTCTAAGGAACTTATCCATTGATCAGATACAAATGGATTTTTAGTCCCATTGAATGTTGGTGGTTGTTTCCTCATGAAGTGGTCTAACATTGATCCTACACATTGTGGATCAGGGTGCTCCATACAGATAAAGTTATTATTCATGACCTGAGTGAGTTGTCCCAGTATGGTGATAAACTGATCAGCACCCATTGCATCACAAGATCCACTATAATTATCTGGATTAGGAGGAAAATACCTACATGGATTATGTGCATTAATACGGTTTCCATTCCTTCCACTAGGTACCATTTCTAAAAAAATGATATACACTACATTATTTTATGAACCATAATAAATAATGACAAACTTGTAAAACTCTTAACATAAATTGAAGAGTTTATGGATATAATCCATAATCATAAAAATGTTTTCTTTGAGGAGGTATATACCCATAAATGCTTCATAATGGTTTGTAAATAAAATGTGAATTATCCTAAGCATATCCCCCGGGAGTGTTGTAACTAAGAGTGCAACAAGGCCCATTGTCGTGTACCATGATACCCCGGGTCAAGCTCGAAACTCCTTGTCAGGGTTTTCAATCCTAGGTACATCTGTGCTAGATCTGCCTCTACCTTCTCATATCTAGACAGAGATGTATTTCTTAGAAAACTCATAAAATCCCTATATTACCAAAATTATAGGATGTTCTTTTATCCTAATCCTAAAAGTCTATCTTAGGGTAATTTTCTCTAATAAGAGTTTTTCTAAATATAGTTTCCAAGGTTTGTACTAAACTTTTTCTAATACCAACTGTAATGCCCTGACCCTAGAATCCAAGATTCGGTGCATTATTACATAACATTTTCATGATCACAAGGGATTAAATACCGAAAGACCGATCAATTTAGTAGCTTTGGAAGTACTAGATACATTCATACGTTTTACATTACATTATAAAATGAAAAACACAACATTGTATCCATTGAACAAATTCATATCCCTTAGACTATCTCTGCAGTTTAGTCATAATATACTTCTTCGTATCCTGGGAAAAATAAAACATATTAATAGGTGAGCTCAGATGCTCAGTAAGGATAAAAATATAGCTGAAAATTTCATAAATAAACATAAAAATTTAAGGCAATGTATAAGAATAAAACATGATATTTTTAAACATAAAATTCAACATAATATGGAAAGTATAAATCAAATAATTCCATTTACTTATTCACATGGATATTCTACTAGTCGAATAATCTCATACAATATCAATATCCAATTTCATAATGATGGAATGCATAATGGTAGAAATCATAACCACATAGTCAAGGCCTCGTTCCAAGACTACAAATAAGATTTTGTAAAGGCTTTGTGCCAAGACACTAGTTTGTCTCATGAGACCTATCGATTCATCGAGGAGCTATATAGGGCTACACCCATCACTTACTGAGTCCAATTCATTCCTCATATGAAAAGGTTTAAACATAACATAAACATTAGTATTAAAACTAGTATAAGAAATTTCAATACTTTATCCATAAACCATGAATGGTATAAAAATAACACATACATAGTAAAAAATATCACAAAAAATTAAATACAATATGAAAGATTTGTATCATAATAAATCAACTTCAAACAAGTTTAAAATCCATCAAAGGATGTTGATATAGATGAAATGAAAACTATTTGAAAGAAATACCTCTTTCTATTTTGAAATTATTTGAAAGTCACATAATTATAAAAGATAAAATTTATTTTGAAAATATTATTATAATCTTGTAAGGTAAGCTTCTAAGGTGTTATAATGGTGGAAAATAGCTGCACCCACCATATAAGTAAAAAAAAATTCTTTCCTTAATTTTGTTGAAAATTTCGTAAAGGACCTTGTTTGGAAAACAACAGAAAGATTACTTTATAAACATCTTATAAAATGTCAAAAAAGGGTATAAACGACTTTAACCCATAGTCTAGGAAATAGTAAAAATGTTTTGAAATACATTTTTAAGAAACATGGATGTTGATGATAAAGAAGTCCCAGTAGATACTTACGTATAAACAACCTCAGATAATGGAGAGATTGTAGAATTAACCCTTACCTTGTACTTTTCCTTGATAGAGGGTACGTTAAAATATTTTATAATAGTTAAATCATTATTATTAAATTATACAAGAACCACATACATAAATATGATATCATATATGATCTTATAATATTTCTTTGTTAATAATATTTCAGTAATATCATTGTTTCGGGTGTTAACTGATTCGCTTTCCTTTATATGATTGGTTACGTAAGCCATGTTTTCTATGGATAGGATGTATTTGATTCATATCCAAAATAATATTAAGTTATTAAACATTATTTTTAATCATAAAATGAAAATTATTCTTGAATGGTTATGATGGGGAATGAATTTCATCGCGTTCGTGGAGATGATAATCCGTACGTACGCACGAGTGACAATATCATTCTATTGATGGTGAAATCATATGTAATTGAATGGTATATCATATATATAGAATAATTAACATGTTATATTTATTATTTACATCAGTTATACTCATTATTATACCCATCCAAATAATGAAGTGTTTGAATAACAAACTACACCACGACGTGGAGACGGTAAGTCATACGTACACACGTATGGTGACTTTTTCATTCATAAGATGGATATAATAATGAATATGGTTGTACCATATTTATAATAATATCATAGTATGTATAATATACTAGAGTTATTTTTTTTGGTATGGAAACAACAAATAAAGAGGAAGTGGAAGAAGAAAAGAACTTTGAAAGGGGTGGTGGAATTATTACCTCTTCTTCAGGTGTTTCTTTTTGAGTTGATCAAAAGGGATCCATAGGTTGGATTTATGATCAAAGTAAGGCCTCTAGGTCAATTTGAGGGTAGTTTGGAGGATATTTGAGTAGGTTTTGGACAAGACAAATGGCTTTGGAGGTGTTATTTTGAGAGAAGGGAAGTACCCTTTTATAAGAGAGGTGAGGGTCACTTTAGGAAAAGATTGAAATATTATTTTATTATACAATCATATTCAGTTTATAATGCCTCCAAAATAATTTATTTCGAGGATAAGGTGGGGTTGGGTAGAAAAAAACTCAACCAGTAGGTTTTATATAGGTTTAGGTCACCATATTAACCTTATTTTTAGGTTTAACTCTTAGTTAAATAGTTTAACTTTTACCATGTATTCTTCTATTATTAAAATAAATGGTTAATAAACTTACTATAAAAAGACAAGTGAACCTCAAGTGGTTCATTATTAATATATATAACCTTATATAAGTCCTTTGGCTGAACTTTAAATTTTTAGGAATATTATATCAATTAATAATATAGTATTTGTTTTAAAAACTCATTTATGTCAATTTTGACACAATTTGGTATTTTGTTTTCATTAAAGTCATAAAAACTTTATTAGTTAGAAGAAATTTATTTAATCAACCCTAACAGGTCATATTAACCTAGAAAATTAGTATAATTCATCAAAAGTATCAATTTACATTTATATGGATATTTATAATGTCAATTATTTTAATCTTTCATTAATAAGGTAATTACTACATCATCAATGTGTCAGGAATAAATTTAATTATTTAATGTATAAAAATTATAAATAAAATAACATTATATAGGAAATCTTTTTAGATTTATAATTAATATTTATAGTCGAATTTATCTTATGTATAACCCTATATTAAAAATGGTTTAGTTATTAAACTTTGAATTTAACACTTTTAACTCTTCTTTAAATAAAATAATAATAAATGTCTTAATCTAATCCAAGTGGACCTAAAGGATCATATTTTATTAATAAGGTTAGTTTTGGTCAAAATAAACATATCCAATAGAATTAGGACATGCATTAGGGTAATTATAATATCATTTTTACTTTTAATTACCATATTTACTTTTAACCGTGGTAAATAAAAGCCAAAAGTTACTATTCACCAAAAATTATTTTTATCTTATTGAACCACATGTCAACCATATCTATTTTATTTTTAAAATTAAATTCACAGAAGTGGTAAAATTACGTTTTATACAAATTTTCAAATGCGCCTAGAAGGTGGGTAAAAAACGGTAAAAAGTTCAATACAATTATATATATATAATATTATTATAAAATAACTATAATGAATTACATTGAACATAAATAGGTATTATATATCTATTTTTACCTAATATAAATTTAAATAATATAACTAATTATTGAAATAAAAAGTCAGTTTTAAACAATAACACAATGTTTTTCACTATTCATCAAAAATTGAAAGTTTTCAGAAAAATACCAAAAATTCACCCTAAGCTAATTTCGATATTCCAAATTCAAAAATGAAGTCCATTTTGAAAAATAAAATTTATAATATTTCAAAAAGTGGGTATTACTATTCATAATGGTTAGTTTGATTGGTCGTGGTGTGTTAAAACTCCAAGTTGCATACAACACAAGCTATTGTATTATTCAAAGGGAAACATACCGTAGAAGATTGGGGTGTTACATTTCAAAAATAAATTCTCAAAACATTTCAAAAATACCATTAATTTCATAATATTCCTTGAATTCCAATTCCATTAGAATTGGGGGTTTTCCCCCAAAATCCATGCCATTACAATTTAAATTTCCAATTCACATTGAATTGGGTTTTCGCAAATAAATTGAAAGAAATTTCCAAAAATTCAAGAAGATAAAGGATTTAATTATATGGAAAATCTCAAATAGAACAACCTAAATTTAATCAAAGGATCAGAAATAAAAAATCAACACCCACAATGGGGAATGACAATGAAGAACGATGTTAACAAATATTATGAAACCAAACCTTAAATCAAGCTCCATTTAAATGGAGTTTAGATCCATCCAATATGTGATGATGTATAAAAATTGAAATATGAAATAATGAGGGATCAGGGAAAACCAAGGATTATAGGTTCACATACCTAGAGGAGATTAAACATGATCAATCATGCCTCAATCCTTCAAGAGAAAGAGTCTAGGGGGGAAAACTGCTTCTTAAGGGATTTCTCAACTCTGTAAATTGAATTCAGTTGAGTGAGGGTCAAGTGGGGGATTAAAATGGGGTTTGGAAAACTTTTAATAATTTTTATAAATAAAAAACCCTACACATAAGGTTATTTGGGTAGGACGACTTGGTTTAACAAACCATATTACTGAACTGTGAACCCATACACTTGGGTGCTCAATTTTTTAAACTGTGCACCAACCATAGAAAACCCCACTATCTAGGGTGGTATGGTTTTCATTGGTAGGGAACAAAGTTCGAAAGAACCATTCACCAACCATGAACAGACCAAACAATCGCCAAAAATTTATTATTTCACCTGAAACAACCCGAGATAAGCCCCAACCAAAGCATGATCAAAACAAGGGTCGAGGAGTACCTAAAAAAAAGTAACATCTTGTTACAACCTTCCCACCATAGAATCTTTCTATCCCCAAAACTCTTATCAAGAAGTTTCCATATCAAAGAGATGAGCCCACTCCTCTCTCATTAGTGCCTCAGGATCCAATGTCTCATGAGAATTAGAACCATACTTCCATAACACAAATACCAAAGGTATCATCCTCACATAAATTACCTTTGTCTCAAAATAAAAAAAATCTAACTAGATACTTAGTCACAGATAAATCAAGCTCAACATCAAAATTTTCCTAGCTCAAGACATGAGATGGGTCATAAAGATATTTCTGAAGCTGCGATACATAGAACACATTTTGTATCGATGTTAACTTTAGTGAAATTACTAGATAGTAATCCACTTTACCCACATGATCAATGATCTGATAAGGTCCCAACAAATGAGGAGAAAGATTCCCTTCCCTCACAATCCATTGGTGGACCAACCGAGGTGAAACTCTCAAAAACAGATGATCACCAAAAAAGAACTCTAATGGAATCCAATGATGATTAAAATAGGAATTATACCAGATCTATTCCATCAACATTCTTTGAAGAATCAATTGAATCTTCAACATCTTATCTTGGAACAAACTCGGTCCAACCAAGGAAGTTTCACCAATACCCAAACAACATAAAAAATATTTACACAATCTTCCATAAAATGCCTCAAAATGAGCCATTTTGATTGTGGATTGGTAACTACTATAATAATAGAACTCAACCATTCTCAAATGGTCATCTTAATATCTACCAAAATCAAGGACATATTCATGAATCATATACTCGAGAATCTATACAGTCTTTCTATCTGGACATCCATTTGTGGATGGTATTCCATACTCAATCAAACCTAATATCCCATCACCTCCTGAAGGCCTCTCCAAAAGCGGTAAGTAAAATGGGGATCTCTATTAGAGACTATAGTATATAGAACTCCATGAAAATGAGAAATCTCTTTTACATATATATTTCCCTAATCCTCAACTTTGGTTGCTTTCTGAATGTGTATAAAGTGATCCAATTTGGTTTTCCTATTGATCACAACCCATATTGCATTCTTCTTTCTCTGGGTATATGGGAACCCAACAAAAAATTCCATAAAATATCATCCCACTTCCTAGTCGACAATGAAAGTGTCTAGAGAAAACCCAAATTTATTTGGTTCTAGACCTTGAACAGTTGGAAAATATGACAATGAGAGAAAAAATCAGCAATTTACTTCTCATACCTGGTCACCAGAATTATTGTCGCATGTAAAAAAATATATTTATAGTTCCTAGGTGCATAGTCTAATAAAAATTATGTCAATCACCCATCATAGATTTTCTCATCCTCAAAGGTAAAAATTATTAGTTCTAGAAACATAGGATACCTCTCTGAAGAATGAACACTCAACAACAATCTCCCCACTATAAAGAGAGTACCTAATGCTACATAATTCATCAGTAAGTTGTTGTTCCTGAAGAATCATCTCAAGAAGAGAATAGGTCAACTGAACACTTTCCAAGACAATCTCAACCTCTATATCCTAAACTCCTCTACAAAACTATGAGAAAATATCCATCAATTTCTACTTTTATGATGATTCTTTCATGACATGGGTTGGAAGTTTCCTTCTCAAAGCATCAGTAAAAACATTCCATTTCCCCAGGGTATATGAAATATCGAAATCGAAATATTTAAAGTACTCTACCCAACACCTCTGATATAGATTCAAATATTTTTTATAGAATATATAACTCAAGATATTATGGTCAAAATAAATGAAAAACTTTCTCTAAAAAGTTAATGCCACAAAATCTTAAGAGTGTGCATTATAACTACGATTTCAAGGTCATTAGTGGGGTAATTCTTCTCATGTGGTGTAAGATGCCGAGAGCCATAAGATACCACTTGATCAACCTATATAAGAACACAACCCAAACCCAAACTTGATGTATTATAGAAGACCACATATCCATGCCTGACCTCTAGAAGAGTGAACACTAGTGTAGAATTCAAAATGTGTTTCATCACAACAAAATAGTTCTGAAATTTTTTATCCCAAGAAAAATTTACCCCCTTTTGAGTGAGAGTATACATTAGAGAAGCCAAATTTGAGAAATCCTTTATGAATCGGAAATAATACCCCTCTAGACCCAAGAATCTATGAATATTGAAAATAGTATGCAGTTTCTACCATGTCATATTAGCTTTCACCTTCTTAGGATCAAATGAGATACAATGTTATAAGACCACATGTCCTAAGAAATTCACTTCCCAAATCCATAAATTACATTTCAATTTCATGGCATAAATTTGGAGGTTTCTCAAAAATTCCAAAACTGATCTATGATGATGCACATGATCCTCCACATACTTAGATTAAACCAGGATATGATCCACAAAGACCACCATGAACATATCTAGACACTCATGGAGGATTTTTCTCATCAAATCCATAAAGACTATAAGAGAATCGGTTATACCAAATAGCATGAAAAGATACTCATAATGAGAATATATTTTGTGGAAAGTGGTTTTCTAAATGTAATATTCTTTTATTCTCAACTGGTGATAACTAGATCAAAGATCAATCTTTTTGAACCAATTCATCCCTTTTAACTAGTCAAAAATACCATTTATATGAGGTAACACATACCTTTTCTGCTCCATAACTCGATTGAGTTTCTAATAATCAACACATAGAAGAAGTGTTCCATCATATTTCATAGCAAAGAGAATAGGTGCCACCCAAGTTGACACACATGGTTGTATAAAGACTTTTTCTAACACATCATCCAACTGAGTCTTCAAATATTTCATTTCACTAGTTCCATATGAAAAAAGGTATAAATATTGTATGGGTACCAAGTAATAAATCAATATAAAACATGACCTCTATTACTGAAATAAAACTAAAGAAATTATAAGTAAACACATTGGGGAACTTGATGAAAACTAAAGGGAGATAACTGCTCAAAGATTACCACACCAGATCAAAATAAAACACTAATATTACTTCCCTCACCTCTAGATAAGATGATCCAGATCTACTCAACCTCGGCTCCCATTCTCCTTGAAAGATCCAACACACCCCATAGGGTGTGTTAAAGGATATTTGTCAAAGATATAAGTCAATTTAGGCCTTATTAGAAATAATAAAATCCATCCTAAAAGTGACGTCAAGAGGTTTCATGTGGAGAACTAGAAAATCCCAAGAAATCTCAATATTTGATAGACAGAAGACACAATACAGACAATAGAGACCCCTATCTCTCTTCATCCAAGGGGTGTATTAATATCCCTCACACAAGTTAAAATCTATGTTGGAAGAGTAAGAAGGTTCACAATACGAATTGATATAAATGAGTGAGATGACCCATTATGAAATAAATAAGTCACTAAGGATGAAGATATGGTTATGGTACATCTCACAGTCACTGGATCTATATTTGATTCCTCTAGAGACACTTCCACTAAGTGAAGAGGATTCATTCTAGATTCCTATGGTTGGAACCCCTTTATTCATGAAGTGTCTTATTACACCACAATACTTTTAGGAGATGATGATCCTATGCCACTAAATGGAGAAAAAAAATGACATAACAGAACTTCTTCAAGTAACCTAAGAATCCATAGGAACTACATATTTGGGTGCCTCAGTACAAACCCATTTTAAATTCCCAGGATTTACACATTGTAGGAAAGTAAAAGTGTTTCTTCTAGGCACTATATGAGATCTAAAAGAACCATGTTGTCTAGAAACACCATGAGACTCATCACACTTCCTATTTCATTTAAAGGAACTCACATAATTACCACTAGGAGAAAAAGAAACTCCCATCAACCCTGAATTACCATCCATGTCAAGCTCAACCATCAACACCCTATCTAGTATATTAGAATAAGAACTAAGAATTAGTAAAAAAAATGAGAATGAATATCAGGTTGAATACCCATATTGAACCATCGATTCTTCATCTTTTCATTTAATACAATCTTATGTGAAAAATGCACAAGCTCAAAAAATAAATTTTCATACTCAGTCATAGTTCTATCAGCCTACTCAATTTTGAAAAACTCTATAGCCTTAGCCTACACCATAGACTATGGATAGAACTAACCACTAAAAATAGCTTCAAAGTACTTACACTCTAAACCGTCTTTCTTCTTTTCCATTATGATTAAATCCCACCATATCCTTCTAGGTCCCTCTATATTGAAGGTGGAACATTTCAGCTTGATTGAATAAAGAATTTCCAAGAAATCAAATAGAATCTCTATCTTCCTCAACCAATCCTCAGCCTCTTGAGGATCATTAGAGTCTTGGAATGATTGTGGCTTCTGAAGATGGAACTCGTAAGCATGATTATGAAATTCATCCCTCTTAGGTTCCATAGATAGATCCTAAATTGGAATGGGATCAGTTTCCTGTCCCATATCTTGGATCACACGCACAATAATCTCAAAAGGGTTCTAGTCTATGAGATGATTCTCTCATTGAGGTTCACCAGCCGCTTACTCCTGGATCCTATTCACATTTCTTCTCGGAGGCATGATGCTACACAACATTAGTAATAAACTTATAATACATCATAATATTACTCATATGAACAATCCAAATAAGAGAAATGGGGAAAATTAATCCCATCAGATAAGATATCAAGATTTGGATTTCATTCTATCCAAATAAAAAGAAGGGAAAATATTAGAATTAGATCAAATTAATCCTAAAGGAACCTTTATGAAACCACTCATAGTTACCTAAGGCTCATTACAATGAGATATTGATAGGAACTGACTCGTAACTACCACATAAGTCCCAAAAAAATATCCAAAAAATGCATACTGACATCAAGGAAATATGCTAAACATACACCTATGATACAAATTTGTGGGCATGTTCCCCAGAAAATCTCACCGTATGATGTCCTTTTCCACGCCGTACTCTTCGATCTGGAGAGGGATTCTCATGGAGGCGTGGTGATCGTCCTATGTTTGAGTTTCTAGCTTCTACGATGAAGGTTATTGTTTCGTGTTTGATTTGTCTTGGGGTGAGTTGGACGGGTCTGGTCGCATGTGTGGTATGGAAGGCAACATCGAGTTTGTGGTTCAGGATTGTGGATGTCACAATGAAGGTGTTACGGTGAATCAAAGGTTTGTTCCATTAGCGTCTGCAGTGACGTCTATGGATCTGGTTTGGTTTTTTGGATTTCTATCTTCTTCAATAGGGTTAATACTTGTTCGGAGTCAGTTCATTTTTATGGTTGGGTTCTGTTCTTTCTTTTTTATTTTTGTGATTCGAAGGCCATTATCGAGTGGTGTTTGGATAGGTTCGTGGTCTTCCGGTTGGAAATGGTCTGGCCGTTGTTTCTCCCTGCACAAGACCATTTTTTCTTTGCTTTGGATCCAGGTTTCCATCATTCTCTCCGAGGTGGTGTTTGGGTAGTGGTTTCATGGATCTTTGGGATGTGAGCTTGAGCGGGCAGTGTTGGGAGGTTGAAGGTGGCAACGTTTGATCGGAAAAAATGAGGTATGGTACAACTCTGATGTTGATGATAATGGTTGTTGGAAGTGATGTGTCTATTGGTGTAGGTACAATGCTGACGGGCTTGTGTTCGTGATCTCATTGAATTTTGAAATTTGGTATTTTGACTATTGGTGGTTTTTTTTTGAGTTTGGATTTTTTATGGATATACTCTTGGGTTTTGGGGTTTATGCTAGACTCGACCACATGGATCTGGCCTCAGAGGTTGTTTTAGAGTTGGAATTTCACATTTTCAGAGCTTTTCGTTTTTGGTTTTTTGAGAGGGTATGGCGCTTTCCATCAGATCATGCATGTTCTTTGACACAAGACATTTTCTATCCAAATATCCATGAAATGGTGGAGAGCTTCATCACGATCAAATTCTAGGGAGGGGTAGCTTCTTGTTGTTAGTTTAGTTTTACTCTCTAAAACCTTCAGGTCATGATATGTTTGAAGTTTTTTTATGTCTGTTTGGGTTCCCCCCTTATTCCCTTAAAAGGGGTTTTATTATAATAAAAAATTGAAGGCCTTCGGGCCATTGGATACAACTTAGTATGATCAATACTCTAAAGGGATAAAGTACCAGAAACCAAACAGGTAAAACCAAAACCAAAAATGGAACATCGTCAAACTACTCAGAAGAAATACAAACACCCTGAATAAAACATCACTCTAATCCCAAAAGATCAATAACATCCACCACCTCCAAGTGGCACTTTCCCTTTTCTCAGACCTGACAGAAGGAAATATAAAATGCTTGAAGGAAAAGGTAGGGTGTGAGCTATAAATCCTAGTATGGTCTCACCAAGTGTTATATAAAAAGAATCCATAATAATAGACCAAACTATGCTTTAAATTTTAATAAAAATTGGGCATTGAGATATAATTTCATCTTTAAAATAAAAATATTATTTCATTTTAAAATGATGGAAAACATTTAAAACATGGTTTATATAAACATTTTATATAAAATGGTTTATATAAATCACTAGGCATGAGTAAAATAGTTTCATAATCAATTCAATATATATCAAAATAATAATGACAACTACCATGGTCATATTCTCTATGGTATGATAGTTTATAGTTATAGGATCCTCACACATCTCATATCACTGATCATGGAAATATGTGTACACACATCCCTCAGGCTCAGGTTGAATATTAATCATCAACATCCCATTGGGGATAAGATCTTCCTAACTAGGTTTTTGTTAGAGTTTTCTGCATCAATATGTTTCTAGGGAATTACCATCCTAGTTTTCTTATCCCAAATAACCCACTAAATACCCAAGTTCACATGTGATCAATAAATTATTAGAATAAGGTCAAATTATCTCATTTCAAATAAATAATAATTTACAATTGAATTGTCCAATTCTCAATTTCAGTAAGATAATTTAGTTTCAAAACTAAAACATGAGTTTTTCCTCAAATCTTACATTTTCAATGAAAAATCAATCATATATTTTTATCAATTCAATTAATGACATTTTCTAAACTCAATTATTAAAACATTTCAACAATTCCATCAATTTCAAAATATGCCCCAACTCCCAAATCCATTAGAATTGGGGGTTTCCCCCCCCCAAAATAAATTCCATTACAATTTCAAATTCCAATTCACATATAATTTGGTTTTCAAAAATCAATTGAATTTTTTTCCAATAATTAACGCAAATCAAGGATTTAATTACATGGAAAATATCAAACAGAACCACTTACCTTTAATAAAAGGATAAAAAATAAAAAATAGACACCCACAATTAGAAACACTAATGAATAAGAATGAAAATAGAGATCAATAAACTAAAACAATATTTAAGATTCATTTAAAAGGATTTTAGATCCATCCAATATGTGATGACCTGTTAAAATCGAAGGAAGAAATAATGATAGATCGGTAGAAAATAAGGATAAGAGATTAACAAACTCAAAGGAGATTGAACATGATTAGTCAGTCTTTGATCCATCATGATAAGGGTTTTGAGGGGTCAAAACTAATTCTTCATAGCCTTATCAACACTATAAATTGAATTAGGTTGAGTCAGGGTTGAGTGGGGGCTTAAATTGAGGTTTATAAATTTTTTAATAAAATTTTAGAACAAAAAAGTCTCATGTGCATAGTTATCGAGGAAACACCACACGGTTAGACAAACCATACACCCTAACCATTCACCCCTACATCAGGGAGCACAATTTCTATTAGGTGGGTGCATGGTTTTTCAAACCATGGACCAAACATGCAGAATCCCACTATCTAGGGTTGCATGGTTTGGTAAAACCATGCGCCAACCATGAATAGCCTAGAAAACCTCAAATAATTTCCAACTTCATCTAAAACAACCCAAGTCAAGCCCCAACCAAAGAACGATCAAAACATGGGTCAAAGAGTACCTAAAAACAAGTAACAAAATGTTATAACGGACAAATGAAATGTTTTGGACAAGAAAAATTATTTAAAACTAAGAATCCCATTGTGTTCACATTGTGTAATCTTTACACAGTGTGTAAACCTTGAGTTTTTTAAAAATTAAATCTTTCACCAAAAAACACATCGCCTCATCCTTTATTTAATACACTTCGTGAATTCCACTGACACAACATGTAATCCATCTCACAAATTCACCCTTATCTGCATAAAATCCATGAACCAACTAGTTTCACAATCCATGAACCACCAATTCTCATCATGTAAACTATACATGGAATGTATTTCCTACAATAGCTCTGCTGAACTTATAACCTCCACATAAAACTCTTGAAACCTACACCAAACACCTCCAAACACCAAATTTGGAAAGGTAATGGACCGAGAAGGCACTGACCATTACATTAGATACCTATTAAATGATTCTAACCCTCATGAATCCAAAAAAAATCCTTGAAGGAAAGGGGTCTGAACAACCTGTTGGTTCCAAGTGCAGTGGAAGAACGCAATGGATGATGTGATAATTAATTTTTTTTAATTTGAATATCTAGGAAACACAATAGAGGATATTTCATGTTAAGTGAATAATTAATTTATTTATATTTTAATAAATCAATTACCTCATATTAGGTTTATTTCTTTATAGTCAATGTAGATCATCCAAAAAGAGCCTTTCAAATTTTTTTAATTGCATATGTGAGGATCCAAGGGTAGAATCTCTCTAGTATTGATCCACATGTTCTCCAATGATATCCAAGAAATACATCTCAATATCCAGGTTCTAGAATGTAAAATCAAATGTATTTCATTGTTCATTATATATTTATTGTTCTTTGGTCTTGAATAAATCTCTCTTAAATTCTTGTTCTTGAGAGGAAGAGAAAACAGAGGATTTAAGATAGAATTTTTTGTGCACAACAATTATCTATTCTCAATTTGGGATGAAATATACAATATACATAACCATATATTTATTGAGTTAGGTTTTAGTTTAAAATATTTTTTAATTCCATATAGTCCATTAAATAATATTTAATAACATTAATAAACCCCATGCCACAAAATAATAATAATATTATTTTGTGGTGAGACAACTTGCGCAAATTGATAAATAATATTTACCAGCTTAAAAATAATTATTTTATCACCAGAAACAGTGTTGGTCCATTAAAACTACTCGGTATTTTTTGAATACCTAAATAAATATTTTATTCATAAATGAATGTTTCATTTACATAACAGTGAATACATATTTATTAAATATTCAAAAAAATAAGAAAATATATTTTTATTCACAAGTTAGATAATAAATTTTTATTTAATTTATGTGAAAAATATAACTTGAATAAAAGTATTCCTCAGTCTTGAGAATAATATTTATTTATTTAATTAAATTCAAATATAATTTAATCAATATTGATTTAAACCCT
Organism: Viscum album; assembly: GCA_963277665.1. NCBI lineage: Eukaryota > Viridiplantae > Streptophyta > Magnoliopsida > Santalales > Viscaceae > Viscum > Viscum album. Next base: position 585,229 of record CAUJRU010000476.1, on the reverse strand, counting down.
TAATATGTTCCCCTCTAGGGTTCATTATCATTGACATTATGCGATCTTGCCTAAAGTCCAAGATTACTATCTAGTAATGGGTCAAGGTACCCAAAAGAATGAACTTAATGTCATAATTATGATGACCACATACAAACAATCACTATGTAATATAATCCCTTTGTCACAATATCTCATTAAGAAGGTTTCACGATGGTGTTATCGACCTATATGCTTGATACGTCTTTCTTTGAATATATGAAATAAAGACATCATTACACCATGCCCATGGAAGTCATGTGATAGTTATATTCCAATCAAAGGACTGGGATATAAACTCCCATAAATATAGATGGTAAAAATACTTCCTCAATATATCCATTAATGACATTTCAATCATAACGCGCCCAACATGCCCTATTTCCCACCAACATATGGTGTGACAGTTTTTATCATTAAATCTAAGTGTGTGAGTCATTACATGTATTAATGATAATATTAAAGTATAAGGACCATTAAACATGATCACATATATAAATATCCGATGACACAAAAAACATATGAAATTCCTATTGGCGGGTCTATTCTCATAATCTCCCATCATAGAGATTACAAACTGAAAACATCATGATACGAAGCCTCATATTATTATGATTACTCACACCTAATAGTCTAAATACTATGTGTCCCATCATAGTACGTTATCAAACCAGAAAACTATATTAATAATATTTTCATACCACTTCAAGGTTATCATCATAGCGGGCTTCTATGACCTTATCAATATGGAAAATACTCTAGGACAATATTATATTAAATCCATGCATAACAATGAACAATATGTAATAATATATTCAATTAATATTCAATAAATCATATATACATGTAATAAAAGTATAATCAGTTGGTCCTAGGAAACCAACTCTAAAAACCTACAACTTGGACTAGAGACAACTACCTATGAATTTTAGTCCACTAGACCTCACAAGATAATCATGTTTCTACTGAGACAAATATTTAGTCAATGGGTCCACTATTTTGTCTTATATGGAAATACTACTCACTAAAAACTCACCTATCTAAGAAAATTCCATCAAGATATGATACTTCCAACATATGTTCTTCATCCACTGAGGTGACCATGTCTATTTTGTGAGAGCCACCGATGTAATATTATCAAAATAAAGTGTGATAGGGTCTTTACTTCTAGGAAGCACATCAAGTTATTGGAAAAAGTTTTACATCCATACTACTTCCTTAGCTACCTCAGATGTTGAAATATTATCATAATCTACTATATAATCTATGACCATAGATTTTTTTGATCTCTTCCAAATCATAGCACCTCCATTCAAAGTGAATATGTATCCCATTTGTGACTTCATGTCATCTTGATCAGTTTTAAAAATAGCATCTTTATATCAGTCGATGAATAGTTCCACATTTCCTCCATATACTAGGAACATATCCTCATTACACCTCATATAATTAAGGATAGTCTTGACTAGAATCCAATTATGGCCACTTGGATCATCTTTATATTTTCCCACCACACTCAATGTAAAGGAAACATCTAGGCTAGTACATAGCATAAAATACATGACTGGATGAATAACTAAACCATATGGAATCCTTTTAATTCTATTTATTTTCTCATGTGTTTGAGGACACATATTACTATAAAGATAAATTACCTTTGATGATAGAAATAGTCCCCTCTTGGATTGTTCCATACAAAATATCTTTAGTATCTTGTTAATGTATATACTTTGAATTAGTATGAGCAAACTTTAAGTTCTATTATGATGTATTTTTATCCCAGGAATATATTCTACCTCACCCAAGTACTTCATAGAGAATAATTTATTCAACCACTCCTTAATATACTATAAGAATGGTGTTTTTTTCCCAATATGTAATATACCATCGACATATACTATCAAAAAAATGTCCACACTCCCACTAAAATGTTTATAGACACATGACTCACATTTGTTCCTTATGAAACTAAATTCTATTATGGATTCATCAAAAAAAAAATTCCATCACTTTGATGTGTAATTTAATCCATAAATGAATATTTTCAATTTTCATACCTTGTTGGAATAATTTGGAGTCATAAACCCTTTGATTTATGTTATATAGACATCTTCCTGAAGGATCCCATTAAGGAAAGTTGTTTTGACATACATTTTCCAAATCTCATAATCATGGATGGTTGTAATGGAAAATATAATTTTGATGAATTTCACCATTGAAACTGGTGAAAAGGTTTTATCTTTGTAAATTCCTTGACACTATTTAAACCCTTTTAGAACTAGTCACGCCTTATAGGTACTAACTTGTTCTTCTATGTATAGTTTTTTCTTGAATACCCATTTTCATCCAACAGGATTTACATCTACTAGAGGGTTTACCAAAATCCATACATGGTTTTGGTACATGGAATCCATTTCAAAATTAATGTTTTCTTTCCACTTAGAAACATCTATACAACTTACTACTTCCTTATAGGTTAAAGGATCATTATTATCAACTAATAACGAGTCACTATCCTTGGTGACTAGAAAACCATAACATTCTGGATCTATAACCACTCTTGTACTCTTACACATTACTTGTTTCTCTGGAACATTTTTTTCTTTAATGGGGTCTTGTAGAATCTATTTTTTTACTAACTCATGTGTGCCTTGAGCCTCAACTTCAATGTTTTTTATCTCACTCACATTATATATTTTAGATATGTTCTCCGTCTTAAGGAATATGTAATGTCTCTCCACATCAACCTTCTTTATGAGAGGTATTATAGGGAATATCCCATTGTTTCCTTAGGGTATCCTATAATGGTACTCTTTATTCCTTGGGGGGGGGGTGTAATTTTGTTACCTAAAGAGGCCTTAACAAACACTTATCTTCCCCACACTTTTAAATTCAATAACATGGTTTTCTTTCCACTCCAAAATTCATATGGAATACCATTTATTGATTTATTTGGTACTCATTTTAGTATATGTGCTTTTATTTGTAATGTGTATCCCCAAAAGGATAATGGAATACTCACATGGATCATCACTGATCTCACCAGGTCTAACAAGGTACAGTTACTCCTTTCACTTACACCATTCCACTGAGGCATGTAAGGAGGTGAAAGTTGGGATAGGTTCTCAAACCCCTATAAGTAATCATTGAAGTCCTGATTAATATATTATCTACCACAGTCTGATTAGAGTTTCTTAATCTTCCTACTAAGTTGGTTCTCAACTTCATTATTGTATTCCTTGAATTTATCTAAATAATATGACTTATACCTCATTAAGAAGACATATCCATACCTACTAAAATCATTCGTAAAAGTTATGAAGTATGAGTAACCTCCACTTGATTCAATAGGAAATGGTCCACACACATCATTATGAACTAATTCAATAATATCTTTATAACTTTCCCTTTTCCCACTAAATTGGGATTTGGTCATTTTTCCTAGTAGACATGTGTGACATACACTAAGTTGATTTAGTTTAAAAGAATCTAAATATCCATCTTGATGTTATTTAGTCAAGAAATTTTCATTTACATGACCTTAATAGTGATTCCAAAGTTAGGTGTGATATGAGTCACATGAAGTAACTTCATTATTGATTTTTATTACTTAGTTCATGTAATATAACACATAAAGACCATTATTTAAATGTGCCTTACCATAAAAAATGACATCTTTATAAAATAAGAAAAAATTATTCCCAAATTTAAAAATAAATCCATCATTATCAAGCTCAAATATATAAATAATGTTTTTAGTAACATATGGAACACAATAACATTCATTAAAAACCAAGATCATTTTGGTCAGCAATGTGAGGTGGTAGTACCTGATAACTACATCAAAATTTTTATCTTCGTTGGTTTCTCATAGATCTACCCCCCTTGGTCAATATTTCTAATTTTACTTGGTTACTATATTTGAATACATATGTGAACATCACAAGATGTATCAGATACCCAATTTGTAGAAACATTAATTTCAATCAACAAAAAATACACCTAAAGCTTCCCCTTGTTTCATTGTTTGGGTGTAGTTTTTCTTCTATTAGACCTTATTTACATATGAAAAATAAACAACATCATTTTCTCTTTCTTTCCCCTTTATCTTACTCTTCTTGGAAGGGTGTGAAACAAATTTGGGCTTAAAGATCTTTGCTTTCTGTTTTTATTTTTTCACCATAAAGATAGAGGATTACTCATGCTTCATATCCTTATCTACTTGGTGAAGAAGAGTAAGAAGACCTGGTAGATACTTCTCAATGTTGTTTATATTAAAATTAATAATAAATCTACAGAATATCTAAGGGGTTGATTCTAGAATGAGATCAATGCCCAGTTATTTAGGGTAGTTTAAATCCTAGAACCTCTAAATTCTCAATGAGCTAATGAGCTTGAATACATGATCCCAAAATGGGTCACCCTATCTAAGACTTCCTTGAAATAGAACCTTGGAAATATCAAATTGTTTCTTTATATATATCTCCTACTAAAGACCACATAGGTTCTCAATCATACTATACACATCCATGTTTTCATGAGACTTTATGAGTTCATTGGAAATAGAAAAAATCATCAAAAATTGAACATTTATTGTTTCTTTCATATATTTCTCATAGACTAGGAATGCTTCATCACTCTCCTCCTTAGTAGACAGATCATGAAATGATGATTTTAGCACTTGATATTTCTATTCATGGTGTAGAAAAAACTTAAGGTGTTTGGGTCATTCCTAAAAGTTTCTGTAATTTAAGAGGTTGTATTTAACCAATATTTATCATAGGGATAATATAGATGATGAGATTTCCATTTTATTCTACAATTAAAAGAGTAGATTATTCATACTTTTCTTCATTACAAATTGGATGAGAAATAATAAATAAATAAATTTTATTAGATCTCCCACTATTTTATCAAGTCCCAATATCCCTCCCCATTGAACTCATAATTTATATTTGATTTAATATTCTAGTGTTAAGGATCCCCATTACTTTTCCTAATGATCCAGAATTTGTCCATGAAAACCAAAATGATGTAATTAGGTAGGCGATCTTGCCAATTGCGGACTTGTAGCTCCTTGATACATTGAGTAGATTCCTCTATCCTAAAATCATGACTTGGATTTATTCAACACTTACCTAAAAATTTGCATTGAATATAATTTTTTTGTTAAAATCAATAAAATTTCAGTTAAGTCATCCCAAAACCCTCATGAGAATACCCCAATAAAAGCAAGTGTCTAGACTTTGGCCATGTACTACACTTAATTCTATGGTTTCATTCCCAATTAATTAATAGAATTAATAGTCTAAATTAATATTAGGTTGAGTAATTTTGATTAATTATGAATAAATTTTATCTTGTTTTATCATTTACATGTCTTGTTAATATTAAATAGATTTTAATTAATTAATTAGCCATTGTGGGTAAAACATTTATGCACAATCCATTTATTTAAATTCCATCTTTGCATATTAATTAATTAATTTATGTGGCTTCATTATTGAATACATTAAATAAATAATTCATAGACATAAATAGATAAATAAAGTAAATGACCTGATCACGAGCTTATCTAACCATTTATTTAATGAGAAAACATTAAATCAACCTATGAACTTGGGAAATGACTATATTTTAAATCTTGGCATGAGTTACATCATTACACCTATATATCTATGTATCACTAAGTTGGAATCATCATTGATCTATCTTTAATAGCCTCTATACTCCTTGAGATACTCCATTAATTACAAGTATTTATTACTCACACATATGTAAGGGGAACTAAATGATTGGTTAAAGGGGATTTCATAAATATCCTTAGACATAGAGGTCCTACATAATAATGGAATGAGGGATGACTCATAGGTCATCATTTAATTTAATATTAAATAATTGTAATCCCATGAAATAAATTAAATTAAATAAATTCCAACACATACATAGGTCTTGGTCAAGCTCATGATTGAACATACATATAAAAAATACGCAAAAGTAACCAGCTAGTATTTATTTATTTATTTATTATTTATTATTAAGATAAAAGTTCTTGAATTAATTAATTAATAAATTAATAAAATAATAAATTAATTCTCTTTCATCTTAATGATTTTCCAAACTTAATTATGAATACCCATAAATTTTGGAATTCATGAAAAACAAGAAGAAGAACCATTAATGGAATATTTATTACAATAAATTTATTGATCATTTGAAATTATTTAAAAACAATATTAAATTATCAGACACATAATGGTGTCCCAATAAATAAAATAATATTTTAAAGATGTAATTTTTCAAATTTATTGTAACTTTTAATCATGTCTTTTAATGGGAGACAACATGGCGTTTACATCAAGCCACACATCTTGTATATCAACTGTCATGTATTCAGGTCACATGCTTGGGTATATAAAGTATACCTCATCTAGACTATATGGAATATACATTCTAGATACATTCCATGTATCTGCTTGTTGTGTTCCCAAGATACATACCTAGGTCTTTATTGTGTGTGTCTCAGTGGTCAACATGGTGTTTACAGGCCAGCTACACGCTATGTATCTCTTTGAGCCATGTGTTCATTTTCTCACCGAGTGGTTCGGTGAGTTCTTATAACACAGAATTTTATGAACTATATATTTTCTAGAACACATAAACATCATGTATGTCATAAATGCCCTAATTTTTCAGTCTCATGTGGCTTTAACCCTGTATAATGACCACATGGATTGCATGATTTACGCCACTAACTCGTGTAGACTACATGACATATACACTAATAAACGCCATGTAACCCAACAACTATTTTCCAGGTTTTAGGGTCAACAGACAATGTACACCATGTGTAATTAATGTATGGAACTCCATGTATCCCTCAACACATCCAGATGTAGTTCACTAGGGTACAAGATATGTAACTCTAAGTACATGCTGTGTGACCCTATCTTACCGGCCAAAAAATTGGAAGTTCTCAATGGCTTCTCGGATCATTCTTGTAACACCCCAAGCTTCTACGGTATGCTTCTCTTTGAATAATATAGTAGCGTGTGTTGTACGCAACTTCGAGTTCTAACACACACCACAACCAATCAAACTAGCCGTTATGAATAGTAATACCCACTTTTTGAAAATTTATAAATTTTATCTTTCAAAATGGACTTCATTTTTGGATTCAGAATATCAAAATTAGCTTAGGGTTAATTTTTGGTATTTTTCTGAAAACATTCAATTTTTGATGAATAGTGAAAAAACACTGAGTGATAGTTTAAAACTGAATTTTTATTTAAATAATTATTTATTTTATTTAAATTTAATTAAGGTAAAAATAGATAAATAATACCTATATAAGTTCAATGTAATTCATTGGATTTTGTTTAGAATAATTTTAGATATATAAAAATTTTATTGAACTTTTCACCGTCTTTTACCCACCTCTTAGAAGAATTTGGAAATTCACATAAAATGTAATTTTACCGCTTCTGTGAGTGGAATTTTTAAAATCCTTAAAACATGGTTAATATCAAGGAGTAAATTGTGGTTCAATAAGATAAAAATAATTTTTGGTGAATAGTAACTTTTTACTTTTATTTACCACGGTTAAAAGTAAATAGGGTAATTAAGGGTAAAAATGATATTAATATTACCCTAACACATGTCCTAATTCTATTGGACAAGTTTATCTCGACCAAAAAGAACCTTAGGAATAAAATATTATCATTTAGTTCCACTTGGATTATATTAGGACATTTATTATTATTTAATTCAAAGAAGAGTTAAAAGAGATAAAATCAAAGTTCAATAAATAAAACATTTTTAATATAGGGTTATACATAAGATAAGTTATATTATAAATAATAATTAGAAATCAAAAAATATTTCCTACATAATGGTATTTTATTTATAATTTTTAGACATTAAATAATTTAATTTATTTATGACACAATGGTGATGCAGTAATTACCTAATTAATGAAATATTAAAATAATTGATATTATAAATATCAAAATAAATGTAATTTTAGACTTTTTATAAATTACACTAATTTTATAGGTTAATATGACATATTAGGATTGGTTATATAAAGTTTTTTTAAGTAATAATGCTGCTATGCAATTATCAAAAACAAAATACCCAATTGTGTCAAAATTGACATAAAAGTGTTTTTAAAAAAAATAGTATATTATTAATTGATATTATGTTCCTAAATAACTAAGGTTTGGCCAAAGGACTTATATAATGATATTTGTATCATTACTAGACCACTTGGGGGTCTCCTAGAGGTATATAGTAAGTTTATTAACTATATAATTTAAAAATACAAAGAGACATGATAAATGTCAAACTATTTAACTAAGAGTTAAATATAAATTATAAGGTTAATATAGTGAACCAAACCTATCTAAAATATACTGGTTGAAAGGATTTCGACCCATAACCACCTTTACCTTTAAATAATCTACTTTGGAGCCATTAGAAACTGAATAAAAATTTATTATAAAATAATATTCCTAGCTTTTCCAAAGGTGCCCATCAACCCTCTTATAAAAGGGCACTCCACCTTCTCTCTAATTTACACCTTAAAAGCCTTTTGGATCAGACAAAACATACTCAAATATTCTCTAAACCTTCTTCACTTCAACATAGAGGCCTTAGTTTGATCAGAAAGCCAACCTAAGGATCCCTTTTGATCAAATCAAAAGGAAGAACCCAAAGAAGAGGTAATGTTTTCACCACCCACTTTCAAGTTCCTTTTCTTCAACTTCTTATTTATTTGTTATTTCCATTATAAAATAATAAATCCTGTATATTTTATATATTGTGATGTTATTATAAATATGTTACAACCATATTCAGTATTCTATGCATTCTTTGAATTACATGTCACTATACGTGCGTACGTATGACCTACCGTCTCCACGTCGTGGTGTAATTGTTATTCAATAAATTATTATTTGAATGGGTATAATAATGATGTGTAATTCATGTAAATAATAAATATAACATGATAATGATTCTGTATATATGATATACCATCCAATTATATATCATTTTAATATCAAAAGAATGATATTGTCGCTCTTGCGTACGTACGGATTACCGTCTCCACGAACGTGATGAGATTCATTCCCCATCGTATCCATTGAAGACTAAATTTTATTTGATGATTAAAAATAATTTTTAGAGACATGATATCATTCTTATTATGAATAATATACATCCCATCCATAAAAAATATGGATAACATAACAAAGAATATAAAAGAAAATGAATCCCTTAACACCCGAAATGATGATAATACTAAGATATTATTAACAAATCAATGTTAAAAGATCATATATGATATAATATTAATATAAATGATTGTTGGATAATTTAATAAAAATTATTTCACCATTATACAGGAGGTTAACCTACCCTCAACCAAGGAAAATTACAAGGTAAGGGTTTATTTCATAATCTCTTCATTATCCGAGGTTGTTTATACGTAATTATCTACTGGGAACTCTTTATCATCCACATCCATGTTTCTTAAAAATGTATTTAAAATAATTCTTACTATTTTAGAGACTATGGGTTAAAGTCATTTATACCCTTGTTGACTTTTTATAAGAAGTTTATAAAGGAATCTTTCTATCGTTTTCAAAACAAGGTCCTTTTTAACCTTTTCGATAGAATTAAGGTAAGAATATCTTTTTAACTTATACGGAGAGTGTGGCTATTTTCTACCATTATAAAGTCGTCAAAGCTTCTCTTACATGATTATAAGAATATTTTCAAAGTAAATATTTTATTTTATAATTATGTGACTTTTAAATGATTTAAAAAAAAGATATATTTCTCTCAAATAGTTTTTATTTCATCTATGTCAACATCCTTTGATGGATTTTAAGCTTATTTGAAGTTTATTTATTATGATACAAAAATTCCATATTGTATTGAAGGTTTTGTGATATGTTTGACTGTGGATGTTTTATTTTTATACCATTCATGGTTTATGGAGAAAGTATTGAAATTTTGTATTCTAGTTTTAATACGAATGTTTATGTTATGTTTAAACCTGTTCATATGAGGAATGCATTGGACTTAATATGTGACGGGTGGAGCCCACTATAGATCCTCGATGCATTGGTCGGTCTCATGAGACAAACTAGTGTATTGGAACAAGTCCTTGACAAATTCTTATTTGTAGTCTTGGCACAAGGCCTTGACTATGTGGTTATGATAGTCTGGAATTATGCATTCCATCATTATGAAAGTGGTTATTGATATTGCATGTGATTATTCAACTAGTAGAATATCCATGTGAATAAGCAAATGGAATTATTTCATTTTATCTTTGCCATATTATTCTGAAGTTCAAGTTTAAAAGGCTTTTGTTTTAGTTATACATTTCCTTAAATGTTTATGTTTATTTATGAAAGTTTCTCCTATATTGTTATCCTTACAGAGCATCTGAGATCACCCCTTTCAATGTTTTAATTTTTCCTAGGATGTGAAGAAGTATTTTCTGAATGACCTGTAGGGAATGTATGAGGGTATATGAAGACAAGATGTTGTTGTAGTTTTTTTTTTCACTTTATGATGTAACATAAGACTTATGAATATATCTTGTGTTTCCAAGGCTACTAAAATAATCGGTATTTCGAGACTTGATCTTTTGTGATCATTCCAATATTATGTAATAATTCACCAACTCTGGGTAACTGGGGTCGGGGTGTTACAGTTGGTATCATAGGAAGTTTAGTACAAACCTTGGAAGCTAGATTTAGATAAACCATGATTAGAGCACATATCCCTAAGATAAACTTTTAGGATTAGTATAGAAGAACTTCCTAGAATTTTGGTATTTTAGAGATTTTGTGAGTTTTCCAAGAAATAAATCCCTATATGGATGCGAGAAGGTAGAGGTGGCTCTGGCACAGATGTACCTAGGGGTAAAACCCGAAAACACCGCTTTGAGCTAGACTCGAACGGGAACTGGTGCATGAAAATGGGGCTTGCTGCACTTTTGGTTACGACACTATCGGGGATATGATTAGGATAATTATAATTATCTTTACAAACCATTATAAAGGTTTTATGAGTATATACTTCTTCAATGAAGACATTTTTATGATTATGGATTATACCCATAAATTGTTCAATTTTTTTATGTGTTTTACAAGTTTGGAATTATGTATTTTGATTCATAAACTAACTTAGTTTATGCCATTGTTTATAAATGGTGCCTAGTGGAAGAAATGGAAACCGTATCAATGCACGCACTCCATGTAGGGATTGCCCTCCGGCTCAAGATAATTATAGTGGAGCTGGTGATGCAACTGGTGATGATCAGATAATCACCGTAATGGGACAACTCACTCAGGTTATGAATAATAACCTTACCCGTATGGAGCACCCTAATCCGCATCATGGAGGATCAATGTTAGATCTCTTCATGAGGCAGCAACCACTGACATTAAATGGGAGTACAAATCCCTTAGTAGCTGAGAAATGGATAAATTCCTTAGAGAAAATATTCCATACCTTGGGGAGTAGTGAAAGGGAAAAAGTTATCATGGCAGTTTACCACCTCACTGAAGATGTTGATCAATAGTGGTCATTGATTCAAAACACGAAGGAAGATAATGAAGTATCAAATATAGAATAGAGGGAGTTCAAAGAGATTTTCTTAGAAAAATACTTTCCTCATGACCATTGAGAAAATATGGAAAGACAATTTCTGAGTCTGAGACCAAAGGAGGATGAGAATGTCGCAAAGTATGAGGATAAATTTACAAGGTTAGCGAGGCATGCAGCAGATTATATACATAACCCAAGGAGTAAGACTGATCGTTTCTTTGATTGGTTAAAACCATTTTTCCATCTAGCATTAGTCTCACAATCCTTCTTGTCGTACAAAGATATTGTCTTATGTGCTATCAAGACAGAAAAGGAATTCTCTAAGTTTTATGACTTTAAAGAAAATAAAGAGAAGAAGAGATCGGCCGATCACTCTGGAAATGGAAATAAGGGGAAGAATGGAAAATTTGAATATCTATCCTACAGTAAATGTGGGAAGAAACACCCTGGTACTTGATTGAAGGGAATGAGAGTCTGTTACAAGTGTGGTGAAAAAGGCCACCAAGCTCGTGATTGCAAGGGGAAGAAGGAAGCTACCGATGTTCAATGCTACAATTGTAGGGAGATGGGACATTATGAAAATGAATGTCCTAAGCGCCAGAGAAACTTACCTCAAAAAATTCCAAGGGATCAAGGACAAGATTATTCTATCACTAATACCGAGGTAGAAGCTCCGAAAGACGTGGTGGTAGGTAATTTAATGGTTTCCTCAAGTTTAGAAAATGCATTATTTGATTCTGGATCATCGAATTGTTTCATATCTTCCCAGTTTGCTAAGAAAATTAGATATTTCCAATTTTATTTAACAAGGGAGTTGTTAGTTAAAACACCTAAGGGAAGTATCATTGCTACATAGTTCTGTGGATTTGTTCCCATTAGGGCATATGAATGTTCTTTATATGCTGATATCATCATCATACCTATGATTGAGTTTGATATAATCCTCAGTATGGATTGGATTTCGGACCATGATGAGAAGATTTATTATAATAAGAAGGAGGTTAGAATTTTTGACGATGATGATAAATAACACCTTATCTTTAGAGTAGAATTGTCACCACCTGATTATTATTTAGATCCACCCCCAGTAGCTCAACTAAATTAAATTATTGGGAAGGAAGAGAATGAAATAATTGTGGGTGAGGAAAAGAATGTTCAAATAGAGGATGTACCTATTGTGAGAGAATATGTTGATGTGTTTCCAGAAGATTTACCTGGTCATCCTCCAGAACGAGAAATTGAGTTTTCTATTGATTTAATTCCTAGTTCAAGGCCCATATCGAAGACCCCTTATAGAATGGCCACTGTGGAATTAGTTGAACTAAATAAATAACTAAAGGAATTGAGTAATAAGGGATTTATTCGCCCTAGTGTTTCTCCATGGGGAGCCCCTTTCCTTTTTGTTAAGAAGAAAGATGGATCCATGAGGTTATGTATCGACTACAGGGAAATCAATGCTATAACAATAAAGAACAAGTATCTGCTACCTCGCATTGATGATTTATTTGAACAACTACATGGAGCTCAATACTTTTCAAAGATTGACCTTTGATCTGGATACCATCAGTTGTGTGTGATGAAGGAAGACATTCTGAAGATAGCATTTCGAACCAGGTACGGGCATTGAGAGTTTATTGTAATGCCTTTTGGGATGACTAATGCACCCTCTGTTTTCATGGATCTAATGAATAGAGTTTTCAAGGAATATCTCGATGATTTTGTAGTGGTATTTATTGATGATATATTGGTATATTCCAAAATATATGAAGACCATGAAAATCACTTGCGCATTATCCTGAAGACTATTAGAAGACATGAATTATATGGGAAGTTTAGAAAGTGTGAGTTCTGGCTTCAGGAGATCTCTTTTCTTGGCCATATTGTCTCTAAGGATGGAATCTCTGTTGATCCTTCTAAGACCAAGGCAATCCGAGAATGGCCAGCACCGATGAGTATAACTGAGGTACGCAGTTTTATTGGTTTAAAAGGTTATTATCGGTGTTTCGTCCAGAATTTTTCCCAATTAGCTAACCCTGTAACAACTGGGCCCCAGTGACAGCACAACCACCCCGCTTTAACATGGTCGTCAGGTCCTGGCCCACCAGGTACCATCAGTTTCCCCGCAGACACGTGGGGCCCACCCTAGGTTCTACCTACATGCCTGAACGGGTTATCTGACTAATGATAGTCCCCACAGGCCAACACATGTCCTTTCTAGTGTGCTTTGTCATCACTCACACACACCCTAAGAAACTTCCCAGAAGGTCACCCATCCTGATCACTATTCCAGGCCAAACACGCTTAACTATGGAGTTCTAATCAGGTAGGCTCCTGAAAAGGAAGGTGCACTTTGTTGACATGAGTTATATCATTTAGTCATTTAACCCTTTATCATTTGGGGATGTTACAATCACCCCCCCTTTAGAGCACAACACCCTCGTTGTGGGCCCTACATCTCAACCCAGGCAGTGCACCGCACACTTAAGGCTGGGTTCCTCCTTTGATACCAAATGTAACAATCGGGCCCCAGTGATAGCACAACCACCCCGCCTTAACATGGTCGTCAGGTCCTGGCCCACCAGGTACCATTAGTTTCCCCGCAGACACGTAGGGCCCACCCTAGGGTCCACCTACATGCCTGAATGAGTTATCTGACTAATGACAATCCCCACAGGCCAACACATGTATTTTCCAGTGTGCTTTGTCCTCACTCACACACACCCTGAGAAACTTCCCAGAAGGTCACTCATCCTTATCACTACTCCAGGCCAAGCACGCTTAACTATGGAGTTCTAATCAGGTAGGCTCCCAAAAAGGAAGGTGCACCTTGTTGACATGAGTCACATCATTTAGTCATTTAACCCTTTATCATTTGGGGATGTTACAAACCCATTAATGAAGCTCACACGTAAAGGGGTTAAATTTGTTTGGACAAAATATTGTGAAGAATGTTTTGAAGAACTGAAGAGAAGATTAGTCAATGCTCTTATATTGACTCTACCATCTGGGTATGATGGGTTCATTATTTATAGTGATGCATCGAAGAAATGACTTGGTTGTGTCCTTATACAAAATGATAGAGTTATTGCCTATGCATCACGAAAGTTGAAAATTCATGAGAAAAACTATCCTACTCATGATCTTGAGTTAGCTGCTGTAATCTTTTCTTTGAAGATATGGAGACATTATCTCTATGGTGAAAAATGTGAGATTTATACTGATCACAAGAGTTTGAAGTACATTTTCTAATAGAAATATCTCAACATGAGTCAAAGACGATGGCTTGAACTACTCAAGGATTATGATTGCACGATACAATACCACCCAGGGAAAGAAAATAAGGTGGCAGATGATTTGAGTAGAAAGGATCAGGGAGTTTTGAACAAGATGAGAGTTGAAAAGGATCCTATATACATGGATCTAGTAAAGATGGATATGGGAATCACCATGGAAGGTGAAACATCAATGTTTTTTCAAATGGTTGCCAAACTATCTTTACTAGAAAGGATAAAGAGTTCTCAGACAGATGATGAAGAGTTTCAAAATAATATTAAAGTTGTGAATGATGGTAGATTGAGTGACTTTGTGTATGAAGATAGAATTTTGAAATTTGGGAAGAGACTTTGTGTTCCCAATATACCTGATCTAAAAAGGGAATTGTTGGACGATGCTCATAGTTACAATTTCTCTATACACCCAGGGAGCACCAAAATGTATAGAGATTTGAAGGAACATTTTGGGTTGGACAACATGAAGAGGGAGATTGCTGATTCTGTGTCCAGATGTATGGTTTTTCAACAAGTGAAAGTTGGAAGGCAACAGCCTAGAGGAGTCATGAAACCTCTTCCCATACCTGAGTGGAAATGGGATAATATCATGATGTACTTTGTCATGGGAATACCAAAGAATCCTAGAAGGAACAATACAATATGGGACATTGTTGATCGTCTTACCAAGTCAACACATTTTCTTGCTATAAGGGAAGATTTACCACTTGAACGTATAACAAGGATATATATTAATGAAGTTGTGAGACTTCATGAAGTACCCTTATCGATTGTTTCTGATTGTGATCCCCGTTTTACTTCAAGATTATGGAAGAGTCTTCAGAAGGCCTTGGATACTGAACTTCATTTGAGCGCTGCCTACCACCCTCAAACAGATGGACAATCAAAACGGACTATTCAAACCTTAGAAGACATGTTGAGATCTTGATCACTTGACTTTCAGGGTATGTGGGATCAATATTTACCTCTGGTAGAATTTTCCTATAACAATAGATTCCATTCAAGTATTCAGATGGAACCATATGAAGCATTATATGGAAAGAGATGTCGCACACCAACCTGTTGGGATGATGTTGGTGACAGAAAACTTTTAGGCCCAGAACTGATGGAGGAAACGATGGAAAAGGTAAAAGTAATCCAAAACCACATCAAACCAGCTCAAAGTAGGCATAAGAGCTATACCGATAACCGAAGAAAGGATTTGGAATTTCAGGTAGGAGATTATGTTTTCTTTAAGGTATCTCCATGGAAGGGAGTTATATGTTTCGGTAAGAAGGGTAAATTGAGTCCCAGGTACATCAGACCCTTCGAAATTCTAGAACGAATTGGGGCTGTAGATTACCGTTTGGAAATGCAACCAAGTCTCTCCAAAGTTCACGATGTGTTCCACGTATCACTGTTGAGAAAATACATGCCTGACCCAACGCATGTACTCACTTACGAGGAATTAGAACTGGAACCTGATCTGTCTTATTGCGAAGATCCCGTTAGGATTCTTGATACAAGAGAACAAGTGTTGCGAAACTGGACGACTCATATGGTAAAAGTTCAATGGAGAAACCATAAGATGGAATAGACAACGTGGGAACCCGAAGAACTTATGATGAAGAAACACCTGAGTCTTTTAATGCGGTAGTATTATAGAAATTTTGAGGAAGAAATTATTTGAAGGAGGGAGAATGTAACACCCCAAGCTTCCATGGTACGCTTCTCTTTGAATAATATAGTAGCGTGTGTTGTACGCAACTTCGAGTTCTAACACACACCACAACCAATAAAACTAGCCGTTATGAATAGTAATACCCACTTTTTGAAATTTTATAAATTTTATCTTTCAAAATGGACTTCATTTTTTGATTTGTAATATCAAAATTAGCTTAGGGTGAATTTTTGGTATTTTTCTGAAAACATTCAATTTTTGATGAATAGTGAAAAAACACCGAGTTATAGTTTAAAACTGAATTTTTATTTAAATAATTATTTATTTTATTTAAATTTAATTAAGGTCAAAATAGATACATAATACCTATATAAGTCCAATGTAATTAATTGGAGTTAGTTTATAATAATTTTAGATATATAAAAATTTTATTGAACTTTTCACCGTCTTTTACCCACCTCCCAGAAGAATTTGGAAATTCATATAAAACTTAATTTTACCGCTTCTCTGAGTGGAATTTCAAAAATCTGAGAGACACAGTTAATATCATGGAGTAAAATGTGTTTCAATAAGATAAAAATAATTTTTGGTGAATAGTAACTTTTTACTTTTATTTACCACGGTTAAAAGTAAATAGGGTAATTAAGGGTAAAAATGATATTAATATTACCCTAACACATGTCCTAATTCTATTGGAAAAGTGTATCTCGACCTAAAAAAATCTTAGGAATAAAATATTATCATTTAGGTCCACTTGGATTAGATTAGGACACTTATTATTATTTAATTCAAAGAAGAGTTAAAAGTGATAAAATCAAAGTTCAATAACTAAAACATTTTTAATATTAGGTTATACATAAGATAAATTCGATTATAAATATTCATTATAAATATAAAAATATTTCTTACATAATGGTATTTTATTTATAATTTTTAGACATTAAATAATTTAATTTATTTATGAAACAATGGTGATGCCGGAATTACCTAATTAATGAAATATTAAAATAATTGATATTATAAATATCAAAATAAATGTAATTTGAGACTTTTTATGAATTACACTAATTTTATAGGTTAATATGACATATTATTATTGGTTATATAAAGTTTTTTCAAAGTAATAATTCTGTTATGAAATTATCAAAAACAAAATACCCAATAGTGTCAAAATTGTCATAAAAGTGTTTTTAAAACAAATATTATATTATTAATTGATATTCTATTCCAAAATATTTAAGGATCTACCAAAGGACTTATATAATTATAGGTGAATCATTAATGGACCACTTTGGGGTCTCTTGGAGGTATATATTATGTTTATTAACTATATAATATAAAAATACAAAGAGACATGGTAAATGTCAAACTATTTAACTAAGAGTAAAATATAAATGATAAGGTTAATATAGTGACCCAAACCTGTCTAAAATCTATTGTTTGAAAGGATTTAGACCCTTCCCCACCTTAAACTTTTAATAATCCACTTTAGAGACATTATAAATCGAATATGAATTTATTATAAAATAATATTTCTAGCTTTTCCAAAGGTACCCCTCACCCCTCTTATAAAAGGGAACTCCCCCTTATCTCTAATTTACACCTTAAAAGCCTTTTGGATCGGCAAAAACCTGATAAAATATTATCTCAACTTCCCTCACTTCAATCTAGAGGCCTTATATTCATCATAAAGCCAACCTAAATAGCCCTTTTGATCAAATCAAAAGGAAGAACCCGAAGAAGAGGTAATGTTTTCACCACCCTCTTTCAAGTTCCTTTCTTCTTCAACTTCTATTTTCTTTGTTATTTCCATTATAAAATAATAACTCCAGTTTCTTTTATATATTTTGATGTTATTATAAATATGGTACAACCATATTCAGTATTCTATCCATCATTTGAATGAAATTTCACCATACGTGCGTACGTACGACCTACCGTCTCCACGTTGTGGTGTAATTGTTATTCAATACATTTTTATTTGGATGGGTATAATAATGATGTGTAATTCATATAAATAATAAATATAACATGATAATGATTCTTTATATATGATATACCATCCAATTATATATTATTTTAATATCAAAATAATGATATGGTTGCTCGTGCGTACGTACGAATTACCGTCTCCACGAACGCGATGAGATTCATTCCCCATCGTATCCATTCAAGACTAAATTTCATTTGATGATTAAAATTAATTTTTAGAGACATGATATCATTCTGGATATGAATAATATACATCCCATCCATAACAAATATGGATCACATAACAAAGAATATAAATGAAAATGAATCTGTTAACACCCAAAATGATGATAATACTAAGATATTATTAACAAATCAATGTTAAAAGATCATATATGATATCATATTAATGTATATGATTCCTGTATAATTTAATTACAATTATTTAACCATTATAAAAAAGGTTAACCTACCCTAAACCAATGAAAAGTACAAGGTAAGGGTTTATTTCACAATCTCTTCATTATCTGAGGTTGTTTATACGTAATTATCTACTGGGACCTCTTTATAATCCACAAACATGTTTCTTAAAAATGTATTTCAAATCATTCTTACTATTTTACAGACTATGGGTTAAAGTCATTTATACCCTTTTTGACTTTTTATAAGAAGTTTATAAAGGAATCTTTCTGTCGTTTTCCAAACAAGGTCCTTTTTAACCTTTTTGACAGAATTAAAGTAAGAATGTCTTTTTAACTTATATGGCGGGTGGGGGTATCTTCCGCCATTATAAAGTTGTCTAAGATTCCCTTACAATCTTATAGGAATATTTTAAAAGTAAATGTTTTATTTTATAATTATGTGAATTTTAAATGATTTAAAAAAAGAGATATTTCTCTCAAATAGTTTTGATTTCATCTATGTCAACATCCTTTGATGGATTTTAAGCTTATTTGAAGTTTATTTATTATGATACAAAACTTCCATATTGTATTGAAGGTTTTGTGATATGTTTGAATATGGATGTGTTATTTTTATACCATTCATGTTTTATGGAGAAAGTATTGACATTTCGTATGCTAGTTTTAATACGAATGTTTATGTTATGTTTAAACCTGTTCATATGAAGAATGCATTGGACTTAATATGTGATGAGTGGAGCCCGCTATAGCTCCTAGATGCATTGGTAGGTCTCATAAGACAAACTAGTGTCTTGGCACAAGGGCTTGACAAAATCTTATTTGTAGTCCTGGCACAAGGCCTTGACTATGTGGTTATGATAGTATGGCATTATGCATTCCATCATTATGAAAGTGGTTATTGATATTGCATGTGATTATTCGACTAGTAGAATATCCATGTGAATAAACAAATGGAATTATTTCATTTTACCTTTGCCATATTATGCTGAAGTTCATGTTTAAAAGGATTTTGTTTTATTTATACATTACCTTAAATGTTTATGTTTATTTCTGAAAGTTTATACTATATTGTTATCCTTACTGAGCATCTGAGATCACCCCTTTCAGTGTTTTAATTTTTCCCAGGATGTGAAGAAGTATTTTATGAATGACCTGCAGGGAATGTATGAGGGGATATGAAGACAAGATGTTGTTATAGTTTTTTTTTCACTTTATGATGTAATGTAAGACTTATGAATATATATAGTGTTTCCAAGGCAACTAAGCTAATCAGTCTTTCAAGACTTTATATTTTGTGATCATGCCAATATTATGTAATAATGCATCGACTCTGGGTAACTGGGGTTGGGGCATTACAATTATTCATATATTATTATACCTTTAAGAAAATTAAGCACTGAACAAACATTATTAATATGTCAAATAATGTTAATTCAATTTTTATTAAAGAACAAATAACCTGAATTGAAAATCTAACCATAATTTTATACAGATTAACAATAAAATAAATAATTATAAATTTAAACGTGACCCATATAATACAAATTTATGGTTCCATGCATAGCGGAAGCGCACGATGGGTGATGTGATTATTAAATTTTATTTTAATTTCAATTTCTTAGAGCCCTAATAGAGGATATTTCACATTAATTCTATAATTAATTTATTTATATTGGAAGAAATCAATTACCTTGTCTTAGGTTTATTTTTTCATAGTCGATGTCGATAATCTGAAAAGACTCTTTCGAATTTCCTTCATTGTTCTTGGGAGGATCCAAGGGTAGAATCACTCTAGTGGTGATCCACACATGCTCCAATGATCTTTGAGAAACACCACTTGATCTTTTGGTGATAGCATCATAAATCGAATGTCTTGTGTTGTTCGCTATTGATCGCTCATTCTTTGGTCTTCAATAAATCTCTCTTATGTTTTAATTTTTTAGAGGAATAGAGAAAGGAGGATTCTAGAGAGAATTCATTGTGTGAAACAATTCTATATTCTTTATTTTGGATGAAATACACAATAGACATAACCATCTATTTATAGATTTAGGGTTTAGGTTAAAATATTATTTAATTGCATGCAAATTATTAAATAAAATGTAAAACCTTTAATAAACCATATGCCACATAATAATAATATTATTAATTTTTTTTGACAACTTTCACAAATTGATAAATAACATTTACCAGCTTGGTCGATTCAAACTCCTAAATATTTATTTAATACCCAAATTTGTATTTTATTCATAAATAAATATTTCATTCATATACTAGTGAATAAATATTTATTAAATATTCAGTAAAATGAAAAATATATTTTTATTCACATGACAAAAAATAGATATTTATTTAATTTATGTGATCAAAATAACTTGAGTATAATTATTACTCAGTCTTGAGAATAATATTTATTCTATTAATTAAATTCAAATAGAATTTAGTATAGATCAACAGAAACACTTAGTGTTTGACCCTCTATGATTCTCTCTCATTAGCATTAGGTAGGCTTGCCTGAAGTCCAAGATTACTGTCTAACAATGGGTCAATGCACCCAAGCTAAATAACTTAATGTTGCAATGATGAAAACCACATACAAACTCTCACTATGTAATATAATCCATATCTCACAATATCTCATCAAGAAGGTTGCACAATGACATCATCAACTTATATGATTAATATGTCTTTCCTTGACTATTTGAAATAAACAGGTTATTACACCATGGCCATAGAATTTTGGTGATAATTATATTCCTGTCAAAGGGCAGAGATATCCACTCCCACAAATATAGAAGGGAAAAATCTTTCATCGACTTATCCGTTAATGACATGTTAATCATGACACACCCAACATACCTTAATTACTGCAAACATATGGAGTGATGATATTTATCAGTAAATTTATGTGTGTGAGTCATGACATGTATTAATGATAATCTTAAAGTCAAAGGGCCATTATAAATGCTCATATATTGGAATATCTGATTACACCAAAACATACAGAATTCCTACTAGTGGGTATATTCTCATAATCTCCCATCTTAGAGATTACCAAGTGTGAAATTCATGAGAATAAGTCTCATATGCTTATGAGTACTCACACCTGATGATCTAAATACTACATGTACCATCATAGTATGTTATCCAACTGTAGAACTATATTAAAAATATTGTCATATATCTTAAAGGTTCTCATCATAGCGGGGAACTACTATGACTGTATAAATGCAACAAATAATCCAAGGAAATATTATGTTAAATCCATGAAGAACAATGAACAATATGTAATAATATGTTTAATTAATATTCAATACATTGAATATAAATGCAATCAAAGTAAAATTAGTTGGTCCTAGGAAATATACTCTGACACAATCACCCCATGAGATAACTATCAAGGATCTTTCCATAACTTAAACTCTACCACCAGCCAAACACGCCAAACCAAATGGCCACTAATATCTGGAACAACCTCATCACCAAAACTATTTATGTCTACATATCCTAAACCAATAACTTTCACAACTAAAAAACTACAATGCCCTAAACATATGAATCAGAGAATTCCATCCTCCATGTTAAGAAATTATTCCCTCTTGGTGGCACTGAATTGACCATATGAGTTTAATCACATCACATTTAATGCATATCAATTATGAATTAGGTCCTCCCATTTTCATATGTCATAAATTTATCACACATCACACATAAAAAGGAAAATATCTCATATCATAAAAAAATGATATCCAAAAAACACATCACAAATTAAAACAGAGAAAAGAAAATCTCAAAACAACTTTGAGTAATAGGCACGAATATATGTATATTGATCCCAGGTATTATCCTCTTGTAAACCATACCTCCCCAACACACGAACCAAAGAAATAGTTCATCCATGAATCACCTTCTCTTAGAGATCCATGATCTCTATTGGATTCTCCACAAATGTCGCATCGCCCTCGATATCCAACTCTCCCCAGTGAATGACATGGGATTCATCGTGAAGATACCAATGAAGCTAAGAGACTTGGAAGATTTTGTGGATCCTCTCCAACCATGATGGTTATTACAACTGATATTCCACCTCACCAACTCTCCCAAACACCTCAAATGGCCCAAAAAACCTAAGAGAATCCTTACTCCCTCTCCCACACCTTCACTGCTCACATCAAGGGGAAACCATCAAGAACACATGGTCCCCAACTTCAAACTCCAAGGGACTACTTTTATGATCAACAAAATAATTATAATAGTCATACATTTATTTCATCCTTTCTCAAAATAACCAAACCTTCTTTGTTGTGATCTGTATCTCATCGAGACCAAGAACAAATGCCTCCCCAACCACCATCATGGACAATAGAGAACGACATGGTCACCTGTACAATGCCTCAAATGGGGCCATGCTAATGTAAGAGTGGTAAATATTATTATAATAAAACTTAAACAAGGGAATATTTCATGCCCAAGATCCACCCAAGTACAAGATGCATGTCCACAACATATAATCCAAGGTCTAGATAGTCCACTTCATCTGCAGATCTTTCTGAGGGTGGAAAACTGTATTGAGGTATAATTGAGTGAAAAAAACATACTAAAATCACCTCCAAAATCATGAGTCAAAAAATATGTCCTGATTTTAGAAAATGGACCTCATAAATACATGAAACCGAACCACATCATCCACCTGCCTCTTATCTAAAGAATCAACTATGACCAACTCCTTGATTGCTAAGAAGAGAACTGATTTCATATACCGATTTAAGATAACCAAGATAGAATCATAACCTCCCTATGATCTGATTAATCCTATGGTTAAATACATTGACATTTCATCCCACTTCCACTCAAGAACATCCTATGGCTATAAAAAACTACCAGAAACACAATGCTTGGCCTTTACCCGTTGGAAAACTGAGGACTTCGCCACCAACTCCGCGAATGCCTGTTTTATCCTGGGCCACCAAAAAGTCATCAAAAAGACAAAATAAATATTGGAGAATCCTAGTTATACCACCAATGGTGAGTAATAAAACTCTTAAAGAAATCCCTTGTACATCACTACCAGAACAAAAAACCTTCCATAAAATAACACCTGGTTCTTACCATCCTTCAGCCATCCCTATAGAGCATCACTATGGCCAACACAATCATGCATCACCTCCGCCTCTAAGTCTCCCCACTGAGACTACTCCACCTAATTAATTAGAAAATAATGCACCATCATATGAAACAAATAGTTTATACCACAACCCTCCCTTTCATCTAAGTACAAAGCTTCCAACTCCCCCATTACTCTCTAGGAATCCCTAGACTCCCAAAAAACATCCTTCCCTAAATTCCTTCCCAAAGAATCATCTACAAAATTCCCTTTTACCAAGGTATAAGAGATCTCAAAATTATAATCTTGAATATACTCCATCCACCTCTTCTATCATAAGTTCAGATCATATTGAGAAAATATATACCTCAATCTCTTGTGATCTGTGAAGACCACAAAGCACTCCCTTATGAGGTAATGTCACCACAAATTCAATAAAAACACCACCAATACTTACTCCAAATCATGGTTGGCATAGTTATGATTGCATGGAAATAACGACCTAGACCCATAAGAGATCATTTCACTCAACTCCATCAATACACATCCCAATACCAGATGGGAAACTTCAAAAAACACCTCAGACATCACACCCTCCTTAGGAAACTGAAGAACAAGAGCCCTGAAAAACATCCCCTTCAGGTAACCAAACACTACCTAGAACGGATTAGTCCAAATAAAATATTAGTATTTCCAAGTCAATGATGTCAGTGGGGTTGCAAATTGAGATAAATAAAGAACAAACATCTGATAATAGCCTACAAGAACACAAAAAACTACAAACCTCTATCATGTTATTGGGTGTTTACAAAGAAAAAATCGATTTGATCTTTGAATAGTCTACTTTCATAACCTAATTAGACACAACATGATTGAGGAAATTCACCTCTCATGTACAAAACATACACTTATACAACTATCCATAGAGTTTGTGGCGTCAAAGAACCTACAAGATAGCTCTGAGATGATCAAGAAACTCCTCCTCTGACTTTGAATAGATTAAGATATCATTGATGAATATGATGATAAAACAGTATAGGAAATTAAAAAAATATGGAGTTTATAAGCCACATGAACACGACTAGTGCATTTGTAACAATGAATGACATGAAAACAAACTCAAAGTTCCCATACCTTCATTTGATGGTATTCTTTGAGATATCACTCTCCTTTACCCTCAACTGGTAATATCTAGACCACAAATCAATCTTAGAAAAAAATCACCCCTCTCAGCTAGCCAAAATGATCATATATCCTCGTAAGAGGGTAACAATTCTTTACTGTCACCTGATTCAACCACCAATAGTCTATACACAACCTGATACTACCATTCCTCTTTTTGGAGAACAACACTAGAGCACCCCATAAAGACATAATGGGCTGGATAAAACCCTTAATCATCACATCATCTATATAAATACTCTACTCTCCCAACTCATAAGGTTCCATCCGATAAGGATATAATGAAATAAGAGAAGCATTGGCATGCAAGTCTATCCTGAACTCAACATAACATCAAGGGGGAATCATCACAAGATCCTAGAGAAAAACATCTAGGAACTACCTAGAAAACATGGGAACCTCTACCATCCCAACATATATTGATTCCATATATAGATTAGCCAAAAAATAAATAAGGGTCTCCACACACTGATTTCCCACCTGACAATCTCACTTGCCAATGAAAAATACATGTTTTCCTTCCACATATGAGAAAATGACTCTCCTACAGAAGTACTTGATAATAGAATATATGGAATAAAACCATTCAATGCTAAGGATAACATAATATGGACACATATTTAGCAAGAAAAAATCCTCATTGGACTGATGTGGACACATCATCAGTCTATACCCCTGAAACACATCAAACAAGATGTTCTAGCCTCTGAATAGTGTAGTCAACACCAAGGGCATGGAAATCCACTCTACGTCTATTTCTACAGCATAGAATAGAGTATTTTGAAACAAATGAGTGAAAATATCTTGAATCAAATGAGCCACTAACAAGGGTACTAAATGAACTGATCATACGTATGATGATATCTGGCCCCTATGGAACTGTCACCTCAACTATGTGTAACTGACCATGCCCAAATCCTCTACCTCTATACTGATGAATAAATCTATGAACACACTCGGTTCAAGGTCCCTAAACATGAGGAATATCATGGGGTTTTCCTATACATGATCCATAACCCCTTGGAAGAGAATAACCCTACTACCCCTGTAGCTGAAACAATCTCACTGAAAATTACTATTGAGGCTAGAACTGAACCTATCTACCTCCATCAAACTAAACTTGAGGAATCACTGAGCACTAGTTCTAGAAATGGAAAGAACCCCACAACCAAAAAACACTAGAATAAATCCCACAAGAAAAACATAGAAACCAATGACCCAAAAATCTGAAAAGGAAGCTATTGAGGTCGACATCCTGCTAGTCAAAACATTAAAGGTCCTGGTGCCTGAGATCTTCCACTGAAATCCCTACTCCTCAAGAAACCCCACTGTTTCTCCTCTCATAAAAAACCTCATCATGAGTGAATCCATTCAATCACCTATGCATTATTATAAACCTCCAGATACAATGGAAACATAAAAGGAGAATCTACATACTGGATATAAGGACGAAGTGCCTCCTTAATACATCTTTCCCAATACTCCTCATCTAGAAAAAAATTTAGGGGAAAATATAGAAGGTCCTTGAACTTTATTTTTAACTTCCACACTAACATACTCCCCTAATAAAGGGAAATAATATCCCACCTCTTTACTTCCTTCATGATTGATGAAAGGAACTCTACACATAACTCTTTATGGGTGTCAACCCATGAAACATATACCTCCTTCTGCTCTCTCAGATACAATGCCCACCACTGGCACACAGCACCCCATGTAAGACTAACTGCAAAAGGGACCTAGTATCCCACCGGGGCCCAAATCATACTAAAAGATATATTGAGCTTCTCCAGCTAGCTCTCTATCTCCATATCTAAAACACCTCCCTCATATTTCCCAAAATCTTGTCACTAAAAAAACACAATGACCTCTACCAAGCCTCATCCTCCTTTGTCAGATAAACCCTATGATGATCAACCGATTAAAAACCTAATCCACATGTAGATGATGAATAAGATCCATAACTGAAAAGAAAAAAATAATTTCCTAAGACTGGTAATATGCAATTTTATTAAGATTCATTTTGATTCACTTTATTCATTTTAATATTCCAAAAAAAACCAAATTCAAAAAAGAGAACAAGTCATGATGATTCATGTACCTCTCTTAGGTCTCTAACCTGAAAACATGTCCACCTCACTTGGTCATTAAATAAGCTCAGATTCTGTACACTTCACATGGGTCATAAAATACCATGTCCTAGATAGTCTACCTAGCCTACGTCAGCCACCAAGTTCAACTAGCACTATTTACATACCAAACCATGAAATCCTCACAATGCCAAACTTCATAATCTATACTATCTCTCAACCATCAACCTTGATACCACTATGTTATGAACCCCTCCAACCAAAGATACCATAATGAGGGAAGTTAGATAATGACCCATGAGTCCCACCTTCAGTAAGCCCCATTTTGGTGACTAGCACCGAGGGTATAAAAATCTCATAAAATGGGAGGTATTACCCTATATTATAATGTTGGATCATGAGATAATACAATTAATCCACAAAAAAATCCAAGAAATATTTTAAAAGAAACCAAATCCATCCCAAAATTTAATGTATAAATAAAACTGATACAAAAAACGTCTATAAAGTAAATACCCAAAAGAAAATCTAAAGCAGAAACTCAAAAGTTATCCATGATCCGAGCTAGTAATGTTCAGTATAGTCTACATAATCCTATTGTAAACCTAAAAACAATTTATATATGTAGGGTGTGAATGTATGTATACTCAGTAGGAAAACAAAAGTATCTCATCCATGTGTGAAAAAAGAACACTAATGCACCCATGAGAAAAAAAGTAGAACCAAAAAACACTTATACATGTATAATAACTAAACCCAACCTCACTATGGCGTAATCACTAAACAAATCAAGTCAAGTAATATAATATAACATGATTCACATCGATAATGGGTACCCCACACCAATTTTTTATTAGTATTCTTCTCTCACACCCCAATATCGTATGTCTAGAAACTCTCATCTCTTATGTATGCCACACCACCCACAAGAACACTCACATCAAATCACACCCATAGATACCTAGGATCACCACCCCACAAGCAAAACCACATCACATCTTTCCTGAAAACACTTGGTCCATTACACATCCACAACCATATCAACAACATTAGGTTATCATGAACATGAAAGAAATTAACCAAGTACCCCTCCTACCATTAATGACCCCCAACATAATCCACCTTATCCCATCTCATCCTACCCAGAAACACATGGGATACATAACATCTTACTCGAAGACACATGGGTTCACCACCCCACAAGAACAACCACATCACAGCTCAGCCAAAGAAACTTGGGATATCAAAACTACCATCTAGTGCACCAACATAACTCCAAACATAACATCCTATGAAATACCTACCTCACTTGGAAGAGATATCGGGGATGAGTGGGTACCCAGGCATCTATCCTCCTCACCAGATGTTAGGAAAAACACCCCCTACGTGACTATGTGAGTTTCATCACATAGTCCTCAATGTGGGTGGGGTGCATATAGATTTTAGAAGGAATATACAAGTATATACATATATCCACACATAGAATCCCAACCCATGGGTTCACAAACTTTTGTAACCAAGGTTGTTCTTTTCTAAATAGAGTATGGTTTGTGTTTTTTGTCAATCCTTTAATGGATGATCAGAGAGATTGTAAGGAAAGGGATCATATAGTTCAAGCTGTAAGTATTATTGAAGGTGGAATAGTTTCCTAGTGTTTTCCAAATTTTTGAGCCTCAAAATAATAAAAATAAGGGAACCACATAACTCAGAACATGGACCGCGTACCATGTTTCAGGAATCGTTTGTGGCCCTATACCTGGCAGAGGGAAAAATATGCAGAGTGGTGTGTAGAACCAAAAATGGTTTGCAGTGATAGTTCGCAGTGAAGGTGTATGGTATGTGGAATAATAAAGGTTCATGGGATTGCTGAGGTTCATGAAACAAGAGTGGTATGCAGTGGAGGATTACAGTATGCAGATGGAGTTCAATATGGTGAATATTGTCCAAAAATGAATATTTGGATAAATCAGATTAGTGAAATTTGTGGAGTTATCTGCCTATTTAAGGAGAAGTAATCCCCTTTGTTAAGTAGTGATATTGGAGATTAAAATTTTGGAAAGAAATATGGTGAAGCCTGAAGTGGTTTGCGAAGGAGAAGATAATACATAGAGATAACCATCCGGATAAGAAAAAAATTTGGTGGAATAGAGTGAAGTTTGTGGAGGAAGCACTCAGAGTACGTGGCTGAGCAAGGCAGTATGTAGAGCAGGGAGGTATGTGGAGAATCTGAGTAGTACGTGAAGTAAGGAAGTATATGGAGAAGGGAATTTCAAGGAGGAGTTGCACGGTATGCGAAAATAGAAGTGGTACACAGATGAGGTGATCTATAAACCATACCCACTACTCAGTATGCGGAGGAGGTAAAGTGGTACACATAACACCCAAGGAGGATTGAAAATTAACTAAATAAGTTTGAAAAATTCATTACCATAACCTATCAGAGTACGAGAAATTAAATTACATATGTGGGTGATAATGGGACTTCAATAGAGCATCCACTTAGAGTTTAGGATGTAATATTTAATGATAAACAATTTAAGTGACCTTCAAGTCGATAAATTGAGGGAAGATTCTTCCAACATAGTGATTAAGGGGGAGTCAGAAGAAGTGATTTGAGGGATGTAGTGTGCTTTCCCTAAAATCGTGTAAAGGTGGTGCACCTGGCACAAAGTGACTATGATAAACACTTGTAATCCACAACCTGTGAAGATTATTGGTTTAGGTATGACCTACACACTATCGGTGTATACTCCTTGGACACATCCCTTAGTGGTGAACTAAGTAAAATTGTGGTGTCATTTCTTTGCATGTGATTGTTTATTTTTTTTTCACTTCCTCTTCATACAAGTTTAATAGGTTCCTACCAATGTGGGAACAAGATCCATCAGTTTAAAATAAAAATTTAACACACTGATTCATCCCTCCCCTTACAGGGTGTTCTGGGGTCCTTCACAACTAACTGAAAACATTTCCACTTTCACTGCCACCTCTAAATGATTAACACCAAACAAAACACAAGCCACATCACACCACCAAACAATTCCTATTATCTAACCCTTTCATTTCATTATTAATAATCAACCAAATTTAACCAAACAACCCATAATTTATTGATTCATTATCCATTTCCATCCAATTAATCAAACAAACCCCTAGCCATTTGAAATGTTATTAAACAATTATTTATTCCATCACTACATGGAAATATAGCCCAAAGAAACACACATAGCAAATAGATTATAATTCCCATCATACCATCACCTCACCACCCCAAAATCATGTCTAAGAAAACACCACCTAACCACCCCAAAATCATGGACAAACAACCACCACCTCACCGCCCCAAAATCTTGGCTAAACAAACACCACCTCACCACCCCAAAAACAAAAACACATACCCCCATCATCCCCACATTGAATCGTAAACACACATTGCCACTCCACAAGCAATACCACACATCACAACACATCAAGGACATTTTATAGGTTTATCAAAGGGGATTTTACCATATTATACTTTATTTTAGGGTCATTATCACATAATGTATAATCCTAGGGAAATAATTTCATTATCCAAATATAAGTGGTTAGCCAGTTTCCATTCTAGAGGGACATCACAACAATCACAATAGAAAAAACAGTCACAAAAGATATCATCTAGTGTAAAACCCCCCCTACAACCATAATTTTTAGCGGGGCATCAATCCTATACAGTCACAATATCACAATCATATCAAAGCTGTAAAAACATAAGAATCATTTCCCTTTTCCACCATAAATTTCAATTAACCAATTATTTATCTTTGATTATTCCAGAATAACCATATCCCATAGATAAAAAAAAGAAAAACCTTCATGCATGATACACAATAAAGAGAAACTAGGGATTATCTACCTCAAAGAAGTTGGTTGACTCATTTTTCACCGTAGGGTGAAGACGAAATACCCGTAAACCAAAACCGCACACAGAAAACCACATATGAACCGGGACCACAGAAAAGGATCAAAAAAATTCAGCCTAACACATTCCCCAAAACCAAAACAACATCACAAAAATGAATCATCAGAAGAAGAATGGGATAAAAGGAAGGAGATAAAGGAGAATCACTCACCTTATATCATCAAAAAACAACCACCAGCACCAATAGATTGAAACAAGGAAGAGAAGGTCTAAAAGTCCTCAATGGGGAACCTAGGGTTCCTCTAAAATGATACAGGGAAAGAAGGGTATCGAATAATTAAAGGATTCATCCATGAAAAAACCATTTAAAACCCAGAATCCAATTAGGTTCATGTCATGTAATCTTTACACGGTGTGTAAACCTCAGGTTTTCTAAAAATTCTAGCTTTCACCAAAAAATGAATTGACATGGAATTTATTTAATACATGTCATGAAGTTCACTTACATGGAATTTAATCCATATTGTGACTTCCCCCTTAGTAACTTACAAGTTGTGAACTAACCATTTTGACAAGTCATGAACCACCAATTCACATTGTATAAACAATACACGACATATATTTCCTGTAGTAGCTCTACTACACCTCCAGCCTCCATGGAAAACACTTGGAACCTCCCCTGAACACCCCCAACCTCCAAAAATAGAAAAGTAATAGACCAGAAAGGAATGGCCGGTTACATGGGTATTCTACTTAGTGAGGCCTCATTACACTAATAAAATCCCTTAAGAGACTATATCATTGAGTATACATACTCTGTCATCCCTTATACCTTGTATAATAACATAGTTCAAATTCAACGTGATATGTTTGAATTTTACTATCATGTTAAAAATAAAAAATATAGAACAAGTCATAATTAAATTTTTTTCTTAAACAACATCATAAACCACAACATACTTGATTTAATATAGATATGACAACTAATAAATTTAATAATATTTACCCTTTCATATTACCTTAACTATACTAAGAGTCTAGATAAGATTGATCTATTTTAGGATGGTTTTATATCTGATAAAAATTAGTGTTCCCATTTCTCTAATTTCTAAGTACTCACCCATTTTTTCTTTCTCAATAACTTTTAAATAGTTTGGGATTCTGGTCATTGCAGTTCTCATGGACTTGTTTGATATTTTCATTTTATGATTTATTAATAAGCAAGATAAAACCTATGTACCTATCATGTCATGGGAGATAGATTTCCAAAGTAGTCTTAGGAATATATAGCCTATTAATCACAATAATACCATGTTAAACTAGAACTAATTTGGGTAAATTATTCCATATTTTTTTTTTCAATACCCTTTCAACTATGTACTCTCACTTGGAATAATAAACCCCTCAATCTAAGATAGTTGATCATGTTCCCTAGAACATGGGTTGCTACATTATTCATTTTGTAGAATTTAACCTTAGTCTTAATTAATATAATACTATTTACCAATTTTTTTCATATGTTATTAGATATATATATCTTGTAATACTATAAAAATCCCAATAGCCTCTTGTAGACACCAAAAAAAATTGTTCCAAATGAATATACTATGATCATTAAAATTGTTTTGACCGAAAAAATGGATCCTTGAAACATGTATTACATATTGGAATTTTTTTATGTCATCAACCATTTTTTTCATTCCACATAGAAATTCACCAAAAAGTAACCTCCATGAGAGGTGAAATTGATATTCGATGCCTAATTCAATGAACATAATAAAAATGACAAGTAGAATAAAAATGAATTCAAGCATGATGATTAGTGCAAATTTTTCTATCACACAGTTAATATTTTACAACAACCCATTTATTAATAAATTTTTATTTATTGGTACTGACTTATATCATCCATATATAATTTCTCTTGAATAATCACTAGTAGTATCAAATATTTAAACATCCAAAATTAAATACCCCGAGATTTTAGTATATGGATTTCTTTATTGAATTCATATGAACTTTTCAATCTTTTATTGTTATAACATACTACTTAATATAATATTTCTTATTTTTATTTATTAATATATCACACTCCTTTGCGAATATAACACAATAATAATATTTTTAACCTTAATATATTTATTTTTTACTAAAACAATTCCTCCCACTAACACTTACGGATTTTTTTCACTGTCCTGTCAACTTGTGCATTTGGATCCATGATTCAACTGAAGTATTTATTTCTACCATTATCTCAAAAGAGATTTAATCATACTTAAAAATATAGTTGGTATGATTAATACCTTTTCTATCTTAGGTTGTTAATTTCATTAGTAGAAATAAGATCATTAAATAAGATGCACTGTGTTTTTTTTTCATGATATACCTTTTAATCCTTAACCATCATTACAAATGGATCCAATCAAAACACTTGAGGTTGTGATATAATGGAATCTATTCTTATCATAACTTATATGATTTAAACTAGTCAATTTAGTACACTTATGTTATGATTTCCTGGTATAGTATTGAGAAATATTCCTAGAAAGGAATTAAGGAATAATTTCATTATATATATAAGAATCCTCATTGATATACCATTTTCTATCACTATCTCTATTATGTAAATAAGGAAATGTGAGGTTAGGAAAACTTTCAATCTATATTTAATTATGAATTGATACTTGATTAAAGTAATCTTTTAAAAACTTTATTAGAGGATCACATATATTTTTCCAAGTCCATTTGTTATTTTTATCCATCATTCCAAAATTTTCTTAATGGAATTTAATGATGTTTTTGAATTTACCTCTAGCATCACCTTGGAATTTTTTAGACAATGTAGTTGAACTTACTTTATAATCATTGTGGAATAAATTTTTTTTCTATAGGTTTATTTATTTAAGCTTGATAATTATATTTATCAGTATAACTAGTGTTTCAACTCATTGAGCCTAAAAACACTCTAAGGTATAAAATTGTCAACTATTATTAGTTAAACATGATATGAATTATGTTTAAAAACTGGTTATGAGTCATATATTTCATATTTCATCATTTATTGAGAGATTAATGTCTATGAATCAAGATTTACTAAACTATTAGTTATGTATGAAAAAACATAGTAACATTTATTTCATAAATGAAATAATGTATCATTGTGTACAATTAGAGACTGATATAAATGTTTTAATAAAAATTTATAAAAAATAATAGATTAAGTTTAGACAATCATCTTGGAAATAAATTTTTATGCTACTCTTACTGATATAGGAATCACCCTTCTTTAGTTACCTTGAGAAAAAACAAGGCTTATAGTAATGTTTCTCTATATTCTTTGTTTTTTATTTGAATACAAATATTTAGTAGGCATATTTTACTTAATACAAAAGAATAATTAAAAAATACTACATGTAATAATGAATTTATCTGAACTAGAAGCTTATACTATATTCTTATTAAATTCATTATAGTTTATCTTTCAATGACCTTAATTTCCATATGAAAAGAAAATAGGCTTATACTTACACCTCTACCTTATAATATTTTTTCTTTTCAAAGTATGTTGTAAATACATTGTAGACATAGTGTTTTCATAGATAAACGACACTAAGACTCAAGAGGGGGGGATTGAGTTCTTTGAATTTTTATTCAATTAGAAAACCACTAATTTTTGGTTATAAATAACCTATGTTCTTTCCTTAAAACATAATCAATAAAAATTAAAAGAACAAAGAAAAAACAATAGACACATAATATTTATGGTGGTTCAAGGAATAGAAATCCCCTAGTCAAATCCACTACAACTCTTCTCCACAAGTGTGATGATTTTCACTAGACTAGTCCTTTTGTTGGGGACTTCTAGTCCTTTTTCCAGGGACTATACAACTTAGTGAAAGAAGTTAAAACATGGTACAAGAATAATAGATTTCAATTGGGATCCAACAAAGTTTTATAAATAGTATCCTTCAAGTTATTTTATTAGGAACCATTACAATGAAATATGAAAAATAGTAAGTTTATAGGTGAAACTCACAATTGTAAAATACAACTTAAAAATGAATAAATATCTAGGAGAGATGATATAACCTGAATTTAGATCAAGGAGTATTCTAAATGATAGAAAATATGAACAATGTTTCATATCTATAGACTTTAAACCTTCTTTTTCTACTTGATTAAAACAGAGCAACATATCTAATCTTTTAGAGAAAGAGTTCTTGAATAAGTATATGTAAGTTATTTTGTTCTTATCTATATTTTTCTATATATCTTATTTTTTTGTACGAGATCACTGATCTATATATTTTAATGTATGAAAATATTCTCACTTAACACACATCACATGATATGTAAAAATAGAGATCACTTACACGTCATTTTCTATGAAATAATTCAGCAAGAGTACCATCCAATAAATTATCCTTACAATTGTCTGATTTCTTAGTACTTGCCTATTTTTATAATATTTTCCACCATAAAGTGGTAATAAAGAATTCAAATATTTCACAACAAAATTAAAATCTCACTCAAGTTCTTAAATAGTAAAAAATACATATTACAACATGATGTAGCTGATTTTTAGATCACCATGTAGATGAATTTGAGATTTTGAATTCATGTAGTTGAAATTATCCATGTAAAAAAATTACTTCACCTTGCATTTTAATTATTTTAGCTGAATCTAACATAGATTAATGGAATCATGTATCTATTTTGTACGACATAGTTGATTTCCCCACATATCTAATTCATGTAATCAATTCACATAATCAATTTCCTTACATAGTCAATTACTCATATAACTGTTCCATTGATGTAGGAAATTTTTCATATAGGTGATTATATGATTTAGAAGATTTCTATAGGAGATTGCTTCACATAGCCAATTTCCCAGACTCAGGAAAATTTCCTCGAAAACATCCATAATTGTAACCTTAATACTTTAAACAACCAAAACACTTGAAAACCTGATAAAACCAAATGAAAAAAACTTAGAGAAAAAATCATACATAAAGTATGAAATGGTATTTGAGATCATAAAAACCTAAAGTACATGAGATATATTGGATCAAAATTAGTAGACCAACAATCTTCCCCTTTTTAATGATCATAAAACCTATTAAATATTCTATTAGATATTAAGCATGAAAATTCAAAAAGGTTAAATAGGATTTTGAATAAAAATATAAAATGTATATATTTATTTTAAAATGTAGTTTTTTCCTTTATTTATTCCCCTTAATGTGAAATTTAGGTTTTGTAAAGTTATCCCTTTTAATTAAATATAGAAAATTATCCTCATTTTGATAAATATGAATACTTATCTCCGTTTGTGTTAGAGGTTGAAAATTCTCCCCCTTTTGTGTCATTAAAAAAGTAAGGGTAATGATAAGATAAACACATTTAATTTATCACTTAGAGTAGTGAAAATTTTAGTTAGAGTGTTGAAACTGAGTGTAGAATTATGAGACAAATGAGATTTATTAAACATAGTAAAGTTTTTAAAAACATTAAATAAAAATAATAACTAATAAAAACATAACAAACAATTATCAAATATGAAAATCATTAAATGATAATAATCACTATGAAAAAAATGAATAAATAAAGATATATTTCATTGATTATAAAAAACTATAATGATATTTACAATGAGAAACCACAAACCAAAAAATATAATATATTAATTAGAATACCCATGATTATGAATGGGTTCAAATTGAGTAGGTGGTTTGGTTTGATGTAGTTTGAAGGTAAGATCAGTTTTGGAGGTTGTTTGAGTATGCATAGATAAAGGCATTATTTATTTCCCAAGTTTTGTTAAAAATCCACTTTCTGATCCAACAAATGATTTATTTATATGAACTATATAGGACCAATGAGAATATTTTAATGATGAACCTAATATGTAAAAAAATGATATATACTAATAGCCACAAATGGTACTTTCTTAAGAGGATCATACAGTGAGGGTTCTTCCCTAGAATGCTCATCATCTAAAGATGCAACCAATTTATCTTGCTCTTTATAATATAACTGAGAAATATCATAAACACCTACTATTATATTTCTATGTTTTTTTAAGTATCATAAGGGTCAGTTCTAATAGTCCATATTCTTCTCATTTAGAATAGGGGTTCAGTAAACATGTCAATTCTTAGAACAATATATGAATTTCAAAATTCAAGAAGAATGACAGAGGCTTTCTTATGAATTTTAACTATAGAGGCTATTCCATTCCTCATGAAAGTCATAAGAGACTCGACATTTCTAGAACTAAAACATGATAAAGAACTCATCATTGGAAGTTAAAGTAGGGGAGAAATGTTAGTAGAAAATAGACCTGATGGCATGTCCACTAAAGAATTCTTTATGATTCTTTCCACAAAACTCTAAATTCCAATCACTGTACCAATGATAGAAAAACATTTCTCTACATTATTTCCATTCTCTTGAATAAACTCTAAACAAATTCCTTAATGAAATTGATAAAATAATTTCTAAATAGAGCACTAAAATCGGTAGGAGCAGCAGGAACTGATACAGGTGTAGGTGCCTTTGAAGGAACATGGGAAACTAGAACAAAAGAAACATGTCTTGGAGGATGATAAATAACTAATTCCTTTCATATAGCTGAAATTGGAATAGGATACACTTCATATGATTCTGAAATATATTCCTCCTCTAAAGATTCAGAATTTATATCCATGCTGATAGAATGATTTTCTTTAACCTCTTGAAAACAATCTTAGTGTTCTCATTTATTGGTCTAATAGAGCATGAAACCATATCTTTGGTTTGATTAAATACACCAAAATTATCTTATACCAAATTATGAAGAGATTATTTTAGATATATAAAATATTCATTCATGCACATGTCTATCCCAATATAAAGATTCTATATAGCTTCTTGGGTATCGTAAAACTAACCCATAAGATCCTTTTTCAAATATTTCAACATAATTAGAGAAAGAAGATCAACCTGGATTAATTGTATCTAAGAATATATATAATTCAATTCTAAGAGAATTTGATTAACTCCATTCTAAAAAACTAGAGCAACAGAAGTTTTAGAAGGAGACATAATAAATGGTTGAAACCTCTTGATAATTTCAAACTAAATTACCATAACACTCTTCAAAGTGTTCAATGTCTCTTCCATTTTATACATAAATGAATTAACCTCATCAATAACTTATTGATAAAAAAATTATTTCCCTATTAAAAAATTCTAAAACAAGTCTCTCTAAGATACAACTATAAATACAAGCTCAATGAATTTAGACTTGGTAAGTAAATCATATTTTAAACCCTTTACCAAAACTTTCAACTACTCAAGTTCTGTATTAATTACACTAGGGGAAAATTATTGAATAGGATGGTATGTGAGAATACTACTAATCATTTTTTTTGGGTAGGAAACATCCCAACCAACTTTTAAAACTAGCCTTAGACAAAGAACTCGTTTTGAGTTCTTTGGTTTCATCCTTTAAAGCACCAAAATATACCTACAAATCATAATAATATGATATCATATTATCAAACTCTTTCATTACATCATAATAAAAATATTTCTTCACTAATATTTTAGAACATTGACTAATTTAAGGAGATTCCTTATGAAAAAATGGGAGGTGGTGATGGTGTAGGCAATGTATGGGAATGATCAACAGACCCCATAACCTCATCACCTACCCTATTTGCATCTATAAGAAATCCAGGGAGAATTGGATCATTCATAATAAGATCTTATTTAACCCTAGGTTCCTTATCATAAAAAAATTGCAGAATAATCCTAAATGAGAATTTCTTTAAGAACTAGCACTGTATTAATAATGATTGGTTCAAAATCACTACTGGAATGTGGGGTTTTCCCCACACTTACATACCAATAGTTTCATAGAACCGTTGGTAAAGTATGGTTTAGAGAAGGTTTTACCAACGGTTATAGTAAACCGTTGGTAATGATGTGTTTAAGGTGATTTTTACCAACGGTTCAATGAGAACCGTTGGGGGAAATGTGGCTGGGGGAGGTTTTTACCAACAGTTTATTAAACCGTTGGTATAGGTGTGGTTGGGGAGATTTTTTCCAACAGTTCTTTAGAACCGTTGGTATAGGTTTGCCCTGAAAGTATATAGAAACGGTTTTTAAAAACCGTTGGCACAATTTTACCCCAAATTTCTAGCCGCGCGTCCTCTCCCCCATTCTGATATAGAACCCTAAATGGGAGCATCAACAACCAATTTAGGTGATTTTGGAGCTCCTTCTACCGGACCAGTTTGGATCTTCAACCTCCATCAGGTTCCTCTTCTTCTTTATCTAATATTTCAGTTTTTAGATTTCTAGAATCATTTCACTCATTGAAGACAGTATAATGAGACATAGGATTTTCACCACATGTGAGGATATGAATCCATGTGATGCATCAGTATCAAAATGATAGGATTTACTAGTAGAGGATACTTTGATCTTACCTCTCACTATAGATCATATGCCACCCTTCTCCATGTGGGTAGGTTTTACATAATATATATTTCATGAACCATAGACATGTAATAAAACCTCATTGTTTGGAATAGGAACACACTGATTTCTCAGTGTAATTATAGCATGGATGACACAGCCACAACCACCACATCCACAACATGATCAAACATCACTTATATATCTTCATTTATGATATTGAGCTATTAAAACAATTCCAAAACTTGTTTTCGAATATGTCTATCACAAGTCACTGCTAGAGGGATGGTCCAGCAGAAAAACTTCATGTTGACTATCCTTCCACATGGTTGAGACTCTATTGGGTCATGATCACATGAAATGTTCTTAATACCCCCTCTTCCACACCATTGTAGGAAAACTGAGAAACCAGTACTTCAATCATGACCGTTACTCATCTCATAGGAATCCCAAAAAAAATCCTACCACATGATGTCGGTATACTAGTTCAATAGTCTATAATTCTATCCTATTCGCCCATGACCTCCCTCAGCTTCTAATATATAAATAGTGTCTGCTTCATAATTTCAGTATTATAGGTCAATATTAACACGTCATCCATGGATCATACAACATTTCAATGACTTCCCTTAAAGTGTCTCTCTCACAATATCTCATCAAAAATGTACGTTGGTGAAAAATATCATAGTTCATATCTCAAAATTATAGGACATTTCATTCACACTTTAAACCAGGTCATTAAACACAAACTTCTCCTAAAACTAGAGATGTAATGGAATATAATCATAAAAAAAACTAGTGAAACTTCTTTTTTCCCACTAAAACTATTAATCTGGGTCAAGACTTAATTTAAACATTCAATATTCAAATTCAATTTGTTTTTATTTGATATTTCATTTTAACTTATACACTTTAAATCATATTTCACAATTAATTTTAAATGTTTCTACTAATATTTCACTAAATTTATATTTAAATGGGACCCCAGCCCCTAGACACACCGCTCACCTCCTTGGACAGCCCGCCCACCCCCCCTGGACTCCCCCTACCCCATTGGACAGCCTGACCACCCCCGCGGACAGCCCACCCACCTGGACACCCCGACCCCCTAGACACCCCCCGACCCCCTGGACACCTCCAACCCCCCGGACGGCCCCACCACACCCTAGACACCCCGCACCCCCTAGACACCCCGTACCCCCCTTGGACACCCTGTACCGCCCTCGGACAGCCCGCTCACCTATTTGGATAGCATGCCCACCCCCGGATAGCCCGCTCACCTCCTTGGACAGCCCACCCCCTGGACACCCTGTACCCCCCGGACAGCCCCACCCACCCCCTGGACACCCCTCTCACCTCCTTGGACAGCCCGCACACCCCCCTGGACACCCCGTACCCTACTTGGACAGTCCGCCCACCCCCTGGACACCCCGAACCCCCCTTGGACACCCTGTACCCACTCGGACAGCCCGCTCACCTCCTTGGACAACCCCCCCAGACATCCCACTCACCTCCTTGGACAGCCCACCCCCTGGACACCCCGCTCACCTCCTTGGACAGCCCCACCCACCCCCTGGACACCCCGATCACCTCCTTAGACAACCCTCCCACCCCCTGGACACCCCACACCCCCCTTGGACACCTGTACCCCCCGGACAGCCCACTCACCTCCTTGGACAGCCTGCCCCCCCGGACAGCCCGCTCACCTGCTTGGATATCCCACCCCCTGGACACCCTGTACCCCCCCCAGACAGCCCCACCCAACCCCTGGACACCCCGATCACCTTCTTGGACAGCCCGCCCACCCCCCTGGACTCCCCCTACCCCATTGGACAGCCTGACCACCCCCGCGGATAGCCCACCCACCTGGACACCCCGACCCCCCTAGACACCCCCCGACCCCCTGGACACCTCCGACCCCTCGGACGGCCCCACCCCCCTAGACACCCCACACCCCTTACTGGGAAATCCTTGAATATAGGCATTAGAAATTATGTATCTTATTTTCTTATATACACTGTATTTTGTTTTATTTCTTAATATGATTCTCATATAGAGTAATGTGTCAGTTATGCTTTTATATAAAGTAAACAATTTTCATTTACCTAAATATTTTTTTGATTATACTTCAATATTATTGAATTGCTTTGAAATGAATTATTACAGTTTTTTTACAAAATGGACAGAAGTTGGATGTACGAAACTGATCGAATTTCAACCGATTTTCAAAATAATTTGAACAGCTTTCTAGATTTTGCATTTGAAAAGGCTTTAGATAGTGGTCGCATACACTGCCCATGTTTTAATTGTGTTGGAAGACCTTGGTTGAGTCGTGACGCAGTTAGCTATCATATAACCAAATATGGTTTCCAAACAAACTATTATGTGTGGTATCACAATGGAGAGAAAATGGAATCTCAAAATGTTGATGATCCAAATGATAAGATTGAATTGGAGAGTTTGATATATGATCGGTTTCCATTTATTCGGCATCATGAGAAGGAAAGGATTTCTAGCCAACAAGATTTCGATACAAGTACACATGATGCGTCCAATGAAAATGATGATGTTGATAGGGTAAAAAATTGAATGATGCTACGACGACTCCAGTATATCGGCAATGTGGTAAAATGGAAAAGTTGGAATTTTTAATCCGATTGTTTCATGGGAAAACTATGTATGGGATTTCAAATACTGCAATTGATTACATTCTTTCCATCTTGAAGGACTTACTTCCAGATGATGCAGATATTCCCTCAAACCACTATATGGCATGGAAGATAGTTGATGAACTTGGATTCTCAAAAAAAAAATTCATGCTTGCTCGAATGATTGCAGCTTATTTTGGGAGGAAACTGCTGAATGAAATGATTGTATCAAATGTGGAACCTCCCGATGGAAGCCAAAAGATGATGGATCACCATCTCGTGTGCCACAAAAAGTAATGTGGCACTTTACATTGATACCCAGATTACAGAACCTTTTCATGTCTGATGAAATATCCGAAAAAATGCGATGGCATGACACTGAGAGAAAAAAGAATAATGAAGAGTTGGTTCACCCTGCAGATGGATTTGCATGGTAGATATTTGATGCTCGATATCTTGAATTTGCAGCCGACGTGCGTAATGTGAGACTGGGTCTTTCATGTGATAGTTTTAATCCATTTGGGAAGATGCTTACTTCGCACAGCACATGGACGGTTTTCATACACATTTATAACCTTCCCCCTTGGTTGTGTATGAAAAAGCCTTAC
The DNA here is from genome assembly GCA_963277665.1 of Viscum album. NCBI lineage: Eukaryota > Viridiplantae > Streptophyta > Magnoliopsida > Santalales > Viscaceae > Viscum > Viscum album. The sequence continues at coordinate 542,241 of CAUJRU010000476.1, read as the reverse complement.
ACTTTCTTGAGTATACTGATATCTGGCCCTTCTGATCCCGACAATGATATAGATGTATACATGCAACCTTTAATAAAAGAGTTGAAACTTCTTTGGGATGTGGGTGTTCCCACATACGATGCATGTTCGAAAGACATATTTCAGATGCGTGCTGTGCTTATGTGGACGATCGATGATTTTCCTGCTGATGCAATGATGTCTGGATGGATCACTAAAGGAAAATTGTCATGTCCTGTTTGTATGAATAATACTCGATCGAGAAGACTGAAATATCGTCGTAGTTTTAGTTTTATGGGACATCGACGATTCTTTCTAATGAACCATCCATATAAAAACAATCATCGAAGATTTGACAATACTATAGAGAATGACGCTCCACCTCAGTATTTGTCTGGAACTGATGTGCTTAATGAATTGAAAGATTTTAGTTATTCATTTGGGAAGGGTGTAATGAAATATAGAAAGAGGAAAAATATTTCCAATGATACTTGTTACAATTGGAAGAAGAAAAGTATATTCTTTGAGTTTCCGTATTGGTCAACCAACTTGTTACGTCATTGATTAGACGTAATGCACATTGAAAAGAATATATGTGAAATGTTGCTTTCGATTCTTCTAAATGTCAAGGGGAAGTCAAAAGATGATTTATGATCTCGGGGTGACTTGGTAGATTGGGGGATCAGACCAGAATTGCATCCTGTCTGTATCAGTGAAAATAAATGGCAAGTTCCATGTGCTTCTTATGTGATGACACCTGCTGAAAAAAATCAATTTCTGGAAGTGCTAGAGACTATTAAAGTTCCCGATGGCTATTCAAGAAATATATCAAAATGGTTCAACAGAAAAGAGTTGAAGCTGAAATCTTTGGAGACTCATGATTATCACATCCTTTTGCATGAGTTGATTCCAATAGCAATCCGTCATCTCTTGTCCAATAATTTTAGAGTCTCAGTTATTCGGTTGTGCTATTTGTTTAGATATCTTTGTGCTAAGAGGATATCCAAATCCTTCTTGCAAAAACTGTTGGCAGAGACACCATTAATTTTGTGCGTTTAGAGAAAATATTCCCTCCATAATTTTTTACATGCATGTTGCATCTGACTGTCCATCTTTCGACAGAAATACTTCTTGGTGGACCCGTTACTTTCTGTTGGATGTATCCAACTGAAAGAAACATGTGCACATTGAAATAATATGTTCAGAACAGGAATTATCCCGAAGGTTCTATTGTGAACGGTTACTTGGCTCAAGAATGTATGGATTTTTGCGCAATGTATTTGTCTGATCTTACTACGAGAGTAAACAGACCAATGATAAATGAAGAAGAAAAGTATGGGAAAATTGAACCCAGTTTTCCATCACTTCCTCAGATAGGAGGAATTCCGGGATCATATACATTGACGACATTAAGCCTTGAAGAGCGAGAGATGGCACATCGCACAGTGTTGTTCAATTGTGATTTGTTCGATGAGTATATCAATTAAGTAAATTGTACATTTATCTCTTATCTTATCTCTTGTAATTTTAGATATTTTTTAAACTATTATTATTTTTATCTACAAAGAACATAAATAATTGATATATAGAAAGCATCGATATTTATCTTTGAGAAGGAAAGAGACTTTGCATAGCAAAGGGTTTTCTGCTTGGTTGAAATTGAAGGTAAAAATATTTCTGTAATAACTAAATAAAAATAATATTTAATTAAGTTTACTATTTGTTTATATTTCAAGTATCAAGTTTTCCTGTTGACTCTGTTTTTGAGGAAACAAGAGCTTTGAATTTTGGTCCTAATACCATGGTTCGTGCTTGTAAATCACTTGTGATCAATAGATACAAATTTATTATCACTGAACGAGCAAGAAACATGAGAACACAGCATAATGGTGTTATGCTAACTGCCACAACAGACTATTATGATAGTTCATCGGATACTAGACCTCGTTCTGAAAATGTTGCTTATTATGGAGTCATGGAGAAAATAATAATTTTGGATTATTACTCACATGGTCGAGTCACGATGATGAAATGTCAATGGTTTGATTCAATGACGAGGAAATACACCTTTATTGATGATTGCGGATTTCGAGTTATTGACATGAATCGCACTCTTGCCACCGATGAACCATATGTATTGGCATCAATGGTGAAACAAGTTTTTTATGTAAAAGATCATCGTCATCCTAAATTCGGTGTAATTATTGAAGTAAATCCCAGAAATGTTTTTGATGATGGTGATGATGAAGTTGACACTATCCCTACTGCAATTGGAAGAAATCCATTTATTACTTATGATGATGCCAATAACTCAATTGTCAGAGTTGATTGTGAACCTGAAGTTGTGGTGGGAAATATATAGAATCATACAGTCGTGTTCTCACCTATATGTTTCACCTACATCATTCAGAGTGTGTATCCTTGTACTTACCTTCAAACCACCATAAATATTCTTTTACTTTATGTTTTTTATCAGAATGGTTTTTCTATATATATTTTTTGGGTTACACATTAGTTATTTGTTTTTAATTACTTCCATATTTGTTTTCATTTCAGGAAATGACACCCATTAAAGAGAGGCGATGAAAAAAGATGACAGATAATAATCATCGCATGATACAGATGGGTGTTCCTCCACTCATCCCTGTTGTGAGTATTTTATTTAAAATATAAATATTTCAATAAATTATAATATCATGTGTTTACTTATGTGTTAAACTTTCTTTCAAGATCGACCCCCTAGATGAGAGATATCTGACGAGGATCCTGATATTTCTCCCAGTAGAGTGGTTGGTGGTAGGAGGGGGGGGGGGTGGTGTCAGAGATGGATGATCATCTAGAGGGCTCGGTACTGAGGCCGGTGGTATGAGAGCTCATGGGGTGAGAGTTAGACGATCCACCACCACAGACGTATCTTCTTCACCCCATTTTGATCCTAGTGTGTCTCCAGGGACACACGAGATATTTAGACCTCTGATGTTTACACTACCAGTTGGCCAGACGTCTATGCCATCATCTTTTGCTTCTGGTTCATTATCCCCGAGATATTATATTCCACCATCTTCGTCTCCTGATGCGACACTGTATGCGGCTGAGGAGTGTACACTGAGGGACACTCTACCTGTACAGGATATTCCTTCAGCTTCTGCACATCCAGTGACTCCCATTGATACGACTACCATAGGTATATTTATCTGACTCTATCAAATTTTTATACCAAAATTTATTTTATTATAACTTGTATTGATATTATTTTTCTTTAATAACAGATTCATCTACAGATAGGAGGTGGGGGAGGGGGTGTACTCGCTTGCGTGCAGTATGGAACCGCCAGACACAGTTGATGGTTGAATATAATGCTGATGGACAAATGATTGAGAAATCTGGGCAGGACTATTGGGGTTTTTTGGAAACGCTAGCCAAATACTCCGATATCATTCCGGTCATCCCTCTCTCTTGGAGACAACTGCCACACAAAGTCAAAGATAATGTGTGGGAAAAAATATGGGTAAAAAATCTATTGGATTTAAAGTAGTATTTTTTTGTATTTATATGAACTAATATATTGGGTTTCAGCTTTGGTTTAACTTCCATGATGGCGAAGGTGCACGACCAGTGAGTTTAAAAGAGTTGGGAGAGCTTTGGAGAGATTATAAGCATGACCTGTATATTGGCTGGTGTGATAGGGTGGGCACAGATTTAGAGACTTTACCTATCATGGATGACTGCCTGATAAAGCAATATCACCAAATGATTACCCATTGGGCGACTGCCAAATTTAAGGTATTAATCTCATTTGAGGTATTTAAATCAGAGCTTTCATATTTTGAATTAATATAATCTTATTTATTATTAAACATTATTTAGGAATATTCTGAGAAAAACAAAAAAAACATTGATTCAAAGCAATACCTCCACACTTTGGGGTGCACAACTATGTCAGATCATGAGAGAAAGCTGGTACGATATAGTTGTTTATAATTTTTCTTTAGGACTTTCCCTTTTTATTATTTCCTACTTAAATTATGTGATTTGTTGAATATTGAATATATGATTATACTTTCAATTTATATTGTTTCAATGTCATTACAGAAGCACAAATTGAATATTAAAGGACGTATCCCTCGAGCAAAATTGTTTTGCTCGAGTAGAAGAAAAAAAGATGGAAATGCGGTAAATGAATCAACCCAAGAAAAGATTGTAAGTTTTAATTTGTTTATTTCAAAGTTTAATATCTATTTTGAAATTTATTAATCTATTAATATTTTTAGCAGGCTTCTTTAGAGGCTCTTGATGCCCAGGAGCCTGACAATTTTGGGCCACATGATCATTTATATCAGGTTTTGGGAGAGAAGCACTCTGGTCGAGTACGCTGCCGACCTGGTAAGAATATAGTCCCGACGAGGTATTGGTCCTCTCCAGGTATCCATTCTAGTACGACTGAGTTGGAACAGGTCAAAGAGTAAGCAAGACAATCTGATAAGAGGGTCACAGAGTTGGAAGTACAAGTTCAAATGAGGGACAAAGAATTTCTGAAACTGATGAAAGCTTTATCTTCATCACTTCCACCAGAGGCTAGCGCGGCTTGTCAGACATTTATGTCATCGATGGGTGCATTATCCAATGCACCAGGAGACAGCTCTAGTGGAAATAGAGATCATGACGTTCCTGGAGATGAAGAGGATGCTGAAGAGGACGAGGGCGAGGATGAGGATGAGGACGAGGGTGAGGATGGGGCCGAGGGCGAGGATGTCGAGGGTGAGGATGGGGCTGAGGATGAGGATGAGGCCGACGATGAGCATGGGGACGATGACGAGGATGATGACGAGGATAGAGATGGAGGCGAGGATGAGGCCGATGATGATAGTGGTGATGATGATGGTGATCAGGGTCAGATTGATCCATTTCATTTTTTAATTATGTATAACTCTTTATTTTTGAACCTGGTTTTCCACTCCGGGGTTTTCCTCTGCTTCATAGGGATGTTGTTATCAGATCTCTTTTTTTCACTTGATTCTTATTTTATTATTAGTCTACTACCTAGACCTTTAGTATTCCTTGGTACTGTGATTCCCTGTATGATATCTGGTTTCATAAGTTAATATGGACATCTTAATATTCAAAAACAATCACTCGAAATTAGGGGTGTCCATGGGCCGGGTCGGGTTGGGTCGGGTCATGGGTGTTCTAGGGCCTAAGGACATATGGTCATCCATAAGTAAGATTTAGGGCCTAAGGACATGACATGAAAAATTATGTGTTTTAGATCCATGGGTAATATTGGGGGTTCATTTTAAAAATTATAAAATGAGGGTTTTTGAGGTGGAAAAAGATTTATTAGGTGATGAATTAACTTGGTTAAAAAATATAAATAAGTGTGTGACTTTTTGATTTTGATAAATGGATTTTAATGATAATGAAATATTGGTTAATTTCTTTGGTTAAAAAATTTATTTTTAACATTTTTATTCTCTATTTTATATATTTTCATTGATTAGGAATATAATTTACAAACAAAAAATATCCAATTACATATAATATTTATATGTACTAAATTGATTAATTTTTGAGAAATTTTTATATTGTCATTTATGACATGTACGAGTCAACCCCGCCTCAATCTGAGGGCTGGTGTGGCCAATACCACTAAAAGTGTCTTTCTTTTGTTTAAAATGGATGCGTTTTTAATTAAAATAAACGACATACGTAAAACCAACCAAACGCATTTGGATTCTGTTGAAACTTTAGGAAAACGGTCCATGGGTCCTTTGTGACATGTACGAGTCAAACCCGCCTCAATCCGAGGCGTGGTGTGGCCGGCACCACTCAAAGTGTCTCACTTTTCTTTGAAATGGACAACAGTTTAAGTAAAAACAAAAACTGACATACGGGAAATGGACCAAACGCATTCGGATTCTATTGATACTTTAGGAAAAGTATCCATGGGTCATTTGTGTCGTGTACGAGTCAACCCCGCCTCAATCTGAGGCATGGTGTGGCCGGTACCACTCAAACTGTCTCACTTTTATTTGAAATGGACAGGATTTTAAGTGAAAACAACTACCGGCATACGGAAAACCGACCAAACGCATTCGGATTCTGTTAGAACTTTAGGAAAACGATCCATGGGTCATTTGTGACGTGTAAAAGTCAACCCCGCCTCAATACGAGGCACGGTGTGGCCGACACCACTCAAAGTGTCTCACTTTTCTTTGAAATGGACAACAGTTTAAGTAAAAACAACAACTGACATACGGGAAACGGACCAAACACATTCAGATTCTGTTGATACTTTAGGAAAAGTATCCATGGGTCATTTGTGTCATTTAAGAGTCAAACCCGCCTCAATATGAGGCACGATGTGTCCAGTACCACTCAAACTGTCTCACTTTTATTTGAAATGGACAAGATTTTAAGTGAAAACAACTACCAGCATACGGAAAACCGACCAAACGAATTCGGATTCTGTTGAAACTTTAGGAAAACGATCCATGGGTAATTTGTGATGTGTAAAACTCAACCCCGCCTCAATCCGAGGGCCAGTGTGGCCGACACCACTAAAAGTGTCTTTCTTTTGTTTAAAATGAATGCGCTTTTAATTAAAATAAATGACATAAGGAAAACTGACCAAACACATTCGGATTGTGTTGATACTTTATGAAAATGATCCATGGGTCATTTGTGACGTGTACGAGTCAACCCCGCCTCAATCAGAGGCGTAGTGTGGCCAACACCACTCAAAGTGTCTCACTTTTCTTTGAAATGGACAACAGTTTAAGTAAAAATAACAACTGACATACGGGAAATGGACTAAACACATTTGGATTCTGTTGATACTTTAGGAAAAGTATCCATGGGTCATTTGTGTCATGTACGAGTCAACCCCGCCTCAATCTGAGGCACGGTGTGGCCGTTACCACTCAAACGGTCTCACTTTTATTTGAAATGGACATGATTTTAAGTGAAAACAACTACCGGCATACGGAAAACCAACCAAACACATTCGGATTCTGTTGAAACTTTAGGAAAACGATCCATGGGTCATTTGTGACGTGCACGAGTCACAAATGAAAATGGATTTTTCATTTACATGAAAATGAAAATGGATTTTTCAGTGTAATCTGCTTGGTCCCAAAGCATTAACCAAACAAGTTGTGAGACATAATACCAGTAGGCATCCACCACAAGATTTTTGCCCAAATTTTAGTGAATATACATGTATAAAAACAAGGTACAAAAGTAAACACAGTATAAAGAAATCAACAACCATTAAATATTGAAGTAAATAATAGCTAAAACTTTCCTTGGAGACATCAATATCTTGCCTAAACGCATGTCACTATCTTGATCTCAGGAAAAAAACACATCCTCTCACTCAGGCATCACAGTCTCTCCCTCAGACATATCATAATCTCACCCACATGTATCAAATGTAATTAATCTATTAACAGGTAAAAATAAGTACCTCATTTAATTTAAATTATTACATCGCAGACTATTATCAACACACCTCATCTAATATAACTATTACATGGCATAATAATAATCAAATCACCTCATGTAATCTTACTATCACATCACTTTGTAATAATCAATAATCCATCCTAAACAAAAAAAGTCATGGAAAGTAGTATGCATCTAAGGCGTCATGGTCCAATAGCTCTAACAAATTAATCAAGGGAAACACAACCTTTTGGTTCCCTATCTCAAAGAAATAACTTTAATAAACTAATCAACCAATATCATTTGATAATCATGGTGTAATTCCAAGTCATGTATACCAAAAACATGGGTATATGGGTTTTAGGAACATATAATTCTTGAAAAAACAACATATAGGCACAACCCACCTACCTCATAGTCGTGAGAACAATATTGTTGAATATCAGATCTTGATTCATCCCAGATCATTGAAAATCCACAAAAGATTCATAAATTATCAAATCTATATCTATAAAATGAGGAGAGGAATCAGGAGGATAGGATTAAGGTGAAGGGAGAACTCATTGGTGGGATCCCAATGCACCTTCCAGAGTTCTGATTGGACATTGATAGGTGAATCAGTGGCTCAGAGAATAATTGTCTCTCCTGGACGAACATGGATGAACCAAGGTCAAAAGAAGTTAATTCTGTAAATGAGACATGACCCCTCTCCCTTATATTAAATAAAAAATAAAATACATGAAATTTACTTTAACAATACACACTGTGTATAAGCTTTTACTGGGCCTCACCTTAAGAGGCATGACCACAACACAACATGACTTGGTACATGGCTGAGACACGACCTGTACGTGGTCTGGAAAGGACATCAATGTTCATGGTGTGTACACTGAAGTACATGGCTTGTAAATCAAAATTCACCAATTTTATATTTTCCTCAAAGAAACTCGAATACAAAATCCATACATGGAAATGGGGAATTGGGTTATTACAGTTTGATTATCACACCATAGATCTTGTTTCTATCTCAACCAAGAACTAAAATCATTGGTTTCTTCAATCTAGTGGTCTAATATCACATTACGATCTTAATAAAGCCTTATGTTTCATTGGCCCCATGTAACGGATCAATGATAGATCTGAAGCAAGCCAAATTTGTTTATTTTTCTCTTTTGGTCATTATTTGGCTTGGAATCTCTAACTAATGATTTTTTATCATGTTTTATTCTTTCTCGCATTATAATATTTGCACATTCAGGTTTTATTCAGCTTCATAATGCATTTGATTATAGATTTTCTCATTACTAATGACCTCAACTGAAGGTTAATATCTTTAAAAATGTGTAAATTATTTGTTCCAACTTTTATTTCTTGTATCAATTAGTTGTTCACATTAAATATATCATTACTTTATAATATTACATTAAAATTATTTTATACAATATTTCATGCTAAGGAGTATTATTGAGGTGATAGGATATTGGATGTTGTGTGTTTCTACATTGTCATTTAGTTTAGTGAGTTGGGTTTTAAAATTAGTTTGCATTGATAATACAACATGTTCATTTTGGTTTTGAAAATGTTGGTGCATTGGAGAGCTGAAAAATCCATTTTCATGTAATTGCATAACATGAGATGGTTTTGTAATGGGTTTTCATGAAAATGGATTTTTCATTTACATGAACTGAAAAATCCATTTTCAAGTCTGTTTCAAGTCTGTATGCAGGTGTACAGTGGAGGGGCTACTGGAGGGAGGGGGGCTGCTGTGTGCAGTTCTGGAAAAACTCTATACCAACGGTTATAAACCGTTGGTATAAGGGTGCTGGGATTTTGGAAAAACACTATACCAATGGTTTAAAACCGTTGGTATACGTGTTATTTATTTCTGGAATAACCTATACCAATGGGTTTAAACTGTTGGTATAGGTGTCTGGATTTTTGGAAATCCAATACCAATGGTTTATAACCGTTGGTATAGGTGTTGCTGGAAAACCAATACCAACGGTTCTAAACCATTGGTATAGGTTTTCCTGAAAATCACATTACCAACAGTTTAAAACCGTTGGTATAAGACTTCCTCAAATTCATTACCAACGGTTATAAACCGTTGGTATACATTGGGTTAAATTTATATAACCCATATACCAACGGTTTGGATCAAACCGTTGGTATAAGGATTTCCTCACGACTTACTAGCCAACGGTTTGGAAAACCGTTGGTATAGGGTATACCAACGGTTTTCCAGCCTATACCAATGGTTTTTAACTATTGGTATAACCTTCTTTTCCAGTAGTGAATACTGACTACCTTTATTAGAAATCTAGGAAACTAGGATCCAAGAAAGGAAATAAAAAACTATAGGACTGGTGACTCTCACTAAAAACCTGTTTCTAATAGGAACTATCTCCTCTACTCCCCTAGAAGAAACCATATTGGTAGGTGCTAAATCACTATGTAGAGAGATTTTTGATGGATCCACCTAAGCCATACTTTTGAGACCAACTGACTTCAAGGAGTTTTAAGTACTGTCCCTGAAATTCTCAATTGTCTTCAACAAAACCACAAACAGGGTATTTATCTTATGACACTTAATTGTATCTCTTTCATTTAGATAAACTTATTTCCTATTTATCACCAAGTATATGTGTCTTCCATAAGGATAGTAATTTAGTTTACCTTTTCATTTACAACAACAATGCATGAAATTCATCATGTATCTTAGTATACTAATCTTAACAGTATTTATTTGAATGTACATTAAGTACACATTCTGAAATAAAATCTTTTCCATTTATCCTACTCTCTAGGATATCCCAATATACAAAAACTTATAAAGAATCTTCAATTCTACTGATAAATAATGTACTAGTTTCCACTCAAAAGAAGAGGAACTGAAAAGAAATATGAAAAATTCTGACAAACCAATATAACTCACACCCACCACGGTTTGACTAAAAGAAAACTCCCCCTCATGGGGATAATGGAAAAACTCATCCATTTCCACCAATGAAACCAATACATTATTTCCATTCATAGCTAATGAAACTATGTCCTTTGTCTAATTTAATTGAAACTTATCATTCATGATGAACTCATTAACATTATCGTTAAACAAGAAACCCAATTTCTTTTCATCAAACACAAAATTAAATCCTTGAAACTGAAGACCTTTCTTGAAAATAATTTTGGTCAATTTCAACCACTTTATATCATTTTATTCTTCAAAAATAATCCTTCATTGTTCACTACCCATAGATTTCCTAGACAAACCATAGCTTTATTCATCGACATGCTTCAAATTTCCCATCGTGAATAGGTCCAATTAAAGGTCAACATAAGATAGAGAGGTTTAGGGAGATGTTTTGGATTTGGGGAGATGATTTGTATGTGAATGGTGAATGGGTCGAGGGCCGATTATATTTTAGATGAGATAACTGATTCCCAAAATGCTTTCATACCCAAATAGTTTTTGGGTTAATTATGATTTAAAATAAATATTAAATACCAAAACTAAATAAAATAAATTTATCTTCTTAAAAATGAAACATTTAAATAATTAAATAGAATAAACTAAAATAATTTTCATAAAGCATAAAAATGAATATTAATAGAATAATTCCAAATATTAAAATTTAATAGAATATAATGAATAAAATTATTTAAATTCAAATAAGACCAATTATATTTTAATAAAAACAAAATTCTCAAATGTAAGGGGATTATGAAAAATATATACTAAGTGATTCTAAATAGAGATAAACTCAAGATTAATATCACAGTTTTGATCTTGATCTCTTAAGAAATGATGCCTTAAGTCTATATTATTTGTTATCAAATGATTTATTATATTTTTAGAAATGATGATAGATCTTGAGTTATCACATTTAATTAGGACTTGATCATAAGTGAATAAAAAATCCATTAAGGTATGTTTCATCCATAATACTTGTGTATAAAAGCTACCAGAAACAATATATTAATCTTCACCAGTGTATAATACAACAGAGTGTTGTTTTTTATGAGACATGGATTCTAGGGATTTACCTATAAAATGGAAGGTTCTCGGGGTACTCTTCCTATATATTCTGAAACCACCAAAGTCATCATCATTCTTGGTTAGTGTAGGACACTTAAGAGGGGGGGGGGGGGTGAATTGAGTTCCTATTCAAATTTTTATCTTAAAATATTTGTTTGAAAATCCACAATTTAAAACCACATCAGGCCAGTTTAACAAACTAGATGAATTGTATAATATTTGAATGTTTTAAATATTTCTCAAAGATTGATTAATTATTAGTTAATGAAATTTATGAAATTACTTTAACTTTTGAAACCAGTCTACTAAAACAAATTATAGTACAAAAACTATCTAAGATTAACTTTCAAAGCAAAGTAAAGTTTCATGGTTTGAATAAACTAAGATAGAAAAGAAAAAAGAACTTGAAAATAGTGGATAAAAACAAGAGGCTCAGTCTCAAGAAGATACCTAGTCCTCTACACTTGGTGATCATCAACTACCAAGAAGTTTATATGAAAAAAGTTGATCCACACCCTGGATCAGGGTTTAAAATAGCATACAAGATGTCCAGGTCAACGAGACCTCTACCAAAATTTTATGTGGGAAAAAATACAACTAGGTCATACTGATACCCCTTATATAGTTATACATGAGATTAAAAATAGTGTATAAATATGAGTGAGTTAGGATATCTTGTATCCTATAGATTAGCTCAAGAGATAGTGTGTGTTTTTGACATAGAAACACACACTGCTCGAAAAGTATTAAAAAAATTACACAAAAGAGTAGAAATAATGAAAAAGGGTTTAGAATTCTCTTTTTGATGTTCTTGATTCTTCTAGACTTCTTGGATGTAGTAGATGCAAAGCTTGAGTCCACTTTTGGAAATAGACACTAATATAAAGTGTTGTGGATGATTTGTGTTCTGGTTTCTAGTGAGAAGAGAAAAACCCTTAAAATTCTCTTCACTTGAATTTGTTACTACAAGGATGTTCACACATTGGTTCATAATATGTTTTTCCTTGCTCACACCTAGCAGCACTAGTGTTCTCCTTTATTTTTGTGTGTTTTTCAATCAGTTATCTTATATATTTCTTCTTCTAGGGTGTTTTATTTTTATGCTCCAGGGGCCTATATGGAGAAATATCTCCACCACGTGAAGGAACCTCATACCTTGTACTATCTACAGATGCAACCATTAATGTTTTCTGCAAAAGATCATTAATTTTATCAGTATCATTAAATAACTCAAATATGACTGTTAGTAATAATTTTGAATTTAAATGGTAAATGAAGAAATGACTATGTCTGGAATGGTACCATAAGTGCGGTGACAAAGGAGCAGTGACTCAGGAGTGGTTACTCATGAGCGGTGTATCAGGAGTGGTGACTCATCCTTTGTATTTGAATGGTGCCTTAAGAATAGTGTCTTAGACTTTGCGAAAATTTAGGACTGGTTGGTCGATGCAACGGTGTCTGGTCCATATCGATGGTGTCTAGTTCTTTGTGAAAATTCTGGACCAGTTGATCACTACAATGGTGATTGTTTCATATTAACAGTGTCATGTCCTTCGTGAAAATTCTGGACTAGTAGATCACTACAACAGTGACTATTCCATATTAACGGTGTCTAGTACTTTGTGAAAATTCTAAACTGGTGACTGTGAGTTCACCTTAACAGTGAATCGTACTTTTTCAAATATTTTCAACCTTTCTTATGAAGTAATACTTAAAAGAATAGATCAAGATTATATATAAACATAATGAAACAATATTAATCATGATTTATGAGCATTAAATCTAGAGGAGTTTAAAAATCATAATATATAGTCAAATTAAAATCATATTTTTTTAGAAAAAACAAGGAAAATTAAATTATTCTTTTTAAATATATTAAAATTATTATGGAATCTTTCAAATGAGACTCTTTAGGATTTTTTTTGGAATCTATCACAAATCCATACTGCAAACGTAATATCTGGTCTACTAGTAGTCAAATACAATAAAATTCCAATTCTTCCTCTGTAAAGCTTATTTTCAACTGGTTTTCCAGCTTCATCTAATCCAAGATTTTCATTATAACTCATAGGGGTTGTATATACTTTACCAATTTCGATTCCAAACCTTTTAAATAATTCTAGTATGTACTTTCTTTGATTTAGCACATTCCCAAAGTATTTTTGACAAATTTAAAAACATAAAAAATAATTTAACCCACCCATCATGCTCATTTTAAATTATTTTTGTATGATTTTTTAGAATTCATTACATAATTTTTTATCTGTAGAACAAAAAATCATATCATCAACATATATCTGAACAAAAAAAAAACATCTGAAGAAAAAATTTACTTAAATAAAGCAGGATCTTCCAAACCTATAGAGAATTTTTTTTGATAAAAGGAAATAATATAAGCATTCATACTAAGCTCTTGGTTCCCATTTAAGGCCATAAATAAATTTTTTAAGTTTAAAAACTGATTTTGGAAAATGAATATTTTTAAAACAAAGAGTTTATTTCACATAAACATCCTTCATATGAAAAAAATTATAAAGTAAGATTTCACATCCATATGATATAATTAAAATTCATAGATGATTTATAGGCTTGGAGAATGATAATAGACTCTAATATAACTACAAGAGAAAGGGTCTCTTCATATTCTACACATTCCTCTTCATTATATCCTTTGGAAACTAGTATAGTTGTATTACTAGTGATCACACCATGATCATCATATTTATTCATAAAAACCCATACTGTTCCTATAATAGGACACTTAGAGGGTCTATCTATTAATTCTCATACCTTGTTCCTTATTGCACAAATTTTACTCCAATTGTATTTATAAAAACCAACTCTCATCTACTAACGATTCTTATATAGATTTAGGTTCTAGGTGTGATAAATAGGAAAAAAACTATACAAGGTTTCCTACCCTCCTTTTAGTTCAAATACCTTCATCTAAAATTCCTATAACAATTTCTAAGGGATGGTTCTTAAGGGTTCTAGGCTGTTTATGCAACACACTTTCTAGTTCATTATTATCCATCCATTTAGGATTTGGTTATGGAAAATCAGGTTCCAACTCATCATCCTTTTTATTTTCAAATAGATGTTAAGGTATCATGTTTGCAAAAGAACCACTTAACTCATCAATTTGAGTCCTTTTGTGATCAAATGGATCACTTTCATCAAATTTTACATGAGTTGATTCTTCAAAAACCATTAACCTTTTATTGAAAACTCTATATTTATTAAAATTATTAGAATATAAAAGAAATATTCCTTAATTATCTTTTGGATAAAATTTGCAAAGATTATACTTGGTGTTTAAAATTTAAACCTTGTATCCAAAAACCTTAAAGTATCCAACTTTTATCTTTCTATGATTCCATAGATCATGTGGTGTTTTATTTAAAATAATACTTATTATAACTCTATTTATGAAATAAAAATATATATTCCTAGCTTCAACCCAAAATGAGTAGATAGATTATATTTATATAACATTGTTCTTGAAATTTATTACAAATTCCCATTCCTCCTTTCAACAACGCCATTTCATTGAGGTGTCCTGGGGGTAGAAAAACTATGGTTGATATAATGTTTTGAAAAATATGAATTGAACTCATGGTTCTAAAACTCTCCTCCATGATCACTTATTAAAGAAATAAGTTTTGTATTCTTTCAATTTTAAACCCAATTTACAAAAACATAAAAAATAAAACAAGATTCACTTTTAACACTTAAAAAAACCCAAGTAAATCTAGAAAATGACTCAACTAAAACATAAAAAAAGATTTATCTCTTAGTTTTGGAAATATAGATGGCCCAAATAGATATGTATGAATAATTTATAGGGTTTAGAAGTAGAAACCTATTTAATTGGTTTAAAATATGACTTGCATTGCTTCCCCATTTAGAATGCATCACATAACTTATTTTTATTCAATTTAAGTTGAGTTAAATCTAAAACTAAATTACTTTTAGATAATTTTCACAAATAATAGACATTATAATGTCCTAATACTATATTATATATCCATGATTAATTTTCTTCTTCATTTAAATAGTTCACCTTTTGTCAACTCAAAGAATTAAGATCTAGAGTGTAGATATTCTATATTATAGGTGCCTTAAATTTAAGAATTTTATATTTGAAAATTGAAAAGACATTATTTGAAAAATAAATAAAATAACCTTCATCACAAAGTTTTGAAATACTTATCAAATTGTGATTCAATCCTTCCACATAGAGAACTTTTTTGATGAGTACTAAGTTTTGATTACCAACAGATCCAACTATCATAATTTTTCCTTTCACATTGTCAATAAATGTGACCTACTCACTATTAATCTATGAGAAAGAGTAAAATTTGGAAAAATATATACCGATATTCATTGATCATCCACTGTCCATATACAATTTTTTATTAGTTCACTTGTACATTTTTTCCTAAAAGTTCAAATAAAAAAAGAAACTATTTTTGTACCCATATTCCCTTGGGCCCTGTATGGTTAGTAGCTAAATATTTAGGAATCCAAAGCTGTTTGTGATATCTAGAATTTCCAACACTAAATTTTGAAATAATTTTTGAAAGTATTTTTTTAAGTACACAAAATTGTGGATTTTGAAAATTACAATTATTGGCATAATTTCATAACTCTCCATAATGAAAACAAGTAATTTTGAAAAGTGTTTTGTTCTTAGAGCTAGGCATAAAGTAATTTTTGTAAAATTTTATTTTTCACGTTGACTTACTATACCAAATTTATTTTGATGAGTTTTATTATTACCAAGGATTTGATTTAAATTATTATATCCTTTTGTAAAAACACTTACAACATCCTTTAAGTCTTGAACTTATTTTTGCAATTTGTTAATTTTATTTCCATGTTCAACACAGGATTTAGTAAAATTTTACATCTTTCTTTTCAAATATTAAATTTGTTCATTTAAGTCTTCATTTTCATTTCCAATAAATTCACATGACTTTTTAAGAGTTTTTTTCTTATTCAAAGATTAATATTTTTCTTCTAGAATAATACATTATTCATTTAATTCATATGATAAATTTTCATTATTAGATTATGTATCATGCTCAGAAGAATAATATGAATTTAACTAATAGGTATGTTCCATATAACACATGTTGGATTTCTAATTAGAACATTTAGCTTTATATTCTAAGGATGAAACATTACTGGAATCCTCTGAAGCACTCTATGTTATTTTCATGGATATCTTATCTTTCTTTTTGAAACCAACTTTCTTGAAGTAATTTTTGTCAGAATTTATGTAATCTTGTAGCTATGGATAATCTGGTTTGATGTGTCCAATATTTTTTCATTCATAACACCTCACTTCTATTTAGTTTACATTAAAATTATTATATTTATTTAAAGGTCTCTTAAAACCTATTCTCTACTTGTAAAACATTTTTATTTTTCTATCACAGTGAGAAAGATCACTATTTGAAGTAGAACTACTTGAATAATTTTTATCAAATGACCCAGATAATTATATTTCATTATAATTCCTAACATATTTTTAATTTGAATCTTTTAATGCAACATTATGTTTCTTAATTCATCTATGATCTCCAACTTAAAATTCAATCTCCGCCTCATACATCATTAGAGATCCAATAAGATATTTTATTTTAAAATTATCAACATTTGTTGATTTTTTAATGAAAACCAAAATACCATTCCATTTTTAGAAATTTTTAGAGCTTTATCTAGCTCACCGATATGTGTTCATAAGGAATCAACATTATTTACTACCTCATTAAGTCTTCCATTTAACTGAGAGGTACTCTAACCATCTACCAATATAAATGCATTAAATTTCATCTTAGTTTTATTATATATTAGATCCCACATGTTATCAATACCTTCAGTAGAAAAAACTATTATGGTTCACATTTTGTGAGATTTTTTACATTAAGAAACCCTATTAAACTCATTTAGTCCTAGTGGTCATATTATTTCATTCATGGATTTTGAATTCATATCAAAGATTACTTCTGTATAAACATCCCAAGTCTCTGGTTGAGTCGTTAGAATAAGATAAGGCTCTAGATCTTTAATATAAACTTGTATACTAAAGTTATTTATATACATAATCATATATGCCTTCCAACAACCATAATTATCACCATTGAAAGAAGGTTCTCTTACCATTGGCATACCTTATTTCTTTATAGTCATATCGTCCATTTTAATATATATTTATATTTAATCCTTTTAGAGTTGAGAACATAATAATCCTAACCTTTTATACTAATTTTGTTCAAAGATAAATGACACTAAGACACAAGAGGGGGGGGGGGGGGTTCTTTGAATTTATCATCACCTAGAAAAACACCCTATTTTAGTTATGATTAACCTATGATATTTCCTTAAAAAATAAACAATATAAATTAAAATCATATAAGAGAATCAATAGACACCAAATATTTAGTGGTTTAGGGAACAAAATTCCCACAGTCAACTCCACCCCCACTCTTCTTCACGAGTGTGATTATTTTAACTAAACTAGTCCTTTTGTTGGGGAATTCAAGTCCTTTTATTGGGAACTACATAACAGAGTTCAAGAAGGTGACACTTGGTACAAACACATGAGATTTTAAACTGGCTATAGAAAGTATTTAAAAATAATATCCTTCATTTTCTTTTACTTGGAACATTTACAATGAAATATGAAAAAAAAGAAAATAGCTGCAGGTCATAGTTTTAAAATAAAAATATCATAGTGAAGAAATCTCCAGGAGAGATGAGATAAACTGAATACAACTTGAGGAGAGTCTTATGAATTAAAAAAAAGATGAATGATGATGAAAAATTGTAGACTTTGAAGATTCTTCTACTTGATTGAAACAGAACAGCATAACAAATCTTTTAGAGAAAGAGTTAATGAATATCTATATGTAAGTGCTTATGTTATTCTATATATTTTTTTATATATATTATCTTTTATTCATGATAGAACTAATCTATATATTTTTATACATAAAAAAATTTATCACTTAATACTCATCACATGATCTATAAAAATAGGGATCATAGACATGTACATTTTTATGAAATACCTCAGTAACAATACCACCCATTAAATTATCCTGGTAATTTTTCTAATTTCTTGATACTTTCCTATTTTTATAATAAATTTCACCATAAACATGTAATTATGAATTTAAATATTGAATGACAACATTAAAATCTCACTCAATTTCTTAAATGGTAATAAATAAAGGTTGCAGCATGCTGTAGCCAATTTTCAGATCGCCACATAGCCAAATATGAGATTTTGAATTCGTATAGCCGAAATGATCCATGTAGCCAAATTTATGCATGCAGGATTTTAATTTACATAGGATAATATAACATATATAAAGAGAATAAAGTATCTATTTTGAACTGTGTATCCAATTTCACCACATATCTGATTCACATAGCTGATTACTCTATGTAACTGTTTAACATAATCAATTTTCTTGTGTAGCTAATTGCTCATGTAATCATTCCATAAACGTAGGTGAATTTCACATGGGTGATTCTGTGATATATCCTATTTATGTAGTTGATTCCTTTACATAATATCCATTTTCCTCACATATCCAATTTTATTGAATTAAGAAAATTTCCACCAAATCATATAGATTTGAAACCTTAAGACTTTAAATAGCCGAAACACTTAAAAACATGATAAACCCAATGAACACTCTTAAATAAAAAATCATCAAAAAAATATAAAAGGGTATTTTAGATCATAAAAAACTAAATTACATGAAATATGTTGGATAAACATTAGTAAACCAATAAATAGGACAAGTCTTGTGATTTTAAACCTTGTCTTTCATTTTTTCACTAAATAAGATGAAGAAAATTAGTCATTTATTTCATAATATTCTTGGAAAATCAAAGATAAAATATTAATGAGAAATACACTTTTCATCCTATACATAGATAATTTTTGTGTCAAGGATGATAAAATGGGAATAGTGTAAAAGTTCAAATATAAATGGAATCCAAACATTGTTAGTTGATCAATGTAATTTAGTATATTGAAGGCATAATCAGTAGCTAGGTTTGCTTCTTACAGATTACATAAGTATTATGTAGTGAAAATACCATTTATCTTGATCCCCTATTTCTCATTCTAAAGGGATAAGAGATATATTTTTATTTTATAAGAATCCATGTCTCTATGCAACATCACATGCTCCCCAGACATAGCTGATAACAAGATGAAATGAACATATAATGAATCCTCCATGAACCTCTTATAGGAATCACTTTCACCCTCATTCGCACTATGAGGTAGTGGATTTGGTATAATGAATTCCATCGCATATTCCATACCTTCTAATAGAAAAGAAACATATAAATGATTGTACTCTTAGTATTTTTTTAAATACTTTAATAGTTTTATTTTGTTTTGATAAATTTATCTAAAAAACATTTATTAAATTCTTTTATTATTTTTCACAAATGTTTTAATTAACCCCATTAAAATTTTAGGTGTTTTTATTAATTAATAATTTGTTAATAACATGTTTTAATAAGTTTACAAAATAATGTTATAGTGTTTTAAATTATTAATTATATTTAAAAGTTAATCATATTTTTAATTACTTATTTAGTTATTCTTATTGTTTTAATAATACATAAATATTAGTTATTATATTTTTTACTTAAGCTTATTTGTTTGTAAAAAATTACCCATCCATGTGAGCTATATGGCTCTCTCTCAACCACATAGTGCACCTATTGGGTCGACCCTGTGGGAAAGCCTGACACAATAGTCTATATGGAGGTTGGGGTTTCAATTTTGTATAGTGAATGCCTAAGGTATGTAGGGCTTGTGTATAAGGCCCTATAGTGTACACACTTGTAAGCACATGGATTGGGCCAGTCACCCACATCGTGTTTGTTGTGTTTTAATCACAACCAATGATTCCCATATC
Source organism: Viscum album (assembly GCA_963277665.1). Lineage (NCBI taxonomy): Eukaryota > Viridiplantae > Streptophyta > Magnoliopsida > Santalales > Viscaceae > Viscum > Viscum album. The sequence continues at coordinate 521,808 of CAUJRU010000476.1, read as the reverse complement.
CTGATTGATATACCCCAAAAAACGCTTCTTGGTTTCGATGTGGGATGCTCATTAATAGATTGGATATAATCCCTACCACTGACTCCTCTCAACTATCCGATCTCTTTTCTCATCACGTGCCCTATTTTTAAATCCTATGTAGATCCTCTTTTCTTTTTTATTCATGACTTATTCCTTAGCCTATATTCTTCATCAACCGACTACCAACCTCCAGTCTGACCAGCAACATCCTGTACTCCAAAAATCTTTAGAGTATAACCATCACATTAATTTGAGTATCTTAAATCCTTCTATTTTTTTTCCTTTGGTCTCTTCTTCTTAAGTTTTTAGGAATAACATTGTGTTGTTCGATTCTTCCGTGTTTGTATAGTTGTTCTTAAACTTTTTCTTCATCGAGATATTCTATTGGTTGGAAATTCTCATGTTGGTTACTCGATGAGTCACCATTAGAAAATAAAATTGTGTATGTTGAGTCACCATTGGATGTTTCCAATGGTGCGTCTTTTTTCCCATCGTTGGAAATCAATGGTGGGTCATTTTACACACCATTGGACATCAATGGTGAGTTTTTTTACTCACCATTGGACATTAATGGTGGGTCATTTTACTCACTGTTGGACATCAATTGTGGGTTATTTTCTACTCAGTGGTTTATTTTTCTTACTATAAAAATCCTTGGCTAAACCATCTTAAATATCCTATAGGATCTATTTATTCTTGTTTTCAAGTGAAATAGTTTTTATCTTTCTGTTTAACATGTATCTTTTTCTTCCATCAACCGACTGTAGTAGCTTATATCTTTATATTTTAATTTTATTAGTAAATTTTTATCTTCTATATATCAACAATTTCCCAAAGTTATTTTATATTATATCAGTTGAGTTTTATCAAATTTTTATATTTATTTATCAATAATTTCTTAGATTTTTTATTTTCATAAGGATCATCAAGCTCACATGAGAGCTCTTTAATCGTATAATGTGATTGTTTGTTTTAGTTTATATTTATTTCCTATTTTAATCATTAGTTTTTTTATCCATGTTCTTCTAAAATTTGTTTCAGGTTATTATTTCTTTATTGGAATAGGTTTCTTCAAGATCCATCATGAGATATTTTTTTTCCAATGGGATGCAGTAGTGATTATCTTTCTTTATGAAGTTGTTTTATTATTTAAATTGTAGTAAATTTAATCTTGATGTTTGATGTTTTTTTATATTTTATTAATATTTTTATTCATCTGTTGATTTATCATAATGATTTGAAATGTTTTCGGTGAACCAACATTAGAATTATAATAGAAAGAAAATTTTTATTGATTCATATGAAGTCTTTGACTGCTAATTTACATAGAATAAACTTAATTTTTGTTTTACTATTTATATTTTTTCTTAAAATTTTAGTGATAGGTCAATGAAATACCTTTAGTTAAGATTTTATGTTTGAAATTTTTATTTCTTATTTCAATTGATATTATTAAAAATAATTATTTTGTTAAAAGTTTTATTATTTTATGTTAAAATGAATTTGTAGAGTGTTAAAAACTTAATTGTAACATATTTTACGTACTTTTTTACAAGAAGATTTAAATTCATATGATGCTCTATTTTACTACATCTTTAGATGCATTTTTATCTACAAGATTATCTTTTTTAATTGTTTTATAATTATAAATTGATTACAATTTTTTTACGTATAATATTTTTTTTAATATTACATGAAGAAATATAAATCCCTATTGCAATTCTATATTATTCAGTGAGACTTTATCAGAAAAAAGTAATAGTTATTTTATTTCATTAATTTTCACTAACAAGTGTCATGTAGATATTGGTTATGTACACACTCTTTATAGATATCAGTTTTAATGAACTGAGAGATCTCTTCAAGATTTAAAACACATACCTATGTGGATCATTAGAGACAAATAACTTGTGGTACATCTTCAACATTATTATACTCTCAAAATTGTTCACAATATTTTGTGACTTCTATACTATTGTTATAATCATCAAAGGACTCCAAATTTTACATTTTTTCCTTCCAATAGATCAAAGATCATCGAGCTTTGATTTCTTCAATATTATGATCATATTTTATTCTTCCCTTTATTTGTTTTATTAATTTAATATTTATTTATTTATTTTTTGTAATTTTTCATGTTTGTTTTATGCTTTACCCATGAAAATAAGGTTTTATTATCTTTGGTTATTATACCATCCAAAATAAATTTTGGGTTATGACTCCTGATCAAAAGTAAAGATACCGACTAGGTTGAGTCTAATACAAATATACTTGGTTAGGACTCTGGGTTGTTTAAAATCTAGAGTCTGTAAAGAATGTTCTCACGTCTTTAAAAGTGAGGTTCTTATTGGGTACCAGTATCCTCAAGAAGTAGAGGATATTGAGGAGTGGGATAGGATCTTGGTGATTCAAACCATTATAAATCCTTTCATTCTTTACTTTTTATTTCTACTTTAAATCAACTAAATTACACTACACTCACTATAGTTTAATATTTTATAAAATCTATTTTTTTTGTCATTAAATTTTAAAACAACTATTTACCACCCCCTCTAGTCATATTTTCCATCAATATTGATCCAATAATTGGTATCAGATGGTATTTCTCTGTTAGGTTAGCCTTTGTTTGCTTTAATATGATATGAAACAATTGGTATCAAAGCTGGACTCTGAGAGGTTAATATTTCTGATTCATATATTTTTAACTCTGTGATAACATGTATCATAGACTTAACAGTCTAAGGAATAAAAGAAAAGTTTTCTTTCATGATGGAAGGTGTTAATTGAAATGATGGTTGGATTCCACAAAAAAACCCATTCTTTTATGGGAGTGAATATGGATACTAGAAAGGAAAAATGGAAGACTACTTGAAACAACATAGTTTGGATCACTAGACTATCATGGAAAATCCATATGAGCAACATAAAGGTGATCTGTAGACATTGGTTGGTATTGAATTGTAAAAATATGTTTTGAATTATAAAGTTAAAAATATTTTGTACTCTGATATAAGTAGAAGTGTATATATAAATGTTTTAGCTTGTAATATAGACCATTATATATGAAAGATACTACAAGGGAATCATTATGGAACTAAAAAGATGAAGAGAACTAATCTAGGAATGCTTCAAGTAGAATACCAAGACTAAAAGATGGGAGATGAAGTATTTGTAAATAAAATGTCCCATTAGTCCACCCGTATAACCAATTGCATGAGTGCTATTGGAAAAATATTAGACAATATAACTCAATTGGAAAGAGTATTGAGAGATCTTCCAAAGATATGACATTAAAATAAAGTGTCCATCGATGAGAGTAAGAATTTTAAGGATTATACTTTAGATGAAATAATAATCTCTCTATTTCTATGAGTTAGAGATGAATAATAGTACTGATGAGGAGTATACTAATATAAAAGTTTTTTATTTTAAATATAATATTACTGATACCCCTAATGCCTTTGATTTTGAGTTCTAGGAAGGTGAAAATTAGATTGATCACTTTAGTAAGAATCTTTACAAATTTATGAAAAGAAATGGTGGAAAGAGAAAATTTGGAAGGAATAATGAAAAAGATTACAAGAAAGGTAATTAAAGTAAGAATAATGATGTTTCAGATTTAAAATGTTATGAGTATAGGAATAATGGTCATATTATACCTGATTTATCCAAGATCAAGCACTCAAAGAAGTATAAAGACAAAAGGAGGAAAGAAAAACAAGCTTTTTTTGGAGGATGGGACTGCTTAAACAGTTCTAACTATAACTGCGACTATGGAAGTTAAAAGGAAATTGGTAAGCTTACCCTAATGGTTATTACATGTGAGGTAAATGATTCTGTTTTTAATTTTTTGATAACTCTAACAAATGTTGATCATAATTCAATATCTGAAAATGAAAAAGATAATGATTATGATTCTGATTATGATTCTAATTCTAAGAATTATAGATTTTAACAATTACATAAAGAGAATGAAGAATTAAAAAATGGTAGTTTCAAAATTTTTTGAAAATAAAAATAAGTTACATGTAAAAAAAATAGTCAAATAAATTGGTAAACTAAAAAGGGAATGTGAAATTTTGAATCTGATTGTTTCCTAGAATAAAGCAAGTAAAATGAATTGTGAATCTATGTTTTTTAAAATAAAAGATAAAAATGAAAAAATTAAAGACTTTTTGGAAGTAAATGATAAATACCATGATAGAATAGTTAAATTATATGTGTATTATTTAACTAAAGTAGAAAATGATTGTAAGAAATTAAATTAAGAAAATAAAAAGTTAAGAAACACATCTTATAGATCTAATGAAAAGGTTTATATGGATTTAGAAACTATTCAAAATGAGAATATGGATTTGAAAAGTGAAGTTGTTAATATTAAAAAAGAATTATCTACTTTTGTAAAAGGTAAAAAACAATATAATAAGATGATGTCTTTAAAAAAATAAACACCAATAAGAATGGTTTTGGATATATAAGTAATGTTCCAAGTTTAAATAAGACCAATTTTGTTAGAAGTTCAAAAGGAAGTATTTCTACTGCAATCTGCTTTAAATGTAGAATAAATGGCATTAAGTCAATGAATGATCAATGATATTCACCCAATATTGTAGTCATACAAGAACTATTTTATATTATAATCGGTATTCAGATTCACCCAAAAGAAAAGGTATGAAATCTGTTTGGGTAGCTAAAAGTCCTTCTGTGAATTCTGTTAAAATTATGATAGCATGGTGAATCAGTAAGGCACAGGTAATGTGTTTCTGAACACATAGAATAAAACATGGAGGCTATAAGTTATTAGTGGAGAATATGATGCATAACTGTAACACCCTGAGATTTTATGAGAAATATTTTTTTTATTTCTTATTTTATACGCAAAACCAAACGAATCTTTCACTACACACAACACTGGATTGCCTTGCGTTACACGCAATCACGACCTTCCTCGATAGCGTGTGTAGTACGCAATACCACGTTTCACTAAACAACGATATATTGTTATAATATTATTATGGACTAGCCATTATGAATAGTATAAACTACATTTTGATTTTTATAACATTATTATTCATATTACACATTTTCTAAAACATGGTATGTGAACAAAATAATATTTTCGGGTAAAATAAGTATTTTTCAAAAAATGTAGTTTTACCGCCTTTTGATGGCACAACCACTTTAAATATAGTTTTTGACAGGTTTATAAGTTCAATTTGACAAAATAAAATTCTTGTTTAGAATCAGGATATAAAAAATTACTTTGGATAAAATTTTCAGATTATTCTGATAACTTTCATATTTTAATGAATAGTAAAAACACGCTATATTTTAATTAAAAACAAATTTTTTCATCGCAATACTTTATATTGTTAAATTATAATATTGAATGTTTTTAAAGTATAAATATAATATATTTTTACCATTTAATATAATTTATGTCATTACCATTAATTTTACATTTAATTCATAGGTAAAAACATTTCAATCTTTGGCAATGTTTTAACTTTTAAAACCCGTTTTTTTAACAACAGGATTAATTTTAAATTAATTACTGCAAATTCTATGTTTTGAATTTTTAAGAAAGGGATTAAATATTTTAATTCAGTGGGTCCAAATTATGTTAATAGGTTATTTTTATTTTTTTGATATTATGAATAGTAACTACGATAATTTTTATTTACTGCAGTTAAAGGTAAATCAGGTAATTAAGGGTAAAAATAAGATTATAAAATTTCCCTAAAACCTGCCAAAATTCTATTGGATGAATAAAAGTCGACCCATATCACCTAAGGGTCATAATAGATTAATTTTATGGACTTTTGATGATGAAAATAATTTAATTATTATTAAAACCAAAGAAAGTGACAACATGTCACTCTCTTAAATCTTATAAGTATAATAATTTTAATTTAGTTATAAACTTTATGAAACATTGAAAATAATAGTATCCATAAATATAATAAAATTATCTACATCATGTGAATTTATTTAGAATTTTTAGGGTTTAAATAATTATCATTAAAGGTGACACAATAGTGATGTTGAAATTATTTTATTGATTGAAATATCAAATAAATGGTTTTAAAAATATTAAAATAAATATTATATAAACTATTTAATGTTATCCACTAATTTTATAGATAAATATGACATGTTATTAATCTATTAAATCTTTTATTTCAAACATATCTTCTGTGTGGATTTTATTTACATTCAAATAAATAAATAGTGTCAAAATTGACAATATTGTTTTTTTATAAAAATAACATAATATAAAATTGTTTAAAAATCACAAAAATATTTAAAAATTATAAATTAAATTTATATGGTCTACAATATCATAAATTATACAATTATGGACAACTCACAACACATAAGTAATTATTTATAACAATTTTAAATTTAGAATCTTATTACCACAAATAAATTTAAAAAGATTAAATAAGGATAAATCAAGTTTATAAGGTTTAAAATAAATTTAAAACATGTCTAAATTTTATTTGTTGATGGTATTATAACCATATACCATCTAATATTCAAATATGAGTCATTTTTGGAGGTTTTTAAGTGGGGTTTGATTTATTATAAATTAATATTTTTGAGGTTTCCTAAGGCGCCCCTCTCCTCCCTTATAAAAGGGCACCTCCTCCCTATCCTCTTTACACAACTTTGAGCCTTAAAAATCGGAAAAAACCTACCCATTACTCTTCTAAAATTCCCTAGTAATATTCTAGTGGTTCTAATCTTCTCAAAAGTCCAACTCTATTCCCTTAAGAAGAATTTTAAAGGAGGCACGTCGAGGAAGAGGTTATCTCTTCTATCGATTCTTTCAAGTTTCTTACTTCTTATAATTCCTCTTATTTAGTTGTTTAATTATAAATTAATAACATCAGTATCACTAATATAATTATATGTTATTATAAATATGAAATAAACCTATTTCACCTTCAATCCATCCTACGGAAAATGAAATCACCGCGTGTGCATACGTACAGAATACCGTCTCCACGCCGTGGTGTAATATGTTTTACAACAACACCTTAATTGGATGGTTATAATGGTGTAAATAATAACTATTTGATACTAATTATGAGATATTCTATCATCCAATACAAGACCATTCAATAATTATGGGAATGATATCGTCACTTGTGCGTAAGTACGACTTACTGTCTCCACGATGTGATGTGATTTGTTCTAAATGATCTTCACTAAACCATGATTATATAAACAAATTGAATGAATAAATATGATATATATTATACTATTACCATTATATAAATTATTTATCTATAACCTTAAAAGAGGAGTAAGAATTTATTCAACAAAACACGCATAAGAACATAAAGCAATGAACACCCGAATAACAAGTAGCAATGAAATATTACTAATAAGAAGCTAAGAATATGACAATATTTGATATCATTACAATTATTATGATTCTGAAATAAGTCAATGAAATTATTTAAATCATTATAAAGGAGGTTTGGACATGTACAAAGCATATCAGACCTAAGGTAAGGGAAAATCTCACAATCTCATTTTTATCCGAGATTGTTTATACTTCAGAATTTACTGGGGAATATTTATCATCCATATCCATATTTCCTAAATATTTAATATTATATATATCCTAATAAAATTTTTAAAATCCAATTTTACCTATTGGATAATTTTTAGTAAAAGATATGAAAGGAATCTTTTGTCATTTTCAGTACGAGATACTTTTTGACTTTTCCGGCCAAAGTACGAGGAGAATGTTTTTTTAACTTATACGACATGAATGGATTTATATGACTTCATATAACATTATTTCCATGAATCTTCCTTTACAAGTTTTCATGTTTTATTTTTAATTAACTTATTTTAGTTTAAAATTGTATGAAATATGAAGAAAGAAAAAATGTTTTTGAAGTAGAAAGGATATTTTCCTCAAGAATGGAGTTCAAGTGTTTTATCAAAATTGTTTTCTATCTATGATAATATAGGGTTATATTTATATCCATATTTTTACATTGATTTGATTATGTTATGATGGAATTATTTCCTTTTATTATATATGGTTTATGTTATGATGGCTTGATGTTTAAGAATCCCATTGTTATTACATGGGTTATGCTATGATATATGCTTTATGATTTTGTGGCACACATAAGAATGGTTTCATTATGATATGGGTGGGACCTATATCTACCTCAAATGCATTGGATAAAGATTTATATCTCATGAGATAGAAATGGCTAGAATGGAAAGTTAATCCGGTTCAGTGATACAGGGCTGGAACGAGGACTGAACTCGGTTCAAAAATGGACTTTGTCCACTATGATAGTCTTGGAAATGAGTATTAACTAATAAGAAATGGTTTTCTTTGATTATGTGTGTATGAAACAAAGTTTCATGTTTTATGTTATGATTATTGGGTTTACATTTCACTACTATGATTTATCCCTTGTTATGTTATTATGATCTCTTTTGCAGGTTAAGATTTTGGAATTGTTATGTTCTTATGAATATGATATTTTCTTTGTTTACCCTTATTGAGGATTTGAGCTCACCCTTTTGTATGTTTTCTTTTCCCCAGGTCAGAAAGAAGGGTATTAAGTAGGATATTCCAAAAGAGACTCTAGATATGATGAAATAAACGGGAGACAATGAAGATTTTTTTTGAACCAGTTGTTTATGCTTCCCAGTTTCTAAAGACACTATACATATATGGTCCTACCGTGGTTTTGTTATATGTTGTAATAAGTATGCTTCAATTATGAAGTAATAACAATGTATGTAAAGTATGGGTCATTATAGTTGGTATCAGAGGAAAGGTACAATCAACCTTTGGAAACTAGGATGTGAAAGACTTATTAAGAACCCTAAGGATATGTCTAAGCATAGGACACAATATTAGTGTTTTAGAAATGGCCATGAATAACCTATGATAAGACCTTAAGTGTAAAATTTTATTCTTGATTATGTGGTTTTCCTATTATGATAAGTGTTTCTCACACTATGATTATTGGTTTTTGTTAATGGCTGGAACCCGAAGGAACCGTGTTAATGCTGAATGCGACAGACAATGCAATGATTGTACCCCTGAGCAATCAAACGTTATGGGAGTTGGAATGAAAAATCTTGTAGCCATGATCACACAACTTTCTCAAGATATGAATCATGCAGGACTTCCAAATGAGAAATGGAAGGAGAAACATTATATTGAATCCTTTATGAGGCAGTGTCCACCCTCATTCAGCGGGTCTACTAATCCATTAGTGGCTGAACAATGGATCAGTACCAATGAAAAGATATTTTCAGTTCTTCAATGTTCTGAACATGATAAAGTTATCTTAGCAGTATTTCCTTTGGAAGGTGATTCCGATCAATGGTGGAATCTTATCAAGAATACGAGGCAAAGAGACGAAATTGAGTCCATGGAATAGGATGAGTTCAAGAACATATTTTTCAATAAGTACTTCCCTCATATTCTTTGAACAAAGATGGAGAAGGAGTTTCTTGAACTAAATCAAAAGGATGATGAATCTGTTGGTACCTACGATGAAAATTTTACAAGACTTTCAAGGTATGATTCTGAAATTATTATCTAACCTGAGAGTAAGATCGATCAATTCATCAGTGGCATAAAACCAAGTCTTTGAATGGTGTTATCCATAAGGGACTTCAATAGCTATGAGGAAATTGTTCGATGTTCTCTCAAGGTTGATATAGAGATTGGAGTAACCCATCAGTCATATGGGTTTGATAAGAAGAGGAAAATGGAATTCAAAGGTAAATATAAAGACCACACTGAAAAGAAGATGAGTTTTCCCTTATGCTCAAAGTGTAGAAAGAAACATGGAGATAATTGTCTTAAATGGACAAGTAAATGTTTCAAATGTTGAAAAGAAGGTCACTGGGCATTTGAATGCTGCAATGATGGGAAAAAGATGTCTAGTGATGCGAATAAAGAAAAGGATATAAAGAATGAACCTCCTACACTTCAATGTTACAAGTGTAAGGAAATGGGGCATTATTCTAATCAATGCCCTAATCCAAGGGTTTTTGATGATGATCAACGCCAAAAAACTCTTAATGCCAAAGACAAAGGAAAGTCACATTCAATTTCTATCTGCGATATGGAGTACGATAACAAAGCGGAGAAAGGTACACTTAACATCCACTCTATAGTAGAAAATGTTTGATTTGATTCTATATCCACCCACTCTTTTATTTCTGAAGAATTTTCCAAGGGTATTACCGTAATAACTCAACAATTTGCTGTTGAGTTAGCTGTGACAACTCCTAATGGCACAACAGTTGCATCAAAAGTTTACAATTCTTCTCCAATTGACATTTTTTGGAAAGTTCTTCCTGCAAATCTTGTGATCCTTCCTATAGTGGAATTTTATGTGATTCTTGGCATGGATTGGCTTTCTTTATATGGAGCTCATATCGATTTCCAAAGAAGGGAAGTCACATTTCATATTCCTGATCAATCTATTATCATCTATCGATGCAAGGATGAATATAACCTTCCAGTGGAAATTTCTTCCATCTTATGGGTCTTGATTCCAATAAATAAAGGTTATTTATCTCAAATGGTTGGAGAGAAACTCATGATTAAGAATATTCCCATCGTATGGGAGTATGATGATGTCTTTCCGGAGGAATTACCAGGTCTTCCACCAAATCGTGAAGTTGAATTTTCAATAGAACTCATACCGGGTGCTTTACCAATTTCAAAGACACCATATAAAATGGCCCCAATTGAGTTGAAGGAATTGAAGAAGCAACTCCAAGAGAATCTTGATAAGGGATTCATACACCCTAGTGAATCACCTTGGGGAGAACCTATTTTGTTTGTTAATAAGAAAGATGGATCAATGAGACTCTGCATTGATTATCGAGAACTTAACAAGATCACTATCAAGAACAAATATCTTCTCCCACAAATTGATGAATTATTTAACCAAATACATGGAGCTCAATACTTTTCCAAGATTGATATTCATTCAGGGTATCATCAATTAAGGGTAAAAAAAGAGGATATACCAAAGACGGATTTCCGTACAAGGTATGGACACTATGAATTTAAAGTGATGCCATTTGGTCTTACTAATGCCCCTGCTATCTTCATGGATCTAATGAATTGAGTATTTAGAGACTATATTGATCAGTTTGTTGTAGTCTTTATAGAATATATTCTTGTCTATTCAAAGAGAAAGGAAGAACATGAAGATCACTTAAGAATTGTATTGAAGACCCTGAGAAAAGAGAAACTTTATGCCAAATTTACCAAGTGTGAATTTTGGCTTAAAAAAGTTTCATTTTTGGGTCACATAATCTCAAAAGAGGGGATATATGTGGATCCATAAAAAAAGAGGTTATCGAAAGTTGGTCGAGACCAACAATAGTAAATGAGATCCGAAGTTTTCATGGTTTGGATGGATATTATCAATGTTTTTGAAAGATTTTTCACGATTATCTAATCCACTCACCAGGTTGACTCGAAATGGAGTTAAGTTCGTGTGGACGGAAGAGTGTGAAGAGAATTTCAAAGAGTTGAAAAGAAGGTTATTCAGTGCACCTGTTCTCACACTGCCTTGTAGTGGAGAATGGTTTGTGATCTACAGTGATGCATCCAAGAAGGGACTGGGGTGTGTTCTCATGAAAAATGATATGGTGATAGCTTATCCCTCATGACAGTTGAAAATCCATGAGAAAAATTACCCAAGTCATGATTTGGAGTTAGTTGTGGTAATCTTTTCATTAAAGATTTGGAGGCATTATCTTTATGGTGGAAGGTGCGATATTTATACTGATCATAAAATTTTAAAGTATATTTTCACACAAAAAGAGCTGAATATGCGTCAAAGAAGATGGTTTGAGCTGATTAAGGATTACGACTGCTCAATTCATTATCACCCTGGGAAAGCAAACAATGTTGCAGACGCATTAAGTTGACAAGACCATGCTAACTTATCTATGATGAGGATCACAAAAGATCCAATATTTATGGATTTTTAAAGGATGGATCTTGGAATTACAATGGAAGGGGAAAAATCTTATCTTTCTCAAATGAATGTTCAACCATCTATACATGTGAAGATTAAAGAGGCACAGAAAGAAGATGTAGAGTTACAAAAGAAGGTAAGAAATGTTCCTAAATTTCACATTGATTGTGATGAAATAATAAGGTTTAGGAATCAGGTTTGTGTTTCTCCCATCTCATAATTTAAGAAGGAAATATTGGATAAAGCTCATAGTTCTTCATTATCTATTCACCCCGGAAGAACGAAGATGTATAGGGACCTGAAGGAGTACTTTTGGTGGGATTGAATGAAAAGAGATGTTGCTGAATATATATCTCGATGCTTGGTTTTTCAGCAAGTTAAAGCTGAGAGACAAAAGTCTAAGGGGATGTTACAACCATTACCCATACCAGAATGGAAATGGGAAAACATCACTATGGACTTTGTCACTAGACTTCCTAAAACATCCAAAGGAAATAATGCTATCTGGGTTATAGTTGATCATCTTATGAAGTTGGCACACTTCATTGCTATTAGAGAAGATTTATCTCTTGATTAGCTTGCCAGGATATATGTGAAGGAAGTGGTAAGACTGCATGGAGTACCACTTTCCATTATATCTGATCGGGATTCGAGGTTTATATCAATGTTTTGGTGAAGTCTTCAACATAATCTAGATACTGAGTTGAGTTTCAGCACTACTTATCATCCTCAGACAGACGATCAGTCTGAGAGGACAATTCAAACTCTATAAGACATGTTGAGAGCTTGCTCTATGGATTTAAAAGGTGGTTGGGATCAACACCTAACTTTGGTAGAATTTTCTTATAATAATAGCTTTCACTCCAGAATTCAGATGGATCCTTATGAAGCTCTCTATAGAAAGACATTCATAACTACAACTTGTTGGGATGAAGTTGGGGAAAGAAAGCTATTAGGACCTGATCTTGTTGATGAGATGGAAAAAAGGTAAGATCTATTCAACAAAACATAAGAGTAGCTCAGAGTTGAAAAAAAAGTTATGCCGACAACTGAAGAAAAGACCTAGAGTTTGAAGTGGGTGATAAAGTGTTCTTACGAATATCTCTTTGGAAGAGAGTAATGAGATTTGGAAAGAAGGGCAAGCTGAGCCCTAGGTATATTAGTCCTTTTGAGATACTGGATCGTGTTGGGAAGGTAGATTACCGATTGGCACTTCCACCAAATCTCTCTCAAGTTCATGATGTATTCCATGTATCTCTCTTGAGAAAGTACATACTTGATTCTTCACATGTACTAAGCTCAGAAGTTGTACCGCTGGAGCAAGATATTTCTTATGAAGAACAACCGATAGAGATTCTGGATCATAGTGAAAAAGTTCTATGAAACAAGACCACTCGCTTGGTTAAAGTATTATGGAGGAACCACCAATTAGAAGAATCTACATGGTAACTTGAGGATATGATGAGGGACAGGTATCCTCATCTGTTTGTTACGAAGTGATGAATTTTGAGGGTGACATTCTTTTTAAGGGGGGTAGAATGTAACACCCTGAGATTTTATGAGAAATATATTTCTTTTATGTCTTATGTTATATGAAACACCAAATGAATCTTTCACTACACACAACACTGGCTTGGCTTGCGTTACAACAATCACGACCTTCCTCAATAGCGTGTGTAGTACTCAATACTGGGTTTCACTAAACAACAATATATTGTTATAATATTATTATGGATTAGCAGTTATGAATAGTGTTAACTAAATTTTGAATTTTATAACATTATTATTCATCTTACACATTTTCTAAAACATGGTATGTGAACAAAATAATTTTTTCGGGTAAAATAAGTATTTTTAAAAAAATGCAGTTTTGCCGCCTTTTGATGGTGCACCCACTTTAAATCTAGTTTTTGATAGGTTTATAAGTTAAATTTGAAAAAATAAAATTCTTCTTTGGAATCAGGATATAAAAATTTACTATGGATAAATATTTCATATTATTCTGATAACTTTCATATTTTAATGAATAGTAAAAACATGCTATATTTTAATTAAAAACAAATTTTTTCATCGCAATAATTTATATGGTTAAATTATAATATTGAATGGTTTTGAAGTATAAATAGAATATATTTTTACCTTTTAATTTAATTTATTTCATTACCATAAATTTTACATTGAATTCATAGGTAAAAACATTTCAATCTTTGGCAATGTTTTAACTTTTAAAACCCGTTTTTTTATCATCGAGATTAATTTTAAATTAATTACTGCAACTTTTATGTTTTGAATTTTGAAAAATGGATTCAATATTTGAATTAATTGGGTCCAAATTATGTTAATAGGTTACTTTTATTTTTTTGATATTATGAATAGTAACTACGGTAATTTTTATTTAATGCAGTTAAAGGTAATCGGGTAATTAAGGGTAAAAATAAGATTATAAAATTACCCTAAAACCTGCCAAAATTCTATTTTATGACTAAAGGTAGAACCATATCACCAAATGGTCGGAATATATTAATTTTATGGACTTTTGACCATCAAAATAATTTAATTATTATTAAAACCAAAGAAAGTGACAGCATGTCACTCTCTTAAATCTTATAAGTATAATAATTTTAATTTAGTGATACACATCATGAAACTTAGAACAAGAATAGTCTCCAGAAATATAATAAAATTTTCTATATCATGTAAATTTATTTAGAATTTTTCGGGATTAAATAATTATCATTAAAGGTGACACAATTATGATGTTGAAATTATTTTATTGATTGAAATATCAAATAAATGGTTTTAAAAATATTAAAATAAATATTATATAAAATATTTAATATTATAAACTAATTTTATAGATACATGTGACATGTTATTAATCTATTAAAGATTTTAGTTCGAACATAACTTATGTGAGGATTTTATTTAAATTCAAATAATTGAATAGTGTCAAAATTGACACTATTGTTATTTTATAAAAAGAACATAATATAAAATTGTTTAAAAATAAAAAAAATATTTAAAAATTATAAATTAAAATTTATATGGTCTAAAATGTCATAATTTATCCAATTATGGACAATTAACAACATATAAGTAATTATTTATAACAATTTAAAATTTAGAATCTTATTACCACAAATAAAATTAAATAGATTAAATAAGGATAAATCAAGTTGGTAAGGTTTAAAATAAATTTCCAACATGTATAAATTTTATTTTTTGATGATATTACAACCCTATATCATCTAATCTTCGAATATGGGTCATTTTTGGAGGTTTTTAGGTGGGGTTTTATTTATTATAAATTAATATTTTTGAGGTTTTCAAAGGTGCCCCTCTCCTCCCTTATAAAAGGGAACCTCATACCTCTCCACTTTACACAACATTGAGCCTTCAAGATCGGCCAAAACCTGACCATTACTCTTCTCAACTTCCCTAGTAATATTCTGGAGGTTCTGTTTTTCTCAAAAGACCAACTCTATTCCCTTAAGAGGAAGTTTAAAGGAGGCACTTCAAGGAAGAGGTAATCTCTTATACCGGTTATTTCAAGTTTCTTGCTTCTTCTACTTCCTATTATTTAGTTGTTTCATTATAAAGTAATAACATCAGTATCACTAATATACTGATATGTTATTATAGATATTAAACAACCCTATTTCACCTTCTATCCATCCTACGAAAAATAAAATCACCGCGCGTGCGTACGTACGGAATACCGTCTCCACGCCATGGTGTAATCTGTTTTCCACCACCACCTTACTTGGATGGGTATAATGGAGTAAATATTATATATATGATACTAATTCTGAGATATTATATCATCCACTCCATGACCATTGAATAAATATGGGAACGATATCATTGCTCGTACGTACGTACGGCTTGCCGTCTCCACTATGCGATGTGATTCGTTCTACATGATCTTCACTAAACCATGGTTATATAAGCGAATTGAATGATTAAATATGATATATATTATACTATTACCATTCTGTAAATGATGTAGATATAACTTAAAAATAGGAATAAGAATTTATTCGACAAAACACGCATAAGAACATAAAGCAATGAACACCCGAATAACAAGAAAATGAAATATTATTAATAAGAAGCTAAGAATATGACCATATATGATATCATAAAAAAGAGTATGATTCTAGAATAAGTCAATTACATTATTTAAATCATTGTATAGAAGGTTCGGACATGTACAAAGCATATCAGACCTAAGGTAAGGGAAAATCTCACAATCTCATTTTTATCCGAGATTGTTTATACTTCAGAATTTACTGGGGCATATTTATCACCCACATCCATGTTTCCCCAATATGTAATATTATTTCTATCGTCCTAAATTTTTTTAAAACCAATTTTAACTATTGGTTAATTTTTAGTAAAAGATATGAAATGAATCTTTTGTGATTTTCAGTACGAGATACTTTTTGACTTTTCTGGCCAAAGTATGAGAAGAATGTTTTTTTAACTTATACAGCATGAATGGATTTTTATGAATTCATAGAACATTATTTCCATGAAGTTCCTTTAAAATATTTCAAGTTTTATTTTTAATTAACTTATTTTAGTTAAAAATTGTTTGACATATTAAGAAAGGAAAATTGTTTTTGAAGTAGAAAGGATATTTTCCTCAAGAATGGAGTTCAAGTGTTTTATCAAAATTATTTTCCATATAAGATAATATAGGGTTTTGTTTCTATTCCTATTTTTACATTGATTTTATTATTTTATGATGTAATTATGTCCTTTTATCTTATATGATTTATGTTATGATGGCATGATGTTTAATAATCACATTTTTATTACATGGGTTATGCTATGATATATGCTTTATGATTTTGTGGCACACCTAAGAATAGTTCCATTATGAGATGGGTGGAACCTATATCTCCCTACAATGCATTGGGTAAAGATTTATATCTCATGAGATAGACATGGCTGGAATGAAAAGTTAATACGGTTCAATGATACTGGACTGGAACGAGGAGTGAACTCGGTTAAGAAATGGACTTTGTCCACTATGATAGTCTTGGCAATGAGTCTTGACTAATAAGAAATTATTTTCTATGATTATGTGTGTATGCCAAAAAGTTTCATGTTTTATGTTATGAATATTGGGATTACATTTCACTACTATGATTTATCCCATGTTATGATATTATGATCTCTTTTGCAGGTTAAGATTTTCGAATTGTTATGTTCTTATGAATATGATATTTCCTTTGTTTACCCTTACTGACCATTTGAGCTCACCCTTTTGTATGTTTTCTTTTCCCTAGGTTAGTAAGAAGGGTATTAAGTAGGATAGGCCAACATGGACTCTAGATATGATGAAATAAACAGGAGACAATGAAGATGCTTTGTGAACCAGTTGTTTATGTTTCCCAGTTTCTAAAGACACTATACCTATACGGTCCTACCATGGTTTTGTTATATGTTGTAATAAGTATACTTCAATTCTGAAGTAATAAAAATGTATGTAAAGTATGGGTTGTTATAATTACAATATGGTATTATGATAGCATGGTTTCCCAAAGTATGTTACTTAAATCCTATTGGACCTAAACTAGTCAACATGCCTAGATAAGTATTATTTTTGTTTACCGACATGTATACCATCTACTTTAATATAATTTGATATGTTGGAATATAATAATCTTTTAATTTATTATTCATGGAATGTGCATTAATTTCTATTTGTTTTTCTTTTTCAAGTAAAATTGTTGTACGTATACATAATTATAATTTCAATCTCAATATTCTAGATATATGTTTTCTGTTTTATAAATTTTTTTAATAGTATTGATTTATCTTTCTTTAAAGATACATGAATTGAGTGGGAGTTACCCATTTATTGTTATTTTAAATAAAATAATAGTATGTAATGTTTGAAATAAATTTTTAATATTTTAGATTAGGAAAAATTAAAATTCCTTAGTCTTTTTGAACTATTTTTTGAACTATTGATCTATGATAGTATTTTATACTTTTCCAAATATCTCATAATTTAGTATTTTATACTTCTAAGTTGAAATATATTTATAATTTTAAATTTATTTAAATAATCAATTTATTCTTAAGTTAATTTATTTCTTATAATAAATTGTGATATATTGATCTGTTTTTAAACTAATTATATTACTTTGCTTAAACTCAGGGGGAGTTTTTTATTGAAATTCTTAAAGAAAATAAAATGTTCATTTATTTTGAAAGAATTTTATTTTATCTGACTATTCATAGAAATAAATTTTATTTTTTCATTGAATATAAAAATATTTTGAAATATGTTAGTGATTGATCTTTATAAGAAAGAAGCTTTAAATTTTCTATAAATGTTATATTTTGATAAAAAATTCTCTATTATCTAAATGGTAATTAGTTCATACTATTTAAAATTTCATTGTTAAAATTATACCATGTTTCAATTATTTCTTTATTAAAAATTATGTAACAATATGTTTACTCTTATGACAATATAATTCTATTTTTGTAAGAATTTTTTGTTTTTATTAAAAAGGGGAGTTGGTTTTATATAATAAAACTATAATGTACTTTTTAATAAATTTTAGAAAGGGGGATATTTTTGTTGAAAACTTAATAAATGTTTTGTTTTTTCAATTTACAAAATAGGGTATTTTTTTAGTATTTGAATTTGTTTTAATTATTTAATATTTTTATTTTGTTTTGATAAATTTATATAAATCAAAATTTATTAAATTCTCTTATTATTTTTCTCAAATGATTTAATTAACACTATTAAATTGTTAAGTGTTTTAATTAATTAACTATTTTTTAATTACATGTTTTAATAAGTTTATAAAATAAGGTTCTAGTATTTTAAATTCTTAAGTGATTTAAAAAACTAATCATCTTGTTAATTACTTAATTTGTCATTATTATTGTTTCAATGATTATTAAATATTTGTTATTATATTTTTTACTTAAGTTTATTTTTTGTAAAAAAATCATCCATCCATGTGAGCTATGTGGTTATCTCTTAACAACATAGGGGACCATTGGGTTGACCCCATGGGAAATCCCACCATAACATCCTACATAGAGTATGGGGTTTCAATTGTGCATAGTGAATGCCAATGGAATGCATGGCTCATGTATAAGGCCCCATAGTGTGCATGCATGTAAGCGCATATATTGGAATGGTCACCCGCAGTGTGTGTGCTATGTTTTAATCTGAGCTAAGGATTCCTTTATCCTGGTTGATATACCATCCAATAACCACTTCTTGGTTTTGATGTGGGATGTTCATTAAAATCTTGGATATAATCCATGTCATTGATTCATTTTTATTTTGGTCATCTGATCTCTCTTCTCACTTCTCACCCTCTTTTGAAATATCGTGCAACTCCTATTTTCTTTTTTATTCCCGTCTTATTCCTCAGAACATCTTACTCAGCTGACTGCCAACCTCCTGTCTGACAGGTGACATCCTATACTCTGGTGATCTTTAGAGTATCAATGTCGCATTAATATGAGTTTCTTAAAGCCATCTTTTTTTCATTTGGTCTATTCTTCTTCAGTTTTCTATCATCTCACTATAATGATTGATTCTTATATGTTTATATAGCTTTTCTTCATCTTTTCTTATTCGGGATATTCAAATGATTGGAACCCCCCATGTTGTTTACTCAATGAATTATCTTTGGAAATCAATGGTTGGTCGTTTTACCCACCATTAGACATCAATGGTGTGTCTTTTTTACTCATTGTTAAACATCAATGGTGGGTCATTTTACCCACTATTAGACATCAATGGTGGGTTATTTTCTACCCACTGGTAGATTATTCTTGTTATAAAAATCCTTGGACAAACCATCTTCAATCACCAATAAGATCTCTTTATTCTTATTGTCAAGTACAATAATTTTTATCCTTTTGTTTAATATGTGTATTTTTCTTTCATCAACCAGATCCAATGGCTTGTATCTTTCTATTTTAATTTTATCATTAAATTTTTATCTTCTATTTATCAAAAGATACTAAAAGTTATTCTATATTATATAAGTTGATTATTTATCAGCTATTTATTTCAATTTATAAATAGCTTCTTAGAGTTTTGATTTTCATATGGATCATCAAGATCCCATAGGATCTCTTCAATCATATGTTGTGATTATTTCTTTCTATTTATATTTATTTCCTATTTTTATTAGTAGTTGTTTTATCAATGTTCTCTTGAAATTTGTTTGAGGTTTTTATTTACTCGATGGTAAAGGTTTCTTCAAGTTCCAATTGGAGCACTTCCTTTTCACAATCGGGTGCAGTAGTGATTATATTTCTATATGAAGTTGTTTTATTATTTAACTTGTAGTAAATTTAATCTTGATGTTTGAAGTTTTTTTAATATTATTTTAATATTTTTATTCAATTTTTTATTTTTACTGATGATTGGAAATGTTTTCAATGAACCACCATTGGAACCCAACTGTAAGTCATGAGTTGTTGTTGGCTTCATGCAATGGTGAGTCATGAGTCACTGTTGGAATTCCAATGGAAAGAGAATTTTTATTTCTTTATATAAAGACTTTGACTACTAACTTTCATGGAATAAACTTAATTTTGGTTAAATATTTTTATTTTTTTCTTAAAATTGCAATGGTAGCTCAATGACCCATCGTTAGATAAAATTTTATGTTTCAAATTTTTATTTCTTATATCAATTGATATTATTAAAAATAATTATTTTTTTAAAAGTTTTATTATTTTATGTTGAAGTAAATTTGTAGAGTGTCAGAAATTTAATTATAACATTATTTTATATAATTTTATAAGAGTAGATTTAAATTCATACGATGAAATTTTTTACTACATCTTTTATTACATGTTTAATCTAAAAGATTATTATTTTTTAATTGTTTTATAATTATAAATTGATTAAAATTATTTTAATTAGAATATTAAATGTTTTTTAATATTTTATGAAGAAATATAAAGTCCTATTATAATTCTATAATATTTAGTGAGGCTTTATCAAACAAAAGTAATGTCTATTTTAATTCATTAATTTTAACTAACAAGTGTCGTGAACATATTGGTTTTGTACAAGCTCCTCATAGATCATAGTTTTAATGATATGAGAGATCTATTTAAGATATAAAAAACGTACCTATGCAGATCATTCGAGACATAGCACTTGTGATATATCTTCATCATTATGAAGCTCTAAAAAGATTTCATGATCTTGTGAAACTTTTGTACTCTTATTGTGATCATCTAAAGACTCCAAATTCAACAGTTGTTCCTTCCAAGTGATCAATGATCATTGAGCTTCAACTTATTTTACATTATGATCATCTGTTATTTTTACCATTATTTGTTTTATTAGTATAATATTTATTTATTTCTATTTTATTTTCTCACATATTGTTTATACTCTCCACACCAAAAGAAATTTTTCCTATATATGGTTATTCTACCATCCAAAATGAAATTTGGGTTGTGGATTTTAATCAAAATTTAGAATGCAGACTAGGTTGAGTCTCTTGTAAAAAGACTGGGTTATGCCTCTAGGTCATTTAAAAATTAGATTCTATAAAAAGGTTATCACACCTATAAAAGTGAGGTTATAAGTGGGTACCATTATCCTCGAGGAGTAGAAGAGATTAACGAGTGTACTAGGATCTCGGTTGTCACGACCCGACCCTACCTGGGCTCGAACTGCAACTACCCCAAGCCCGCCTCCATAGTCTTGGGGCTGGCGACAAGCACCGAAGGCTAAACAACTCGGGGAGGACTTTGCCTGAGTACCTGTACACACACATGCAGCCCACTCAATGTAGAAGTGCAGAGTAAAAGAAAGAACAAGTAGAGTAAAAAGAACAACTGCTATATATAAAAACCAAAAATGTGCTTCGACCTATAAATAGTACAAAGTACAAGCTGAAAGTAAACTGAAAAGAAAATGGGCAAAACACGCGCCCAACCAAAAATGGCACAACTCGGCAACAGGTAGAACAACAGAAAACAACTGGGAGGGTCCCACAGCTGGAACCCGACAACGACCACTACACGCGGTCCAAGATCCTGGCTCCTAAGCTCCTCTGATGTCACGACCAACCTGTCCGTCGTCTGCAAGGACACACCAAGTGCGGGAAAAGCCCAGGCAGGGGTGAGTATAAAAATACTCAGTAGGATACCCCGAAGTCTCGAGGGAGCAACAAAGGAGGTACTGAAGGGTGAGCAGTAGAGCGAATAGGAAAAGTAGAGGAGTACAACTGAAAGTGCAGTAAGAGTAACAATAGAGATTCCAGCTCAACCCAACAAGAGGAAAGAAGGTAGACTCGTCCAGACACAAGGAGCTGGAAATGATGAGAAGATGAACTTCCCGTCGAGTCTTCGCTACCTATAGCAGTAGAGTAGACTCGTCCAACCATGAGAAGCTAGACACGGAAAGCACGTGGCATACCCCGCGCGTCTTCGCCTCTCCTGGAAGGAGAGTAACCAAACCCAGGAAGTGGGCACTAGAACAAGGTATATACATAACCATATGCTCAATCAAGAAGCCCGAACAAGATTGTAAGGGGATCTCTATACCGTAGCTCAGCCCAAGAAAAGTGAGTCGCCAACAGTCCCAGAAGTAAACTCCATCGATGCCCAGCATCCTGCACGTCTTCCCCGAACTACAAGTCAAAGGGCTCAAATCACCACACCTCGACACTATCCTCTTTGGGTGGCACTGACTCGCCCGCACGGTTTTGGGGCGCGTCTCAAGGACACATCTCGGTGGGGAAAAGTGACCCTCGTACTTGAGAGTTCAAGGGGAACGTCAAACCACAACTCGTCACTGCCCCACAGTCGAGAGGTCTCCTCAAAGTCAAGTCATCACCACACTGACCTGTATAACCAAGGGTCCCGCTCCGGTAATCATGGAGGAAAGACACAAGCTAGCCTAGTAGAAAGGACTGAGCCTCGAATGCCAACAGGTGTCCCACTTCCCAACCCTACTGGAGGGTAATTCATAACCAGATATCAGGTGACCCACTGCCCAGCCCTGCTGGAGGGTAAACCCTAATACATCATCAGGAGACCCACTGCCCAGCCCCGCTGGAGGGTAGACCTTAATACATCATCAGGAGACCCACTGCCCAGCCCCGCTGGAGGGTAGACCTTAATACATCATCAGGAGACCCAATGCCCAGCCCCGCTGGAGGGTAGACTTGGAATAAGTCGACAAGCGACCCACTGTCCAGCCTTGCTAGAGGGTAGACCTGGAACTGGACGACAGGAGACCCACTGCCCAGCCCTACTGAAGGGTAGACCCTAAGAGGTAGTCAGGTGACCCACTGCCCAGTCTCTGCTGGAGGGTAGACCCTAAGCGCATCGGGTGACCCACTGACCAGTCTCTGCTAGAGGGTAGACCCTAGGAGTGTCGGGTGACCCACTGCCCAGTCTCTGCTGGAGGGTAGACCCTAGAAGCCGATGAGTAACCCACTGCCTAGCCCCACTGGAGGGTAAAACTCAGAACTGCTCTGGCCATCTCCACTGGAGGGTACAACACTGGCCAACCGAACCCGGAGTGGGTATCGCGCAACCACCCAACTCCAGAACAACTCGCCCAAAAGAGGTTCAATGCCTGCTCCATCACAGGGTGTCACTAGCACCGCTACTGGCCGATCCATTGAGAACGAAACCAGGGGGGAGACCACTCAACCTTGCTGGTCAAACAAACGAGTACAGAGCCAGGGGAAAAACTCCACCTTGCTAGTCAACAAACGAGAACCGAGGGACCCTCTACATCGCGAGAGGTCAAAGGTACGCAAAGCAGGAACCGAAACACACGTGGGGCCCACACAATGTGTGGCCCTATCTCAACCCCAAACAGGCGCACAAACGTTCTCAGGTACGAACAACCACATGTACCTCCAAGCATTCTCGTATACTCCCTGAGTATACGACATTCTCAGCCCAAGGGCCATCATGCACACGACACCCAACGTCAATGCGAAGACGTGATGTAACATCTCCAACTTGCCGCCTCAACGACTGGGGCATATCCAACCACATCTCTTTAGCCACCAACATCACTCTCCCAGGAGTGCACGCGATCACATGCCCAGGGTCCGCTACGAACACGGTGGAGGAACCGCCGCCGGGGCACCTTTACATTTCCACATTTAATAAGATCACGTATGAGGCTCCGCACAATCAAACAGATCGTACCATTGTAATCCTCATGAAAAAACATTTGAGATAGACTACTTACTCACCTGAAACGGTTAACCGGTGAAAAAGGTACTATTCACTGTAACCAACCCATGTGGGGCCCACCCAAAGATCCCGAAACTGAACAAACGGGGAACACCACTGCAATCCCCTCGAAGAAACACACGGGATGGAATACTCAACTGCCCAAAATGGATACCCGGTGAAAAAGGTACTATTCACCGTAGCCAGGTCGGGGGGGGGGGGGGTCCCACACCACGTCCCCGAAAAAGGTCGGGCGAACTGCGCCATCACAAAGCTCTCGGAAAAGCACGTCAAATTGAATGCTTACTTGCATGGAACAGGTATCCAGAGAAAAAGTTGCATTCCGGCTTACCTCACACGAGCGGTACCATGCGGGACCCGCACCCCGGTCCCGAAGCGCTGCCAACAGGTTGTACTGTTGCGATTCTCTCGAAAAAGTACACTAGATGGACTATTCATTGGTCCAAAACGGTCGCTCGGTGATAAAGATGGAAAATCACCGTCGACACCCAAACGACCCTCGTGGGCCCTGCACCATCGTGCCTAATTAGAGCGGGCAGATTGGACTGTTGCAATCCCCTTGGAAAAACATCAAGAAACAACTGCTCGCATGCCCCGAATGAATGTCCGATGAAAAAGTCGTGAAACGCTACACGCAGCTCAAAAGACGGGTCGTGGGGCCCACGCCTCAACTTCGGCCTCAATGCCTGAAACCGCCCTGGAAAGTTCTGCCTCAGTGCCAGGGTCCCAACACCACTGACGGCGTTTAAATCGAATGTCGGACGCGTCCGCGCGGCCCAAAACAAGAATTCCCGGGAAGCCCGCTTAGCTGCTTTACGCACGTGCCGTGCCCCCGAGCTCCTCGTCTCAGAAGTTAAAAATTCCGGAACCACCTCAAAAGGTCCGCCTCTGCGTCAGGTCTGCGCTGCCACTAACGGCACGCAAAACGGACGTCCGTAGCGAAAGCTACGGGCGTCGGAGTTTTAAAAGGGGGAACCCCCCCTGGGCCGTACCGGCCCGGTCCGGTCGGTCCGCCCCGCTCGAGCCGGCCTGCTCCGGCCGGCCCGCTGGGACCGCGACCCAGCCGCCTCCCACGAGGTGCTCGCCCATGTGCCGCGCGGGCGCTTCCTCCACCGGCCGGCCGACACGGCCGGTCGGCCTTCCACGCGGAGACCCGCATCACGCGGGTCCCTGTCCAGCCGCGGGTTCGCATAGCGCGACCCCGGCCTTCGCTCCGCCGCAGAGCGCCTCCGCCGGGCGCCACTCGCCATCCGCGAGCCCCGGCCAACACCAAGGAGCCTGCCTCCTGCCGAGGAGAAGCCGCCGCCGCCAAGGGAACCGCCGCCGCCCTTCGCCCGCGCCGCCGCTCCTCGGACCGCCGGAGCACCCAAACCGGCCGGGATCACCTTCAAAACCCACAAACTTCAGTGATCAACCTCGGCCTCCTCCGAGCTCGGATTTTGATTCTGAAAGATGCTTTGGAGAGATAAAAATTTATACTACGCGTCTATGGGATTTGTTCGAAGATCAAACAACAACTTGACTCATATAATCGAACTCAAAGGGGGGGGGGTCGGAAATTAAAACGCAAAACGTAAAATCCTACCTCGTGGGCGTTGCCCGGAGCTTCGCCGCCGAACCGCTGCCTTGCCGGAGTTGTAGGAGGAGAGGGAGAGGAGGGGCTGCCTTGAGGGGGGGTTTTTCCAGGGGAGAACAAGGGAGGGGAGGAAGAAGGAGGGTTTAAATAAAATAAAAAAATAATTTTAATTAATTAAACCCATAATTTTCCTTGCATCCGAAACCTTTACCGAGGTAAAAATTAAACCTCCCCTAGGGTAAAAACCACCTCTCGAGCACAATGGTGGTCTCAGGATTTGATTTTGAGCTTCCATTTTAAAGTTATAAAGCTGAACGCCCGAAGATGCCAATTTACGAAAACGTCCCTGGGGCCATTTTTCACAGATGGCCAGCGCCTGCGAAAATTATACCCCTCCTTGGGTAAACGGCACACTCCGAACTCAACGGTGCTCTCTATTTTCCAATACGATCCACCGTTTAAGAGATACCCGAGTTTAACCACTAAAAGAATTAATTAATTAATTAATTTATCCGTTTAACGTTCCGAAAGCGAGCGAGGGGTACAAACATGCCACACTGACATGTTTTATGTCGTTCCTAGGGTAAAAAACCCATTCTGGACCCATCCGTACACTCAGATCTCTGATCTGTATCACCGTTTAGGTGTTATCACATTTATTTGGCGTTTCTAGTGTGAACGCACTGAAAATTTAATTCCGGACACTTCGGGGCTCGGAATCGCACGCCGTCTGAAGGATCTGCTTTGGAATATCATAAAGAATATTCCAAATTATTTCACAGAAAAAACCAGGTTCTTAAATCATTCCCTACTTCAATCTTTTCATCCCCGAAAAGCAAAACCAGGGAACAACTCAGGGTACTAAGCCTACACCTTCCTCTCCCGTACCCAGAAGAACTCTCGAACAACTCTACGCCACCGCACACAGACCAAAGGATTGATCTATTCATGCGATGTCAGTTCTTGCCGATGTCATGCACCCACTCCAGACTTTGGGGTTAGGGCAAGGCGGTAGGGAACCTTGCAATCCCTTCGCACGGTCTCAAATGGCCCGAAGGCTCTTGGGGGTAGCTCACCTCCCTGACCAAACCTCCTCGTCGCAAGCCGTGACTGGAATCACCTTCCTCACCTGGAACAAGGCCCGATGATTCCCTCCTTCAGAATATCCTTATGTTTAAACACCCAAGGATATCTGGTCACGCAAGATTTCACAGATGATGTCCTACAATCCAGACTCTCTTACACGCTCGGAAAGAGAAGGAGTCGACAATATCGACTAGAGGAAAAGGGCTCACACCTTTTTACCTTACCAACACAGGGTTACACCTGACACCATGCGTCACCCTGGTAACACCTCAAGCAAGGAGCAGGGAGGAAAAAATTTCACACACAGCGTCTACCAACTCTACTGCAAAAAGTAGAAGAGCTGTAGCGTACCTCTTACCACCTCCTCCTCCGAAGGATCGTAGACATCCAAAGCCCGCGGATGTCCATGGTCCCAACTGTCAGCTCCCAGAGCCTGACGTGGACCGCCTAGTGGTGATGAGAAGACCTAGTAAGGTCATCCTCCACTACCAGTTCCTCCCGCTCCTCTTCTAGAACCACCTATCTGGGGGATACTCCGATCACGACGCTGCCTCTGTCCTGATGGTGCACCCGCTGCCTGCCCGAAGCTCTTCACAAATCGGGTCTGGCAGTCTCGTGCCAAGTGACCTCGCCCATCACAAGCATAGCACCGACTCTATCCGGACTGCACTGGCGCCCTACAGCACCACTATGGTGTATGACCACGCCCCTAGGTCCGATTGTCAGAAATCCACCTGCGTCGAGGTCCTGCTTATCGACAATCGCTAGCTGCGACAGACATCTCAGCTCCAACGTGCCTGCTGCCACCACCAAATCTAAAACGTGAAAGGGAGCTCTCTGTCACCAGCGCCTGCTCTAACACCCTGGTATATGTTGAAATTCCCAAGGGCACTATGACAGCACGAATCTCTCAGTGGAGACCCTACTCAAACTTCCACCCTCAGGAGTTGCCGTCGTGGACCATGAATGGGTAAAAGCTTGCACAGTCTGCAAAACTAGCCGCGTACTCGGCCACCGTCATCCCTCCCCGCTAAAACTGATGGAGCTCCTGAATCCGAACGGAGAAAAATCAGGAGGGGAAAAACTCCTCACGGAACAACAACTGAAAGTCTCCCCATGAAAGCGACAAATCGTCAAGAAACTGAGTCACCAGACTCCACCAACGCCGAGATGCTCCGCGGAAATGGTTGGCTGCCAAAGCCACTCTCTGATTTATTGGCATCTGCAGAAGCATGAAAAGGCGAACCAATGCCTCGAGCCAAACCTCTGCTACCTGAGGGTCTGGCTCACCACTGAACTTCAGCGGTCTCTGCCGTTGGAACTCACAGAGCACGCTCAACCTGCGCTCAAGCTCAGCCCGCTCTGCTGAAACTTCCTGCTACTCAACAGGTGGGGGTGCTGCTACCGGACCACCCGGAGAAAGGGGCTCACATGATGGGTCTTGGACTGTGGCCTCGTAGCTCACATGGTCTTTGTCACGAACCAAAGTTGGTATCCTGGCTGGCTGTCTTCACAGAGACATCCTGAAAATTATCAAGGAGTTCCACGGTCAGATGAGTATATATGTATATACCAATAACAACAATGATGGGGAGCTGACTCAAGAAGGACAGTCAAAGACTCAATCCTATGTGATGCAAAAACCAAATTTTCCCTGCAACAAGTGTCTCAGCATGCCAAGTCGACAAGTGGGTTATCAAGGTCCTGGTGAATGGATACGTCAGCCACCGCACCATCACTAGACTCCTTGGCCTGAGAGCCGCTCTCGAGACACATTAACTCTATTTCCCTAAATTCCAACCAATTCCTTTTTAGGGACGTCCGCACAATGCCCCAAGGAACGAACCACCTCTGATACCACTTTGTCACGACCCGACCCTACCCGGGCCCGAGCCGCAACTACCCCAAGCCCGCCTCCATAGGCCAGGGGCTGGCGACAAGCGCCGAAGGCTAAACAACTGGGGAGGCCTTTTCCTGAGTACCTGTACACACACATGCAACCCACTCAATGTAGAATTGCAGAGTAAAAGAAAGAACACGCAGAGTAAAAAGAACAATTGCTATATATAAAAACCAGAAATGTGCATTGAACTCTAAACAGTACAAAGTACAAGCTGAAAAGAAAATGGGCAAAACACGCGCCCAACCAAAAATGCCACAACCCGACAACAGGTAGAAAAACAACAAACAGCTGGGAGGGTCCCACACATGGAACCCGACAATGACCACCGCACGTGGTCCAAGCTTCCGGCTCCTAAGCTCCTCTGATATCACGACCAACCTGTCCGTCGTCTGCAAGGGCACACCAAGTGTGGGCAAAGACCAGGCAGGGGTGAGTATAAAAATACTCAGTAGGATACCCCGAAGGCTCGAGGGAGCAACAAAAGAGGTACCGAAGGGTGAGAAATAGAGGGAACATGAAAAGTAGAGGAGTACAACTGAAAGTGTAGTAAGAGTAACAGTAGAGAGTCCAGCTCAACCCAACAAGAGGAAAGAAGGTAGACTCGTCCAGACACAAGGAGATGGAAACAGTGAGAATATGAACTTCCCGTCGAGTCTTTGCTACCTATAGCAGGAGATTAGACTCGTCCAACCATGAGAAGCTAGACACGAAAAGCACGTGGCATACCCCACACGTCTTCGCGTCTCCTAGAAGGAGAGTAACCAAACCCAAGAAGTGGGTATGAGAACAAGGTATATACATAACCATATGCTCAATCAAGAAGCCCAAACAAGATCGTAAGGGGATCTCTATCCCGTATCTCATCCCAAAAAAAGTGAGTCACCAACAATCCCAGAAGTAAAATCCATCGATGCCCAGTATCCTACACGTCTGCCCCGAACTACAAGTCAAAGGGCTCAAATCACCGCACCTCGACACTATCCGCTTTGGGCGGCACTGACTCGCCCGCACGGTTTTGGGTTATGTCTCAAGGACGTATCTCGGTGGGGGAAAAGTGCCCCTCGTACTTGAGAGTTCTGGGGGAACTTCAAACCACAACTCGTCACTGCCCCGCAGTCGAGAGGTCTCCTCAAAGTCAAGTCGTCACCACACTGACCCGTATAACCAAGGGTCCCACTCCGGTAATCACAGAGGAAAGCCGCAAGCTAGCCTAGTAGAAAGGACTAAGCCTGGAATACCAACTGGTGTCCCACTGCCCAGCCCTGCGGGAGGGTAATTCATAACCAGATATCGGGTGACCCACTACCCATCCCTGCTGGAGGGTAAACTCTAATACATCATCAGGCGACCCACTGCCCAGCCCCGCTGGAGGGTAGACCTTAATACATCATCAGGCGACCCACTGCCCAACCCCGCTGGAGGGTAGACCTAGAATAAGTCGACAGGCGACCCACTGCCCAGCCTTGCTGGAGGGTAGACCTGGAACTAGATGACAGACGACCCACTGCCTAGCCCTGCTGAAGGGTAGACCCTAAGAGGTAGTTGGGTGACCCACTGCCCAGTCCCTGCTGGAGGGTAGACCCTAAGTGCGTCGGGTGACCCATTGCCCAGTCTCTGCTGGAGGGTAGACCCTAAGAGTGTCGGGTGACCCACTGTCCAGTCTCTTCTGAAGGGTAGACCCTAGAAGCCGATGAGTAACCCACTGCCTAGCCCCGCTGGAGGGTAAAACTCAGAACTGCTCTGGCCATCTCCACTGGAGGGTACAACACTGGCCAACCGAACACGGAGTGGGTATCGCGCAACCACCCAACTCCAGAACAACTCGACCAAAAGAGGTTCAGCGCCTGCTCCATCACTGGGTGTCACTAGCACCGCTACCGGCCGATCCATCGAGAATGAAACCAGGGGGAGACCACCCAACCTTGCTGGTCAAACAAACGAGCATAGAGCCAGGGGAAAAACTCCACCCTGCTAGTCAACAAACGAGAACCGAGAGACCATCTACATCGCGAGAGGTCAAAGGTACGCAAAGCAGGACCCGAAACGCACGTGGGGCCCACACAACATGTGGCCCCATCTCAACCCCAACCAAGCGCACAAAAGTTCTCAGGTACGAACAACCACATGTACCTCCAAGCATTCTCGTATACTCCAAGAGTATACCACATTCTCAGCCCAAGGGAAATCGTGCACACGGCACCCAACGTCAACACGAAGACATGACTTAACATCTCCAAATTTCCGCCTCAACGACTGGGGCATAGCCAACCACATCTCTTTAGCCACCAACATCACTCTCCCAGGAGTGCACGCGATCACATGCCCAGGGTCCGCTACGAACACAGTAGAGGAACCGCCGCTGGGGCACCTTCACATTTCCACATTTAATAAGATCACGTATGAAGCTCCGCACAATAAAATGGATCGTACCGTTGTAATCCTCACGAAAAAACGCGCGTGATAGACTACTTACTCGCCTGAAACGGTCAACCGGTGAAAAAAGCACTATTTACCATAACCAACCCGTGTGGGGCCCACCCAAAGATCCTGAAACTGAACAAACGGGGCACACCACTGCGATCCACTTGAAAAAACACACGGGATTGAATACTCAACTGCCCAAAATGGATACCCGGTGAAAAGGGTACTATTTACCGTAGCCAGGTCGGGTGGGTTCCACACCACATCCCCAAAAAAGGTCGGGCGAACTGCACCATCACAAAGCTCTCGGAAAAGCACGTCAAATTGACTTATTACTTGCGTGGAATGGGTATCCGGAGAAGAAGATGCATTCCGGCTTACCGCGCACGAGCGGTACCACGCGGGACCTGCAACCCGGTCCTGAAGCACTGCCAACGGGTCGCACCGTTGCGATTCTCTCGAAAAAGTACACTAGATGGACTATTCATTGGTCCAAAACGGTCGCTCGGTGATAAAGATGGAAAATCACCGTCGACGCCCAAACGACCCTCATGGTCCCCGCACCATCGTGCCGAATTAGAGCGGGCAAATTGCACCGTTGCAATCCCCTCAGAAAAACATCCAGAAACGACTGCTCGCACGCCCCGAACAGATGTCCGATGAAAAAGTCATGAAACGCTGCACACAACTCAAAAGACGGGCCGTGGGGCCCGACCTCAATTCCTGAAACTGCCCTGGAAAGTTCCGCCTTGGTGCCAGGGTCCCAACACCACTGACAGTGTTTAAATCAGCCGTCGGGCGCGTCCGCGCAGTCCAAAACAAGAATTCCCGGGAAGCCCGTTTAGCTGCTTTACGCACGTGCCATGCCCCCGAGCCCCTTTTCTCGGAAGTTAAAACTCCCGGAACCACCTCAAAAGGTCCGCCTCTGTTTCAGGTCCGCTCTTCCACAAACGGCGCGCAAAACGGACGTCCGTAGCGAAATCTACGGGCGTCAGAGATTTAAAAGGGGAACCCCCCCTGGGCCGGACCGGCCCGGTCCGGCCGGTCCGCCCCGCTCGAGCCGGCCCGCTCCGGCCGGCCCGCTGGAACCGCGGCCCAGCCGCCTCCCACGGGGCGCTCGCCCGCGCACCTCGCGGGCGCTTCCTTCACCGTCCAGACGACACGGCCGGTCGGCCTTCCACGCGGAGACCCGCATCACGCGGGTCCCTGTCCAGCCGCGGGGTCGCACAACGCGACCCCGGCCTTCGCTCCGCCGTGGAGCGCCTCCGCCTGGCGCCTCCACCGGGCGCCGCTCACCATCCGCAAGCCCCAGCAGACACCGAGGAGCCCGCCGCCTGCCGAGGAGAAGCCGCCGCCGCCAAGGGAACCGCCACCGCCCTCCGCCCACGCCGCCGCGCCTCGGACTGCCGGAGCACCCAAACCGGCTGGGATCACCTTCAAAACCCGCAAACTTCGGCAATCAACCCTGGCCTCCTCCGAGATCATATTTTGATTCCGAAAGATGCGTTGGAGAGATAAAAATTTATACTACGCGTCTAAGGGATTTTTTTGAAGATCAAACAAAAACATGACTCATATAATCGAACTCAAAGGGGGGGGGGGTTCGGAAATTAAAACGCAAAACGCATAATCCTACCACGTGGGCTTTTCCCGGAGCTTCGCCGCCGAACCGCTGCCTTGCCGGAGTTGGAGGAGGAGAGGGAGATGAGGGGCTTCCTTCAGGGGTGGGGGGTTTCACCAGGGGAGAACAATGGAGGGGAGGAAGAAGGAGGGTTTAAATAAAATAAAAAAAGTATTTTAATTAATTAAACCCATAATTTTCCTCACATCCGAAACCTTTGGAAAGGTCAAAATTAAACCTCCCCTAGGGTAAAAACCACCTCCCGAGAACAATGGTGGTCTCATAATTTGATTTTGAGCTTCCATTTTAATGTTCTAAAGCTGAACGCCCAAAGCCGCCAATTTACGAAAACGCCCCTGGGGCCATTTTTCACAGATGGCCCGCGCCCGTGAAACTTATACCCCTCCTATGGTAAACGACACACTATGAACTCAACAGTTCCCTCAGTTTTCAAATACGATCCTCCGTTTAATAGATACTCTAGTTTAACCATTAAACGAATTAATTAATTAATTAATTTATCCGTTTAACGTTCCGAAAGTGAGCAAGGGGTCCAAACATCCTACACCGATAAGTTTTATGTTGTTCCTAGGGTAAACACCCCATTACGGACCCATACATACACTTGGATCTCTGATCTGGATCACCGTTTGGGAGTTATCGCATTTATTTGCCGTTTTCAGTGTGAACACACTGAAAATTTAATTCCGGCCACTCCGGGGCTCGGAATCGCACGCCGTCTGAAGGCGCTGCTCTTGAATATCATCAAGAATATTGCAAAGTCTTTTAAAACAAAAACCGGGTTCTTTGATCGGTGATTTAAACCACTATAAATCCTTATGTTCTTTACTTTTTATTTTTGCTGCAAATCAACTTAAAAATACTGCACTCACAAAAGTTTAATATTTTATAAACTGTGAATTTTTTTCATTAAATTTTAAAATGACTATTCCCCTCCTCTATTCATATTTTCCATAAATATATATCCAACATCTACCAGTCTTGGATGTTGGTTTGTTACAAGACATTGGATTTGTATAGAAATTGTTACAGTGTATTTATGGCCTTTCTTTGTAATTTCAGAATTAATTAAAAGAATATTTTATGTTTGTTATATTTATTATGAAAATATGGTATGTAATAAATTTTATTTATTAGTATCCCACTATTTTATCACAACACAATAACCCCCACCATTTTTTTAGAACATGCTTTATCTTGGGTATTCTTGTGGAAATGCTCTGCATTTCCCCTCTCATAACTTATAATAGTTCTTGTTAAGATATTGGAAGTTATTTAGATAGGTAATTATTTCCAACTGAATTAACATGTATCTCATTGATCCATTTAGTAGACTCACCAATCCTAGAATCATAGACTTCGAATTCCTCATCACTTGCCTCTAAATTTTTATTAGACATATAAAGGCTATTACACCTAATAAAAATTTAGTTAAGTCATCCCAAAACATTATTTAGAACTACCCATTTGATGGTAGTTTCCTAAAGAGGGATGAAAAAACACCCTGATCCAGTGGTACCCTTCTAAATAATGTATTATAAGGATTTTCAAGCTAAATATTTGATTTGAGGGATTTTAATATTTATTCATAAATTAACCATTTTACTTGTAACATGATTGTAAATACTTTGTAGATTTTTATTAAGTGATTAAAAATTTCTTGAGATATTTACACACAATCTGATTATATTTTAATTACATCTTGTTTTATTTTTAATTAATTTATTAATGATGAAGCATCTATAAATAAATAACCCTGAAATTGATAGAAATAAAATATATAAAATGGTATAATCATGAGAATTTATAATGGTTAGTTTATCTAGTGGATGATAAATAACCCTAGACCCTAGGGTAATAACACTATGAACCGTAACTTGGTTTGTGCTACAACATTCCACCTATCTGTCTATGTATCTCATATATTGGCTTTGACTCTACTCTAGACATAAACTGCCTCCACTATGGGAGGTTTATCCATTAAAAAATAATTACTCACATATTTTTGATTGGAACCAAATGATTGATTAAGTGTGTTTACATAAAATAATCCATGGTTTATTGTCCGTTTCATAATGAGAATAGGGGATGAAACACCAAACATCATTTTAATTTAATAAAATCATTACAAATACCATGAAATAATAATAAATTATAAGAAACCATTCACACATATAGGATTTTCTAAGATTATGATCATCCACAAACATGAAATGAGCACGAAAATTTAAACTATCTAGAATTAACCTCTATCTATTTTTTATTAGTAAGATAAACATGCTTGAATTAATTTAATTAATTAAATATTTTATCTTAATTTCCATCAGAACAGTCTTGGGGATACCAATAATTTATTTCAATATTTAAAATAAATAGCTTCATTGGGATTTATAGATAATTACATGGGATTAATTGAGAATTTATTAATTCTAAGAACCTTATTACATAGTAAACACACCAACAGCTAGCCATATAATTTCTTTTTAATACTAAAATTAATTATTTTCATTTAATTTTTTTCTATTAATTACTATTTGATTACAATGCATGTACTAATGAGCTAAAATCCATCTTTTGTCAATTTATGTGCATTCAAGATATACTCTTAGTAACTCGATGTGAATCTCAGACAATATAAAAAATGTCTACTAACATGCTAGACGTTGTGTACACTACTTGTTGTGTTGTCCAAGAAATGCGCTTAGGGAAAAAGGTGTTTTCTATCTAGGGATACATATGTGGTAGATTCTATTTAGTCCATTTACATTGCGTGTAACCTCCGTGTGGCTCAGTATTCATTACACATGTTATGTATTAATACATGATGCACATTTTACCATGTGAATTTCAGGATATATGCTTCGAACATGTGTAGAATACATGTCATGTGTTATAGTTACTCATCATATCATCCAACAATACCTACACCCAAAAGGTCAAGTTAACACGTGGTCCATTTAATTCACTCTTCATGTTATTTACTGCTCTGTGTGTTGGGTATCCCATTCCATGTCCAAGTGCGGTGAACCTCGATATATGAAATCTTATTTTTAATCACATGTCGTGTAACTGTGTAACCAACTAGAATATCTAGAACCTCTCAATGTCATATCCAATCATTATTCACATGTTATTTATCACTTTATGATAATATGAGACTTCAAAAAATCATATTAAAATTTTAAAGCATGTTAATATATTTTCAAATTAATGAACAAAGAAAACTATAAATGGTATACTAAAAAAATGATTATAATTGATCAATGAAAAGTAAATAATTATAAAATATTAGGTGAATGATGTGATATCACATCAAGGTTTCAGGATATAGTGGAAGCGGTTGTACCTTTTACCAATAATGGAAATTCATCCACTTCATATTTCTCCTCAGAATTAGATGAATAGTGACCCCAAAATCCAGGATACAGGATCATCACATGTAATTTATAATTAATTTATGTAAATAAGTAATTCATTCATATTAGAGTTCTTTCTACAGTGTTGAATCAGTTAGGGAATTATTATCACACCATTGTTGTGTCAGAGGATTCAAGGTTAGAATACTTCTAGTGGTGATCTATAGGTGCACGAAAACCTCTAAAAATCACCATAAAAATATATATATACTAGTTCATAAGAACCTAATGCTTGAGTCATTCATCATCACTATGAGAATCGATTTTTAGTGGAAGGAATATTCTTATTCTATCTACACATGAGATATTGGTAGAGGATAATCACTATTTTTTCTTTAGAGTGTTCTAGAGGAAGAGATCTCTTATGATAGAGAGGATTATCTCTAAAATCTATTGTGAACAATGATCAGAATGACTAGTCTAGGCTTTACTAGGATTAATGAATAACATAGCCTCATTTATATAGATATAGGGTTAGAGAGTAATAATTACACATGAGTCCTTTTGATTCTTTTAATCCCTAGTGAACCCCACATCCAATTATTAATAGCAATATTATTATTTAATTAACATGCTCTAAATTCATTAATAAATAAATATTATTTTCTTGAATAAATTAATGTTTATTTAAATAATATTTAATATATTATTTCATACAAGAGGACTAAACTTAGTCCACTAATCCTCCTCAATATTTATCAGGCCTTGAATAATAACTATTTTTTTAAATAAATAAATATCACTGCATTATTCATAGATAAATAAATAAATATTATATTCATTAAAACTGTGAAGAAATATATACTGAATATTTAACTTGCATATATTCTATTGAAATACTAATGAATGGATATTTTTGATCAAACAAATATGAATAATTATTATACCATATATAATAATAACATTTATCAAACATATTAAATCGATATAAAATTTAACTAAGGTTCTGGATACACTTAGTGTGCGATCCTCTAGGCCCCTTTATCAGTGGAATTAAAAAACTATAAAAAACCCAAGGTTAAAATCTTGAAATATTCCAAGACAACCATATAGAAATAATTTAATTATACAATAAAATACACCCTCCTACAAATATATAATGTGAAATATAATCACTTAATCTTGATATCTCTAATCAAATAGGTTGAATACAGATGTCATAAACTTATGTGCTCGATGTATGTTTCTTTGAATTTTAAAGAATGAATTTTCTGACAGAACGCTACACCATTTACTTAAATAAGCATTTTCATTCCCATCAAAGGGCTTGAGATATAAATTTCCATTAAATAATAGAAAGTAAAAATCCTTCCTCGCATTATTTGTTAATGAAATATTATCCATGAGGCACCCAAAATACCCGACATCTCTATGGAGATATATTGTCATGGTTTATTGAAATAAATAAAATTAAGTGACTCATGATATGAATTAATAATAATCTAAATATTTAAGTTCCATTACACACATTAATAGATAGAAAAATCCAATGACACATGTAAATTTATATTTCCTACTTGAGATTTATGTTCTCATAACCTCCTTATCATAGAGATTACCAGGGATAAACTTCATGAGATGAAGTCTCAATGTATTATGATCCCCTACTCCTAATATCTTATATTTTCTTTGTCTCATTAGATAATATCATTTAGTTAAAGAATATATGTTTATGAAAATTTATTAATATTCAGTACTATTAATATATCAGTAATCTATTGTTCAGTGTATTTGGTTTTAGGGAACCAACACCAACACTTAGCACAACTTTATTCTATCATTTTATTTTATATCCAAGAATTATAATTTATTTTGTGAAAACCTAGGAAATGTTAATAATAAATAAATTTTATTTATTATTAGTATTCAATCAAAAAAGAAGTAGTTTTATTCTAAATAAACAGTTTCCATGTTTTATATGGGTTTATTTAAAAGATATATTTCTATATTGTGGAATTTGAATTTGAATAAATGGACATCATTTTTTATATCATAATTTCAAAACTATAATAGGATGAATTTTTGATATTTTTTAAAGGTTTGATTTGTAGTTGAATAATGAAAAATATCATTTTGGAAATTATTTTCACTTTTATGGCATTATGATTATATAAGGAAATAAAAGTGTATAATTTTTTTTCTAATATATATATATATTTAATAAGTAAAATAAATCATTTAAAAATACAATATTTAATTTAGAAACATATTTTAGTCATTTTGGAATGTAAGTAATGTTTTTATTCTAATAAATACTATTTTTGATTATTTTAATTTCATCAAGTAATCATAAGCTTACCTTTAGTTTTTTTAAGGTCACATAACTCTCTATTTATTAAGAATATTCCAATTAATTCTAATAGAATCAATACTTTACATGATTTTTTTGTGAATTAATTTTATGCTTAGAAAGGATTTTTTCTAAAAAAATAGTTTTTTGTTGCATTGTATATAATTACATTACAAGTAAAATTTATCACCAATAGAAATTAAATCCTACAAAATGGATTTAATATTATGAATTATAATGTTTAAATTATAAAATAAGATTCATTTTATGTTTGTTCAAATAAATTAATTACCCATATAAAAAGATCATCACCATGGTAAGAGTTAAAATAGTAAAAAGGGTTTAAATAATGGGATAAGGCCCCCATGGTATCCCTAAAACATATCAATAATATTATTTTTGAGTGTATTTCGACCAAAATTATTTAAAATTATAATTTTTTTTCTACTTTCCATTGAAAATGACTTTATTTTATTATAATGTTAAGAATATTTACAAAATTGACACTCCCCTCAATTATATAAGGAACCCATAATTCCCTCACTTCTCCATAGTCCTTGAGAAATTTATATGAACCATGTTTTTTCCAAATCACTATCGAGATCACTTTTTCACATTCTACAGGTCATTTTCTCACCAAAATTCCAAACTAACAATGCTTAAGTTCTAAGCCAAAAGAGGATATCCAAGGAAGATCTAAAAGTCTTAACTGTGTTCTTTTGAGATTTATTCTTTTTCCACCTTTTACAAATCCATTTTACACATACCTATATGTTGAAATAAATATCATTACTATCTAAAATTTTATTATGATTATGTAAAAACAATTTTATACCCCCCCTTCTTCCAAATGAAAATTAAAACATCGCTTGCATGTATGTGTAGACTACCGCCTGCATGAACGATGTATTTTTTCACCACTGTATCACATGGATGGTTATAATGATGGATTAAAAGAATAATTATGATATTTATAATATAATTATTATTCTATAAAGACAAACTATCATCTAATTTCTTTCCCTCACTTCTATTGGAAAATAAAAACACCCCTTGTCTGTATATTTAGACTACCGCCTTCATAAAATGATATATTTCATTTTTCTTGAAAACATTATATAGATGGTCCTACAAGTATATTTTATGTATAAAACAAAAAATTATTAAATAGTTATTATTCTATAGATGATGGATCCACTAACCCATTGTCCTCAATCAACACACTGAATCTGTTTTGGACAAAACGACCACAAAACAACCAACTTAAACTAAACTAATTTAGTAACTAAATAAAACATGAGAACATGAATTAAAATTAAAAATGATAATTGAATGAATATTGAAAATGTTTTAAGAAAATAAATAATTAACATATGCTTATTATTAATGAAATTAAAATATTCATGTGGCGAGTCGTGAGTCAAGGTGTAAGATTTTATTTAAAACCTTGTTCAAAATGTTTTAAACTCTTTCTCTTCTATGTCAATTTTCTTTTAGATGTTTTAGTAATATTATTATTTATATTTCAGTGATTATTAAAAGTCAATTTAGAAAAATTTTGTCTTTATTTTCAATGGGTTTAAATGGAATATTTTTAATGATTACCATACAATTTGTTCTTTACTTTATTTATAAGAAAGTGTTACAAGAATGTTTTTTAAGATATACACCATGAATAAATTTTACCACTATCATGTCCTTTATTTTTTAACTATATTATATTTAAATTTACTATAGTTTTTATATGAATATCCTATTACCATTATTCTATGAATTTTTCATTTATAAAGTGATATAAAAATAAAAGGATGTTTCTCATATTTTTATTAGACAATCATAAATGATATTGATTATGGGTTAAAATGTATGTTACGATGAATATGGAAATATTATATATGTATTTTCATGTAAATTTTCTTTTAAATTATATATTGTGTTGTTTTGGACTAAAATACGACCCTCCAATGCATTGGGTAATGATTAATTCTCCTACTAAATGATGATTGGAATTAATTAATTATGATTTATTTCATTATGGGTGAAATAAAAGTGAACACATGTGATGAATATAATGTTCAAAGGTGCTTAGATTTTTTTCTATGCTCTCTATGAGTTTTAATATAAATCATTTGATTTCAAGAATAATGTATAAGAGCTTTAAAAAGTATAATGTTTGTTTTCTATGAAATGAATTGTGACATGTTCTATTGTTTTCCCAAGATACTTGATTTTTTTCTATACTTGTACTGAGTATTAAAGGTATTATTTTATAAAAGACTATTTTAACATGTTGTTAGTTGTTATTTTCTGTTTCAAAGATTTATTATTTGAAAAGGTAAATTTTCTAATGGGTTTTCATGTTTAAAATGGACTAATGAGTTTTCCTTATTTTTGTATCTTGTAGTGATATTTTTGTGCTCATCCCATATTTTCAAATGTTATTCATAGGGATTGAGGTTGAATATGAATTATATAGTGGTATAAAATTCAATAATAGAGAGATTTATTTAATGTATAAATTAAATCAATAATGAAATAGGATTACAAACATGAGAACATATTTTTTGTGGAAAACATGTACACTAAGTGGAAGTGTCCACTTTTTTATGTAATAGTTTTTCTAATTATCTAAAACTCTAAACCTAAATGATATTTAGGATGTATAAAACGGTATATTTTTTATAAAACATGTAATTATTCATTTATTATATATGGTATATTATAATTTTTATAAAATATAATGCATAAAGAGTATGTTTTTAGCACTCAATCTGGGTATAAGGGCCTAAGGAATTACAGTTAGCATCAGAGTATGGTTTAAATAACTTTAGAGGTTAGGATTTCATTATGAAATTAAAATTTAAGGAAATTTATTTATGTTTATATTATTATAATACAATCATTGATAGTTTCTGTATTATTTAATATAATCTATGATCATTTTATAATGAATTTCCAATTATGTAACGGGGTGAATGAAGTAGGAAGTAAACAAGAGGAAAATATCCTCC
The DNA here is from genome assembly GCA_963277665.1 of Viscum album. Lineage (NCBI taxonomy): Eukaryota > Viridiplantae > Streptophyta > Magnoliopsida > Santalales > Viscaceae > Viscum > Viscum album. The sequence goes on along the minus strand of CAUJRU010000476.1, from coordinate 480,194 downwards.
CAAACCAGAAACTTGATATGGTTAGATTATAAGATGATAAATTTTTGGTTGTGTTCACTCAATTTATGTAGTCCATTAATGGTGGTACCCATGAAAGAGGGAATCCAAATTATATATAGAGTTACATTTCAATAGTGGGGAATTTCATAAAACAAAACTTTCCAAAATTTGGTGGAACCTCAAAATCATAGATATCTAAAGGATGGATTAATGCTTTAGAAAATATATTTGATGTTTTGGGTTATTTAGAGAATTAGAAGGTAACTATTATAGTTTATCATGTTATAGGTAAAATCGATCAATAGTGGTGTTAAATTAAACATATAATGAGAAGGATAAAATGATACCATAGAGTGGACAATATTTAAATATCTTATTCTGAAAAAGTATTTTCCCAAAGATCTTGAACATAGAATAGAGAGGAAATTTCTAGAGTTGATGTTAAGGGATGAAGATTCTCTGGATGATTATGAAGAATATTTCTCCATATTGGAATGGAAGGTGCTAAATTTTATTATGTACCATGACAATAATATTGACATATTTTATAGTCTTAACATGAATTTTATGATGTTTATTGGCCTCTTGTGAATTTAAAGTTTGAGGAAGTTTTTTTTGGAACACTAAGAAAGTTGAGATGGATTATTTTTCACACTTACATATCTCAAGAAATCAAGAATAAGAAGCAGTCAATGTGGAATTAAATAGAGAATAAACCACCAAGGAAACATGTATATATTCCTCCCACCTATCCCAGATGTTGTAAATTGCTTTTATGAAATGTATAATAGGAACATGGAAGTGTTACTATTGTGGTATGTTAAGGCATTTGGATTTATATTTCAAAGAAAAGTGTAGTGATCATATTAGAAATGGGAAACTAGGTGGTCAGTTGGTAGTGAACTATTTTAATTATAATGAAATGGGACATTATGAAAATGTGTTTTTATAGTTAAATACTCATAATGGGAATCCCGAAGATCAAAAGTAAAAATGTTTGAAAAATTTAGTTTCTTTTACCTCAACAAATACATGACCATCAAATTATTTGGTGATATATACAATAATTATCTTCTATGATTATGCAAATTTCATATTTTTTGGGTTCTTACTTAACCCATAAAATTGTTTTCCAAAAATAAAATAGTTAATTTTCAATCAGTTTAATTTCATGTTTTATTCAGGGTATACACAATATTTTATTTCTTAGAAAATTAAAAGTAAATTGTAAATAAAACCTTAATAAATGTAGACATAAATTTTGTTAAAAACTCACAGAGTAAGTATTAAATAAATAAGGATTTATAAGAATATTAATATAACTATCCATGGAATTCTTTTTCTTATTAACCTTATTTCCCTACGCATAATAGTGTTTGATATAATTCTAAGTAAGGATTGGATTTCTGTTTTTCATGATAGGATAGTGTAACAACCCCAAATCTTATAACCCAGTTTTGGTGTATACTTTATTACACTCGTAAAAGATAAAATGGACCACACCACTAAATATTGATCAATTTAGTAGTCTTGGAAAACTAGATACACACATGACTTCTATATTACATAGGAAATTAAAAACATGGAATGAAAAATTTTCTTGAATCCTTGAAAATCATTCAATTATTCTCTATTCACATCTTGTGGAATGGGAAACATAATAATGGGTGAGATCAAATGATCAGTGAGGGAAAGCATACAATGGAAGCTAATATGAGAAGATAAGGAAATAAAAATATGGCAAAGTGGATAATCAATACATATGTCATTTAATCAGTAACATGGGGTTCAAAATGCACCCATATAAAATATAAATATAATAATCACATAGATAATAATAATTGAAATATTAATGAATTAAATGCATAATGTAAGATTCCATGATCTTACCATTATGGCCACATGCTAAGACATTATAAACCTTAATATCCAGGATTTTTTCCAAGATAGTTTAATGAATTGGTAGGTATACACCAAATAACCAACTAGGTTGGATAACTATTTGTCTCATGAGATCTGTTAGTAGATTGATGGTCTATTTATAACTAATCCACACTCATCTTAAGGGCCCACATCCATTTAGATTTACCTTTTTCGTGTTTTTGAAGCTTGTGGTGCTTGGAGGAGGGTTGGAATATGTCTGGAGGGGTTTAGATGCTAAAATATAGATGTAGGAAGAATTAATAGATTCTAACTATTTAATTCCATGTATTCTCAGTTCATGGATTTTATAAGTTCGTTTCATGATATGTTAAATTATGTGTATTTATATGGGATTAAAAGTTTCAAGGTGATTTGTTTTTTGGTGAGATCTGAAACCTAATGATTACATGATGTGTAACAATTACACATCGTGTAAATCCCCTGTGAAATGAATTTATAAAAGTGTTACCACTTAGGATTTTCTTCAACACCCTATGTCCCTCTCAACTCTAGGCATCCATATACCCTTTTCTTAGGCATTTGGGGATTCTCTTGTTGGGGATCAATCCTTGGATTCTCGTCTTCAATTTGTGGTGATATTAGGTACATTCTACTATTTTTCTTGGGGTTCTTTTATATTATTCCTCCCATTTCATCACGAAATGTGATGGTGGTCATCTACCATGTTTGTGATGGAATTTTTGGTTGTTTTTTGGTGCAGTTGTTCCAATACATCCATGGAGGGATGTAGATTCTTATAGGATAGGTGATCAGGATCCATAACGTTGGTCTATTCTTGTGCAAAGAATGTTGATGCCTTTGAGGTTGATGATTCATTACTTTTCTATTTGTTTAGGTGAAATCATATACTGATCATGGTTTGGAACTTTGGATTGAAATGGAATTAACCTAATAATCATTTGAATCGGATTAAAGAAATTGATTGCAATCACATGTTAACAATGTCGTAGATTTATAACCTGATAGTGGTTTGCCTTATGATTTTCTATATATTTTGATAGATATGATATGTTTTTTTAGCATGTTATTATGCTCATATTCACATGATGAATTTTTATAATGAAAATAAAGATTAAATAAATTGATAATTAATTGTATTAATAAAAATTAAAGAAGACTCGTGTTTGAATCCAGTGTTTTATGTAATTTGATGAAGATAAAATTGATGTTATGCACATGTATAATGGAAAATGATCATCCATGTGATAAATGGAATTGATAAAAATTTTCAATGAACCTGAATCATGATAATTATTGTTGATGATAATAAAATGAATGTTAATGGAGAATGGTATTTCTCTAAGTTTTTTAAAACCATAATAAATTCAAATATCATGTTTTCCATTGATATCAGGTTATAGATTGGTACCTTAGGTTTCCCATTGTTGGAACCTATGAATAATGAATTGGTTAATTCAAGATGGAATAAGAACTGGTTTTGTGATAAAGATAATTATTAGGGTATGAGTCTCCCATTTTCTTAAGAAGGCTGAGTACCTTATTTTGGAACTGTGATAGCTCATTTTCATGTAAAGGATAAATAACTTGTTTTGAGGGATCAATTTAATTTTTGGTTATGATTGTTTATTTTCTTATATTTTTGTGAAGTTATCTAGATGTGAGATTATCTATGTGATGTTACATGGGTCGGGGAGGTCGAGATGTGATGTGATCCGGGTATGGATGAGCTTGGGATGGCTGATGTGATGTGGGTAGGGAGGCCCAGATTATGTGGCAGCAATTGACATATGTGATGGAGAGACACAATGAGGTATGCATGATGGTGTCAGTTATGGAATAAAATATGATTTAATGGGTTGAAGTTGTGATTACTCATTGATTTGATGTTGAGAGATGGGATACTCACTTTAAACTTGTTTAATGACTGATGGTTGGGTAACTTGTTTATCTATATTCCTTTCCACACTTCATTATGTAGTTGGATGTGATTGGTTGAATGTTTCCTCTTGGTGGTATCTTAGGATGGGTTTCCTAGGGTACTTGCTTATGTAATGATTCTAATAATGAATAAATAATTCTTAACACACAGGTTTGGTTTTGATGGAATAAAAATTATGGAAAGATGTTAACCTTGAGAAACAGAGTCCTCGGTTTAGAGTTATGCCTGGAGCGAATCGACTCTACTCTGATGATTTATGTAATGTAATTTGGAATAATATTAATGATTAATTAATGGATAATGAATTAATTAAAGTGAATTGTTTAATGAAAACAATTAATTTAATGTAGCTCTTTTAAAAGCTCGTGTGCTTATAGGATATCTGGTCTTAGTAGTGGGAGTCGGGAGTCTGAGCAATGGTAGTCGTATTTGGGTATAAGACTAAGTTATTCCCATAGTGTGGTTTTGAGATATATTATATACATGTATATTCTATGATTTCATACAATACCCCTCCCATGTCAATTAGGGAAACAGACACCCAATGGCCTCTAGAAGGGTGTTTTCTCCAACATCCTGATGGGAGGATGGATAATTGACAACCCCCTCTAACCCCAATCTCTTCTATTGGTAGTTACTTCTACTGGTATTCATGGTGGTTAGTTTCCCCATATATCTTTGTAGAGGTATGTGATGGCTTGTGGTTATTTCACACACATGTATTACTAGATATAGTATCCAAATGATTATTATTGGTATGATTGGTATAGACAATGATGGCTTGTGGTACCCTACTTAGTGTACGGTCTATAATGTCTTAAGGTATAATACCTAATTTATGATACATGTCATATGATATTTGGTGTATCCTAGAAAAAAATTTGTTACTATATGTGGATATGTGGTATGGGATGTGATAATGTGATGCACATGGTGCTTGTTGTGATTTCTTGCTTAGGTGTGTTCGGGATGGCCTATTTTGGAGAGAGATGGATTAGGACATGTGATGTTGTGAAAGAGTTTCAAACCTATGGGTATGTCACATACATGACTTATATTAAAGTTAAATTCCATTTAATTTCCATTCATGATTTGTTTTGGGGATTTTCCAAGCTTTTATAGAGGAATGGGTGAGTTTTCATGAATTGGGCCAAACTGTGAGCCCAATTCTAGATTTAAAAAAAATTGATTCCTTTATAACTCCTTCATTTTTCAACATTTTTCATCCATTCTAATTCATAATTTTCATCCCCTGACCTATTAATACCACCATGTTAATTTGGACCATTTATAAATCCATAATCATGGTGGATATGGGTTTTTATTTAAGGTATTGGGCCCTCCCAAAATCCCATTTTCTGCATTAAAAATAAATTTTAATTATTTAATATATCCTTCAATATTTACGTTTTTTCTGTGATTCTAACTCTCACCCGAGACCATGTAATTAAGGCGCACCCCCATTTTCTCTTAACACAATTCTAAGCTAAATAGAATCGCGATATTGGTAAAAAATTCTCTGGATTTCAGAAATCGCCCAGATTTGGAGAGGTAAATTGAACCTTTCATAAATTCTTCTATTTTTACTCATTTTCTCCCATTATAGTTCCAACATGATCTTCTAATCCTTTTTAGAAAATACCTTGAATGGTTGGATGTTTTAAAATTCAGATACTAGTGTATTTTGGGTCGTTTTATTCAAGATTATTTTGAGTAAGTGTTTCTCTCTTCAATTTCTTCCTTCTCCGTAGGGTTTCCTCCCTCTTTCATTAGTTCTAAAATGTTCAGAAGTTATGGTTCAAACATATGGTTTGATTTGGAGTCTTTTTGGTTAAATATTGTGGTCTAGTTCTGGATTTATCTTCCTTGTGATGTGGCGGTGGTGCGGTTGATGTTTCACACCATGTTCTGAGGGATTCGACACTTTTGGTAGGTGGTTCCATGTGAAAACAATTATTTATGAGTTACATTGTTGTATTTACTCATTTTTCATATTCATAATTTGTTGGGTGTGGTGAAAAAACTTTTTATGATTGATTTGGTTAACGTTTTAATTGTATAGTTTCATTTTAACTTGAAATTTGGTGTTTTCATGTGTTACTCAGGGGCTATTATTTGGGGTTGTTTTACAAAATATTGAATTGGTTTACAAAATCTTGTTTGGCCTGACAATTCTGAGTTGGTACTGTATTTTTGTCATGTGGACCTAAAAATATGGTTTTTGAATAGGTTTTTTGTGTAAAACATTGTTATACTTCTTGAGAGCATTTTCTGAAAATGTGTGTTTTCATTTGTATCTTTTTTAGTATTATTCAAGGTGATTTTATAAAACATGAATGTGGTTTTATAAAAGTCTATAGGGATTCAAATTCTATTTTTTATAGGAATTTTTATGTTTTTTGGTCTTAAATGGGGGTTTTGAAATGAGTTTTGTGTGCACGACATATTTACACCACTTGGGTTGTTTTTATGAAAATTGTAAATGTTTTAGTTGGTTAAAAAAAGAGGGAAAAGGGTGCATATGTACTGTTTGGTATGTGTGTTCAACTATTAAGGGGTTTTGAAAGGTTAAGTGATGTTTTAAGATGTCAAAAAAATTTAGAATGTTTTTCAAATTTCAGAAATGTTTTATTAAATTTTGATGTTGGAGGAAAACTTGTTTGTGGGCTGTTTCGTGTAAGTTTGATGATAAAATTATTTTTAAGGTAAAAAGGGTATTATTTAACAAGAGAGTGGTCTATTATAAGAGTTTTAATATATTTTAATTGTTTTATAAAATTTATTAATGGATTTGTGGAAGTGTTAAAGAAATGTGAAAAGTTTTTTGGGCTATTTTGGTGTGAGTCGGATTTCAAAATCAATTTGAATGAAAAGTGGACTTTTGTGACTTGTGTTGTATACATGTGGAATTTTTGTCGAATTTATGATATGGAAATGATATTTTCATGTGAAAAGTATATTCATTGACTTGTTGAACTTGTTTGAGCACAAAGGGAAAACCCGGGTATCTAGGTTGGTGGACGTGAACTAGTATGCTAGCGAATCGGTGGGGTTAGACCTCAGTTCCACTTAGAAAGATTGACGCTTAAAACTATAACTAAAATATGATGATAATGATTATTGGGGACCACTAGGTTATGAGAATGTTTCCTACTAGTGGCTCATGCACGTGAACAAATATTTTTTATGTTTACTCTCACCGACATACGAGGTACCTAGGACCCACAACTAGCTAGTGCCTAGGGGTTATTTCCCATTGCTTGTGCTCATTAGATATTTTTTGTTTATCGTCGCTATATGGTATGAGTGGATGGAAAATTTAGTAGCTTTGGTATTTATTTTAAAAGTTTTTATTCTTTAAATTATCCAACCCGAAAACTGTTTTATTTAATGATGCATCTTTTAGAAATTGTAACTAGCATTTCATGTTTTTAAAAACTGGCATGCTTTTCGTCATTAATGTTTATCACATAGAATCTATTAGTGGTGGTATCCTATTTGGATTTGGCTCACACCCTACTTACACCCTTGGGTGTAATTATACTTGGTTATTTTTGTTGTCGTAGGTTGGGTACAGTTTTTAGTTCCAGTGGTTCGGGTTTCTAGCAGGTCCTTGGTGGTGATGTCTTGTGGGGATGGCTTGAGGGCGGTGCCCCTTACCATAAGGGGTCTTGGGCTGTTCCCTTTTGGTTTTGTACCTTTGTTATAGTCTTGTTGAGTTGTTTTAAAATATGTAATTCAGTTCAGATTTTTTGTAAAGGATTGTTTGGATTGAAAAATCCAGATTCGTTATATTGGATTATTTTGTTGTTTTAGGTTTATAAAATCGGGTAAATAATTCCGAATTTTTATTTTATGATACCCAAGAACTTGTGCCAGCCCGTGGGGATCAGGAACTCCCTTTCAGGCCTTGTTGCGGGCTGGGTCGTGTGCCTGTTTTGATGGCGACCAAATTCAGTTGGTGACAAAATGGTATCCAAGGAGGTTCATGTTAACTTTTTGGGTCATGTTATTTGGTGAAGAGTCAGGATAGTCTAGAGTTAGGATTACTGGGACATGGAATTCCAGTTATGGGTAGTGTTTCAGATCACCACACCTCATGATGGGATTCAAGTTTCCAGGAGTAGTTGGGATTTCTCTAAGTCCACTGGTCATCTTGGTTCGATGATGATTAGGGGAAATGAAAAGAGAGTTGGGTTAATGGTCTTAGTAAGCTCACAAGGCCTGACAAGCCATGTGGAGCCAAGGATATTCCCTAGAACACACTATGTGAGAGTGAAGTGATTGGAATATGTCCGCCAAACATATTTCCAAGTCACCCACTGAAACTAGTTTCCTCTCGCATTTTTTGGTGCTTTAGTTTTGAAAACTTGACACTTTGGTTTTAAGAAGCGTAATGTTTTTGTGAAATTATTTTCAATAGAGGGAATGGTTTTATTTATGAAATAGTGGAACTGAATTTTTATAATTGTTTTGAAATAGAAAATGGTGTTCTTACACCTTTTTTGAAAGTAGTAACTATATTGAAGTTGGTTTTGAAAAGTGTTTCCAATAGAGTTTTCTAAACAATCAAAGGGTGTTTTAATGGGATGAGATGTTTTGAAATTGATGTGAATATATTGAAAGTGAGTTATTTTATAAATGGTTGTGTCTTTTTGAAAAGTTTTGTAAGATGTGAATTCGGATTTTGATCTTGTGGTTAGCAGTTTTAATAAAAAGGATGCGTTGGTTGACTGTTTTGGTTTTGAAAAGTGAAAAGATTTTTTTGTTTTAACCATTGGTATTTACGTAAGCAACCAAATGCACGGGGTTATATGGGATGATGGATGGTTGATGGAACAACTGGATGAGTGTCAGGTTGGATATGAAGAGGGTGACCGGTGTGGCACAAAAACATGCATGTGTAAAGGCCCATGTGGTACCATTGGTGGATACGCTTACCGTTGAACCATTTGTTTTCAAGAAATGTTTTTGAAGAAAAACATGATGTCTTGATGATTTTTTTGGGATGGATTATATTATGTTTTTTTGGAAAATGTTGATTTTGTGGGATGTTTTGAGTCCAAGAACCCCTCCAGTTTGAACTGTGTTTTGGGTTTATGTTTGGTCGGTAAGCTGGGTAGAAGGACCGATTAGTAGTCTCCTCTGAGATATGTTTTGGGACACCTTTATGGTGGTTCCCTTTATGTGTTTGGATCGGGTTTATGGATTTTTTGACCAATGGACCAGCTTGGATGGGTCCTTGGGCTCTCTCATTGGATAAGGTACGCCCCCATTAAGGGTTAATGCATAACTGAAGTGAAACCCGTATTGTTTCGCCATTGTAAAATCCTCCAGTTGATCAATATAATAAATCTTTTATCAATATTTGTTGATTGAGTCTAAAACCATTCCTTTATTTTATTTTTAGATTCTCTTGTGGCGGGAGAGTGGTCGTAGAAGTTTTAAAGAGACCTTAGTTTCTTAAATTTCCCAATTCTTCGAAGCTGGAAGCGGTCTAGGGTTGTTAGTGGGGATGAGTGTCTCGATGGTGTCTAAGAGGGCCTCTGGGTTCTTCACAGTTTCTTTGAAGCATAAGTTCATGTTAAAGCACCAGTGTGGGAAATATGGTCATGATAGGATATTGTGGCCACTTTTTGGAATTGTGTGTTGTTTGGGGATGTTGTATAAGGTTTTTCTCCATGCATTGTTTATATCAGTCGTAATGGTCATGTTCGGTGATGCCTTATAATGTCATGTGCTCGATTGACAGTAAAGGTGAAAGTTGGGAAATCATCTGAGAGTCTCTGATATGTTGGGAGAATTTCTCCTTTGGAAAAACATAAAAATATTCCATTTTATAGGAAAGTGATTATAGGTGTTCTTTACTTATATTTTTTATCACATGAACAAATAAGGTTTGTTGTGTGTGCATCTTCTAGTCCCTTGTTTCAGCGAAATATAGGGTTTTGGAAAAGTGAGTTTGGAATTTGTTATTTATTGGAAAAATTATCAGGGATTTCAGTGTAGTTGTTGGTTGCACCGAAAAAAAGAATTCTTCTTCCAGGGGTTTCCAAAGCCTAACTGCGAGGCCGAAGATGCTTAAATCATTTGTGCTCCAGCCATAGGTCTCAGAGAGAAGTTGGCTCGTAGTTAGGGGAAATCCCAGGGTTGTTTAAACCCTTGTACAAAGTCATATCCTCAATATGAAAGATAGGATTATTTTCAACCTATGGTGTCATCATCCCTCTTCTATTTTTCCTGTTTAGTGGAAATTGGTGAAGGGACTTTTACCCATGTCATCGCCCAATGTTATTCCCTCCCCCTTTGGTTTCCATTGAGTCTTTAGAGAATGGTTTGAAGTTTAGTTAGATAGACTGAGCACAAATTTTTCACTTGGTTATTAGTGACCACGCCCCAGAAAACCATGTGGATTGACGGATTGCCACTGTTAATGCAAGGTTTCCTAAATCGTGCAGACTAACCATGTGGCCGTCACAACTTTTTAAATTTTGGGGTCTCTCCGTACCAGCCCATGATGGTTGGTTAAGATGGTTGGTTCTTATGATGGGGAGACCCACTATGAGTATTATATAAGTTCTTTTGTAAATTTATGATGGAAGTATACCCTTTGTACCAGGGAGTCCATTCAGGCCTCCCCCTGTTAGTGTCTTGATTCTGTCTCGAAAAAAAATAGGTTGTCTCTTATGGTGGGGAGCCTATTTTTGTTCCCCAGTACCAGTAACTCATACTTATCCATGGTCTTGGCTTGGCGGTAGGTAGTCTATTTCAGAGATATCAAAATAATTACATCTTCCTTGGGTAAATTTTGAGATTGGAGAGTTCCTAATGGTTTAGTTATAACAAGGTAAGTGTAACCTTGTTTGATATTGTTGTTCGTTTGGGTGAATTGATTGAGTCTTGATTAGATAGTGTTTAAGGAGTTTTATTTTGGGACAAAGTATAAATGTTATTGACCATTTCAGGAAAGTGGTGTAAGTTTTGGTTGTGAGAGTAATAATTAATTAATTGATCACTGTAGGTGTTTTGGCCATTGGGGGTGAAACCTCGCAAGGGAGTACCTCTTGGTTTCTTAGTTGGGTTTGGTAGTTGCTTTGGTATTGATGTGACTTTCTGGGGTAGAAAGTTTTCATGGTGGGGAGAATTGTCACATACATGAATTATTTTAATGTTAAATTCCATTTAATTTATATTCATTCATTGTTTTGTGGATTTTCCATGGTTTTATGGAGGAATGGGTGAGTTTTCATGAATTGGGCCAAACCGTGAGCCCTATTCCAGATTTAAAAATAAATTTTTAATATTTTATAAATCCTTAATTTTTCAACATTTTTCATCCATTTCAATTTCTAATTGTCATCCCCTGACCTATTAACACCACCATGTTAATTTATACCATTTAGAAATCCATAATAATGGTGGATATGGGTTTTTATTTAAGGGATTGGTCCTTCCCGAAAGCACATTTTCTGCATTAAAAATAAATTTTATTTATTTAATATCTCCTTAAATATTTACGTTTTTTCAGTGATTCCAATTCTCACCTGATCCCTCGTAACTAAGGCACGCCCCCATTCTCTCCTACCAAAATTCGGAGCTCAATAGAATCACGATATGGGTCGAAAATTATCAGGATTTTAGAAATCACCCAGATTTGGAGAGGTAAATTGATCCTTTCATAAATCCATATATTTTTACTATTTTTCTCCCATTATAGTTCCCACATGATCTTATCATCATTTTTCGATCCTCCTTTGAATGGTTAGATGTTTTAAAATTCAGATACGGGTGGATTTTGTGTCGTTTTATTCAAGATTGTTTTGAGTAAGTGTTTCTCTCTTCAATTTCTTCCTTCTCTGTAGGGTTTCCTCCCTCTTTCATTATGTTCTAAAATGTCCATAAGTTATGGTTAAAACCTATGGTTTTATTTGGTGTCTTTATGGTTAAATATTTTGGTCTAGGGTTGGATTTATCTTCCTTGTGATGAGGCGGTGGTTCAGTTGATGTTTCAGACCATGTTTTGAGGGATTCGACACTTTTTGTAGGTGGTTCCATGTGTGAACAGTTATTGATGAGTTAGCTTGCTGTATTTACTCATTTTTCATATTCCTCATATGTTGGGTGTGGTGCAAAAACTTTTTATGATTGATTTGGTTAAGTGTTTAATTTTATAGTTGCATTTTAACTTGAAATTTGGTGTTTTCATGTGTTACTCGTGGGGTATTATTTGGGTTTATTTTATAACATATTGAATTGGTTTACTAATTTTTTTTGGCCTGAAAATTCTGGTTTGGTAATGTATTTGTGTCATTTGGACCTAAAAAAAGGGTTTTTGAATAGGTTTTATGTGTAAAACATTGTTATACTTCTTCAAAACATTTTATGAAAATGTGTGTTTTCATTTGGATCTTTTGTAGAATTATTTATGGTGATTTTATAAAACCTGAAAGTGGTTTTATAAATGTCTCTAGGGATTCTAATTATGTTTTGGATAGGAATTGGTATGGTTTTTGGTCTTAAATGGGGGTTTTGAAATGTGTTTTGTGTTCAAGACATATTTACACCACTTGGGTTCTTTTTATGAAAATTGCAAATGTTTTAGTTGGTTAAACAAAGAGGGAAAAGGGTGAATATGTACTGATTGGTATGTGTGTTCATCTATTAAGGGGTTTTCAAGGTTTAAGTGATGTTTTAAGATGTAAAACATTTTTATAATGTTTTGTAAATTTCAGAAATGTTTTATTAAATTGTGATGTCGGAGCGAAACTTGTTTGTGGGCTGTTTCGTGTAAGTTTGATGATAAAATGATTTTGAAGGTAAAAATGGTATTATATAACAAGTGAGTGGGATTTTATAAGAGTTTTAATATATTGGAATGGTTTTATAAAATTCTTTAATGGATTTGTGTAAGTGTTAAAGAAATGTGAAAAGTTTTGTGGGCTATTTTGGTGTGAGTCGTATTTCAAAATCAATTTGAATGAAAAGTGGACTTTTGTGACTTGTGTTGTATACATGTGGGATGTTTGGTGAATTTATGATATGGAAATTATATTTTCATGTGAATAGTATATTCATTGACTTGTTGAACTTGTTTGAGAACAAAGGTAAAACCCATGTATCTAAGTGGGTTGACATGTACTAGTATGCTAGTGAATTCATGGGGTTTGACCTCAGTTTCACTTAGCAAGATTGATGCTTACAACTCTATCTAAACTATTATGATGATGATAGGGGAGAAATAGGTTATGGTAATGTTCCCTACTTGTGGATCGTTCACGTGAATGGATATTTTTTATGTCTAATCTCATTGAGATACGAGGTACCTGGGACCCACAACTAGCTAGTGCCTAGGGGTTATTTCCCATTGCCTGTGCTCACTAGATATTTTGTGATTACCATAGGCATACTATATGAGTGGATGGAAAATTTAGTAGCTTTGGTATTTATTTTAGAAGTGTTTATTCTTTAAATTATCCCACTGGAAAACTATTTTTATTTAATGATGCATCTTTTAGAAATTGTAATTGGCATTTCATGTTTTTGAAAACTGGCATGCTTTTCGTCATTAAATGTTTATCACATAGAATATATTAGTGGTGGTATACTATTGAGATTTTTATCACACCCTACTTACACCCTTGGGTGTAATTAGACTTGGTTATTTTTATTGTCGTAGGTTGGGTACAATTTTTAGTTCCAGTGGTTCGGGTTTCTAGCATGTCCTTGGTGGTGAAGCCTTGTGGAGATGGCTTGAGGGTGGTGCCCCTTTACATAAGGGGTATTGGGATGTTCCCTTTTGTTTTTGTACCTTTTTTATAGTCTTGTTGAGTTGTTTTAAAATATGTAATTCAGTTCTGATTTTTTGTAAAAGATTCTTTGGATTGAAAAATTCAGATTCGTTTTATTGTATTATTTTGTTGTTTTAAGTTTATAAACTCGGGTAAATCATTCCCAATTTTAATTTTTTAATACTCAATCACTTGTGCCAGCCCGTGGGGATCGGTAATGCCCTTATAGAATTTTTTCGGGCCAGGTCCAGTGCCGGTTTTGATGGTGACCAGATTCGGTTCGTGACAAAATGGTATTAGAGGAGGTTCAGGTTAACTCTTTGGGTCATGTTATTTGGGGAAGAGTCATGATAGTCTGGAGATAGAATTGTTGGGACATAGAACTCCAGTTATGGGTAGTGTTCCTGATCACCACACCTCATGATGGGATTTATGTTTCCAGGAGAAGTTGGGATTTATCTAAGTCATTTGGTCATCTTGGTTCGATGATGATTAGGGAAAATGAAAAGAGAATTGGGTTAATGGTCTTAGTGAGATTGCAGGTCCTGAAAAGCCATGTGGAGCCAATGATATTCCCTAGAACACTCTATGTGATAGTGAAGTGATTGTAATATGGCCTCCAACCATATGTCCAAGTCAGCCACTGAAACTAGTTTCCTCTCGCATTGTTTTGTGCTTTATTTTTGAAAACTTGGCACTTTGGTTTTAAGAAGCATAATGTTTTTGTGAAATTATTTTCAAATAAAGAGGGAATGGTTTGATTTATGAAATGGTGGAACTAAATTTTCAGATTTTTTTTGAAATGGAAAATGGTGTTCTTACACCTCTTTTGAAAGTAGGAACTATATTGAAGTTGGTTTTGAAAAGTGTTTCCAATAGAGTTTTCTAAACAATCAAAGGGTGTTTTAATGGGATGAGATGTTTTGAAATTGATGTGAATATCTTTAAAGTGAGTTATTTTATAAATGGTTGTGTCTTTATGAAAAGTTTTTTAAGATGTTAATTGGGATTTTTATCTTGTGGTTAGCAGTTTTGAGAAAAAAGATGTGTTGGTTGACAGTTTTGGTTTTGAAAAGTGGATTTTTATTGTTTTAACCTTTGGTATTTCTATAAGAAACCACATGAATGGGGTTATATGGGATTATGGATGGTTTATGGCATGACTAGATGAGTTTCGGGATGGATATGAAGAGGGTGACTGGTGTGGCACAGAAATAAGCATGTGTAAGGCCCATGGGGTACCATTAGTGGATTCGCTTACTGCTAAACCATTTGTTTTCAAGAAATGTTTTTAAAGAAAAATATGATGTCTTGATGAATTGTTTGAGATGGATTATATTATGTGTTTTTGGAAAATATTGATGTTTTGGGATGTTTTGAGTCTAAGAACCCCTCCAGTTTGAATTGTGTTCTGGGTTTATGTTTGGTCGATAAGCTGGGTATAAGGACCGATTAGTAGTATCCTCTGAGATATGTCTTGAGACACCTTTATGGTGGTTCCCTTCATGTGTTTGGATCTTGTTTATCTATTTTTTTTTACCAATTTACTAGTTTGGTTGGGTCCTTGGGTTCTATCATTGGATAGGGTACTCCCCCATTAAGGGTTAATGCATAACTGAAGTGTAACCCAGATTGTTTCTCCATTGGAAAATCCTCCAGTTGATCAATATAAGGTATCTTTTATCGATATTTTTTGATTGAGTCTACACCCATTCATTTATTTTATTTTTAAATCTTTTTGTAGTGGTAGAGTTCTTGTATAAGGTTGAAAGAGACCCTAGTTTCTTAAATTTACTAATTCGTCGAAGCTGGAAGTGGTCTAGGGTTGTTAGTGGGGATGAGTGTCTCGATGGTGTCTAAGAGGGCCTCTGGGTTCTTCACAGTTTCTTTGAAGCATGAGTTCATGTTAAAGAACCAGTGTGGGAAATATGGTCATGATAGGATATTGTGGCCACTTTCTATAATTTTGTGTTGTTTGGGGATGTTGTAAGAGTTCCCTCTCCATGGATTGTTTATATCAGTCGCAATGGTCATGTTTGGTGATGCCTTATAATGTAATGTGCTCGATTGATAGTAAAGGTGAAGGTTGGGAAATCATCCGAGAGTCTCTGCTATGTTGGGAGAATTTCTCCCTTGAAAAAACATAAAAATATTCCATTTTATAGGAAGGTGATTATAGGTGTTCTTTACTTATATTGTTTATCACATGAACAAATAAGGTTTTTTGTGTGTGCATATTCTAGTCCCTTGTTTCAGTGAAATATTGGGTTTGGGTAAAGTGAGTTTGGAACATGTTATTTCTTGGAAAACTTATTAGGGATTTCGGTGTAGTTGTTGGTTGAACCAAAAAAAAGAATTCTTCTTCAGGGTATTTCCAAAGCCTAACTGCGAGGCCGAAGATGCTTCAATCATTTGTGCTCCAGCCATAGGTCTCCGAGAGAAGCTGGCTCATAGTCTAGGGAAATCCCATGGTTGTTTAAACCCTTGTAAAAATTCATATCCTCAATATGAAATATAGGATGATTTTAAACCTATGGTGTCATCATCCCTCTTCTGTTGTTCCTATTCGGTGGAAATAGGTGGAGGGACTTGTACCCATGTCATCGCCCAATGTTATTCCCACCCCCTTTGGTTTCCACTGAGTCTTTAGAGAAAGGTTTGAAGTTTGGTTAGACAGGATGAGAACACGGTTTTCACTTGGTTAGTAGTGACCATGACCCAGAAAACCATGTGGATAGAAGGATCCCCACTGTTTGTTCAAGGTTTCCCAAATCGTGCAGACTAACCATGTGGCCGTCACAACTCTTTAAATTTTTGGGTCTTTCTGTACCGGCCCATGCTGGTCAGTTAAAATGGTTGGTTATTATGGTGGGGAGACCCACTATGAGTCTTATATAAGTTATTTTGTAAATTTCCGATGGAATTATACCCTTTGTACTAGGGAGTCCATTCAGGCCTCCCCGTGTTAGTGTCCTGATTCTGTCTCTGAAAAAAATATAGGTTGTCTCTTATGGAGGGGAGCCTATTTTTGTTCCCCTATACCAGTAACTCAGACTTATCCATGGTCTTGTCTTGGAGGTAGGTAGTCTCGTTCAGAGCTATCAAGAATCTTAAATCTTCCTTGGGTAAATTTTGAGATTGCAGAGTGCCCAATGGTTTAGTTATAGCAAAGTAATTGTAACCTTGTTCGATGTTGTTGTTCGTTTGGGTGAATTGATTGAGTCTTGATCAGATAGTGTTTAAGGAGTTTTATTTTGGGATAAAGTATAAATGTGATTGAACATTTAAAGAAAGTGGTGTAATTTTTGGTTGTGAGAGTAATAATTAATTAATTGATCAGTGGAGGTGTTTCGGCCTTTGGGGGTGAAACCTGGCAAGGGAGTACCTCTTGGTTTCTTAGTTGGGTTTGGTTGTTTCTTTGGCCTTGATGTGACTTTTTGGGGTGGAAAGTTTTCATGGTGGGTAGAATTTTCACATAAATGACTTATTTTAAAGTTAAATTCCATTTAATTTCTATTCATGCTTTGTTTTGGGGATTTTCCAAGCTTTTATGGAGGAATGGGTGAGTTTTCATGAATTGGGCCAAACCGTGAGCCCAATTCCAGATTTAAAAATAAATTTTGATTCATTTATAACTCCTTCATTTTTTATCCATTAAATTTTCTAATTGTCATCACATGACCTATTAACACCACCTTGTAAATTTGGATGTATTAGAAATCCATAATCATGGTGGATATGGGTTTTTATTTAAGGGATTGGGCCTGTCCGAAAGTTCATTTTCTACATTAAAAATAAACTTTAATTCATTAATATCTCCTTAAATATTTACCTTTTTTCAGTGATTACAACTCTCACCAGATCCCACGTAACTAAGGCACGCCCCCATTCTCTCCTAAAACAATTTGGAGCTCAATAGAGTCGCGATATTGGTTGAACATTCTCTGGATTTCAGAAATCTCCCAGATTTGGAGAGGTAAATTGATCGTTTCATAACTCCTTCTATTTTTACTCTTTTTCTCCCATTCCAGTTCCTACATGATCTCCTAATCGTTTTTAAAACCTCCCTTGAATGGTTGTATGTTTTAAAATTCATATACTAGTTGATTTTTGGTCGTTTTATTCAATATTGTTTTTAGTAAGTGTTTCTGTCTTCAATTTCTTCCTTCTCCGCAGGCTTTCCTCCCTCATTCATTATATTCTAAAATGTCCAAAATTTATGGTTAGAATCCATGGTTTGATTTGGTGTCTTTTTTGTTAAATATTTTTATCTAGGTCTGAATTTATCTTCCTTGTGATGAGGTGGTGGTGCGGTTGATGTTTCGCACCACGTTTTGAGGGATTCGACACTTTTGGTAGGTGGTTCCCTGTGAAAACAATTATTGATGAGTTATCTTGCTGTATTTACTAATTTTATATATTCCTAATATGTTGGGTGTGGTTAGAAAACTTTTTATGATTTATTTGGTTAAGTGTTTAATTTTATAGTTTCATTTTAACTTGAAATTTGGTGTCTTCATGTGTTACTCGTGGGGTATTATTTGGGTTTACTTTATAACATATTGAATTGGTTTACTAAATCTTTTTTGGCCTGAAAATTATGGTTTGGTAATGTATTTGTGTCATGTGGACCTAAAAAAAGGGTTTTTGAAAAGGTTTTATGTGTAAAACATTATTATACTTCTTGAGAACATTTTTATGAAAATGTGTGTTTTCATTTGGATCTTTTGTAGTATTATTCAAGGTGATTTTATAAAACATGGAAGTAATTTTATAAATGTCTCCAGGGATTCCAATTCTGTTTTGGATAGTAATTGTTATGGTTTTGATCTTAAATGGGGGTTTTAAAATTGGTTTTGTGTGCAAGACATTTTTATACCACTTGGGTTCTTTTTATGAAAATTGTAAATGTTTTAGTTGGTTAAACAAAGGGGGAAAATGGTGCATATGTACTGTTTGGTATGTGTGTTCACCTATTTAGGGGTTTTGAAAGGTGAATTGATGTTTTAATATGTCAAATATTTTTATAATGTTTTGTAAATTTCAGAAATGTTTTATTAAATTATGATGTTGGAGCGAAACTTGTTTGTGGGCTGTTTCCTGTAAGTTTGATGATAAAATGATTTTGAACATAAAAATGGTATTATGTAACAATTGAGTGGGATTTTATAATAGTTTTAATATATTGGAATGGTTTTATTAAATTCTTTAATGGATTTGTGGAAGTGTTAAAGAAATGTAAAAAGTGTTGTGGGCTATTTTGGTGTGAGTCGGATTTCAAAATCAATTTGAATGAAAAGTGGACTTTTCTGACTTGTGTTGTATACATGTGGGATTTTTGGTGAATTTATGATATGGAAATGATATTTTTATGTGAAAAGTATATTCATTGACTTGTTGAACTTTTTTGAGCACAAAGAGAAAACCTGGGTATCTAGGTGTGTGGACGTGTACTAGTATGCTAGTGAATCCATGGGGTTTGACCTTAGTTTCACTTAGAAATATTGAAGCTTACAACTATACCTAAAATATGATGATGATTATTGGGGACCACTAGGTTATGGGAATGTTCCATACTAGTGGATTCTGCATGTGAATGGATATTTTTGATGTTCACTTTCACCGAGATACGAGGTACCTGGGATCCATAGCCAGCTAGTGCCTAGGGGTTATTTTCCATTGCTTGTGCTCAATAGATATTTTGTGCTTACCGTCGGCATATGGTATGAGTGCCTGGAAAATTTAGTAGCTTCGGTATTTATTTTAAAAGTTTTTATTCTTTAAATTATCCCACCTAAAAACTATTTTTATTTAATGATGCATCTTTTAGAATTTGTAACTATCACTTCATGTTTTTGAAAACTGGAATGCTTTTCATCATTAAATTTTTATCACATAGAATCTATTAGTGGTGGTATCTTATTGGGATTTGGCTCACACCATACTTACACCCTTGGGTGTAAGTAGACTTGTTTATTTTTGTTGTCGTAGGTTGGGTACGGTTTTTAGTTCCAGTGGTTCGGGTTTCTAGCAGGTCCTTGGTGGTGATGTCTTGTGGAGATGGCTTGAGGGAGGTGCCCCTTGTCATACGGGGTCTTGGGATGTTACCTTTTGGTTTTTTACCTTTCTTATATTCTTGTTGATTTGTTTTAAAATATGTAATTTAGTTCTGATTTTTTGTAAAAGATTGTTTGGATTGAAAAATCCAGATTCGTTTTTTTGGATTCTTTTGTTGTTTTAAGTTTATAAACTCATGTAAATCATTCCAAATTTCTATTTTATGATACCCAAGAACTTATTCCAACCCATGGGAATCAGTAACTCCCTTCAGACCTTGTTGCGGGTTGGGTTGAGTGCTGGTTTTGATGGCACCCAGATTCGGTTCGTGACAAAATGGTATCAGAGGAGTTTCAGGTTAACTCTTTGGGTCATGTTATTTGGGGAAGAGTCAGGATAGTCTAGAGTTAAGATTATTGGGATATGGAATTCCAGTTATGGGTAGTGTGCCTGATCACCACACATCATGATGGTATACAATTTTCCAGGAGAAGTCGGGAATTATCTAAGTCCTTTGGTCATCTTGGTTCGATGATGATTAGGGGAAATTAAATGAGAGTTGGGTTAATGGTCTTAGTGAGATTGTAGGGCCTGACAAGCCATGTGGAGCCAAGGATATTCCCTATAACACTCTATGTGATAGTGAAGTGATTGGAATATGGCCGCCAACCATATGTCCAAGTCACCCACTGAAACTAGTTTCCTCTCGCATTGTTTTGTGCTTTAGTTTTGAAAACTTGGCACTTTGGTTTTAAGAAGCGTAATGTTTTTGTGAAATAATTTTCAACTAAAGAGGGAATTATTTGATTTATGAAATGGTGGAACTGAATTTTCAGAATTGTTTTGAAATGGAAAATGGTTTTCTTACACCACTTATGAAAGCAGGAACTATATTGAAGTTGGTTTTGAAAAGTGTTTCCAATAGAGTTTTTTAAACAATGAAAGGGTGTTTTAATGGGATGAGATGTTTTGAAATTGATGTGAATATATTTAAAGTGAGTTATTTTATAAATGGTTGTGTCTTTATGAAAAGTTTTGTAAGATGTGAATTGGGATTTTGACCTTGTGGTTAGCAGTTTTGAGAAAAAGGATGTGTAGGTTGACTGTTTTGGTTTTTAAAAGTGGAAAGAATTTTTTGTTTTAACATTTGTTATTTCCATAATCAAACACATGAATGGGGTTATATGGGACGATGGATGGTTGATGGCACGACTGGATGAGTGTCAGGATGGATATGAAGAGGGTGACCGATGTGGCACAGAAACATGTATGTGTAAGGCCCATGTGGTACCATTGGTGGATACACTTACCGCTGAACCGTTTGTTTTCAAGAAATGTTTTTAAAGAAAAACATGATGTCTTGATGAATTGTTTTTTATGGATTATATTATGTGTTTTTGGAATATTTTGATGTTGTGGGATGTTTTGAGTCCAAGAACCCCTCCAGTTTGAACTGTGTTTTGGGTTTATGTTTGGTCGGTAAGTTGGGTAGAAGGACCGGTTAGTAGTCTCCTATAAGATATGTTTTGGGACACCTTTATGGTGGTTCCATTCATGTGTTTGCATCTGGTTTATGTATTTTTTTCTAATGGACCAACTTGGTTGGGTCCTTGAGTTCTCTCATTGGATAACATACGCCCCCATTATGGGTTAATGCACAACTGAAGTGCAACCAGGATTGTTTCTCCATTTGAAAATCTTCCAGTTGATCAATATAAGGATTATTTTATCAATATTTGTTGATTGAGTCTACACCCATTCCTTTCTTTGATATTTAGATCCTATTGTAGCGGGAGAGTGCTCGTAGAAGGTTGAAAGAGACCTTATTTTCTTAAATTTCCTAATTCATCTAAGCTAGAAGTGGTCTATGGTTGTTAGTGGGTATGAGTGTCTCGATGGTGTCTAAGAGGGTCTCTGGGTTCTTAACATTTTATTTGAAGCATGAGTTCATTTTAAAGAACCAGTGTGGGAAATATGGTCATGATAGAATATTGTGGCCACTTCCTAGAATTGTGTGTTGTTTGGGTATGTTGTATAAGGTCCCTATCCATGCATTATTTATATCAGTCGCAATGGTCATGTTTGGTGATGCCTTATGATGTCATGTGCTTGATTGACAGTAAAGGTGAAAGTTGGGAAATCATCTGAGAGTCTCTGCTATGTTGGTAGAAATTATCCCTTGGAAAAACATAAAAATATTCCATTTTAGAGGAAGGTGATTATAGGTGTTCTTTACTTATATTTTTTATCACCTGAACAAATAAGGTTTGTTGTGTGTGCATATTCTAGTCCCTTATTTCAGTGAAATATCAGGTTTGGGTTAACTGAGTTTGGAATGTGTTATTTCATGGAAAACTTATCCGGTATTTCAGTGTAGTTGTTGGTTGCACTGAAAAAAAGAATTCTTCATCAGGGGGTTTCCAAATCCTAACTACGAGGCCGAAGATGCTTCAATCATTTGTGCTCCAGCCATAGGTCTTAGAGAGAAGATGAATCATAGTCAGGGGAAAGCCCAGGGTTTTTTAAACCCTTTTACAAAGTCATATCCTCAATATGAAAGACAGGATGATTTTAAACCTATGGTGTCATCATCCCTCTTTTGTTGTTCCTATTCAGTGGAAATAGGTTGAGGGACTTGTACCCATGTCATCACCCAATGTTATTCCCTACCCCTTTGGTTTCCATTGAGTCTTTGGATAAAGGTATGATGTTTGGTTAAATAGGCTGAGCACACGGTTTTCACTTGGTTAGTAGTGACCATGCCCCAGAAAACCATGTGGATAGAAGGATCCCCACTATTAGCACAAGGTTTCCCAAATCGCGAAGACTAACCATCTGTCCATCACAACTCTTTAAATTTTGGGGTCTTATTGTACCGGCTTGTGCTGGTCAGTTATGATGGTTGGTTCTTATAATTGGGAGACACACTATGAGTCTTATATAAGTTCTTTTGTAAATTTATGAGGGAATTATACCCTTTGTACCGGGGATTCCATTGAGGCTTCCCCCTGTTAGTGTCCTAATTCTATCTTGGAAAAAAATATATGTTGTCTCTTATGGTGGGGATCCTATTTTTGTTCCCCCATACCAGAAACTCAGACTTATCCATGGTCTTGTCTTGGTGGTACATAGTCTCATTCAGAGCTATCAAGCTACTTACATCTTCCTTGGGTAAATGTTGAGATTGGAGAGTGCCCAATGGTTTAGTTATATCAAGGTAAGTGTAACCTTGTTCTATGTTGTTGTTCATTTGGGTGAATTGATTGAGTCTTGATCGGATAGTGTTTAAAGAGTTTTATTTTGGGATAAAGTATAAATGTGATTGACCAATTCAGGAAATTGGTGTAAGTTTTGGTTGTGAGAGAAATAATTAATTAATTGATCACTGGAGGTGTTTTGGCCTTTGGGGGTGAAACCTGGCAAGGGAGTACCTCTTGGTTTCTTAGTCGGGTTTGGTTGTTGCTTTGGCCTTGATGTGACTTTTTGGGACCAAAAGTTTTCATTTTGGGTAAAATTGTCACATAAATGACTTATTTTAAAGTTAAATTCCATTTAATTTCTATTCATGATTTGTTTTGGGGGTTTTCCAAGCTTTTATGGAGGAATGGGTGAGTTTTCATGAATTGGGCCAAACCGTGAGCACAATTCCAGATTTAAAAATAAATTTTGATTCCTTTATAACTCCATTATTTTTCAACATTTTTCATCCATTACAATTCCTAATTTTCATTACCTGACCCATTAATATCACCATGTTAATTTGGACCATTTAGAAATCCATAATCATGGTGGATATGGGTTTTTATTTAAGGGTTTGGGCCTGCCTGAAAGCCCATTTTATTCATTAAAAATATATTTTAATTCCTTAATACCTCCTTTAATATTTACATTTTTTCTGTGATTCCAACTCTCACCCGAGCCCACATTACTAAGGAGATCCCCCATTCTCTCCTATTACAATTTAGAGCACAATAGAATAGCGATATGGGTTGAAAATTCTCTGGATTTTAGAAATCTCCTATATTTGGAGAGGTAAATTGATCCTTTCATAACTACTTCTATTTTTACTCTTTTTCTCCCATTCCAGTTCCTACATTATCTCATCATCCTTGTTTGAACCTACCTTGAATGGTTGGATGTTTTAAAATTAAGATACTGGTGGATTTTGGGACGTTTTATTCAAGATTTTTTTGAGTAAGTGTTTCTCTCTTCAATTTCATCCTTCTCCGTAGGGTTTCCTCCCTCTTTCATTATGTTCTAAAATTTCCAGAAGTTATCGTTAGAACCTATGGTTTTATTTGGTGTTTTTTGGTTAAATATTGTGTTCTAGGGATGGATATATCTTCCTTGTGATGAGGCGGTGGTGCGGTTGATGTTTTGCACCATGTTTTGAGGGATTCGACACTTTTGGTAGGTGGTTCCATGTGTAAACTATTATTGATGAGTTAGATTGCTGTATTTACTCATTTTTCATATTCCTAATATGTTGGGTGTGGTGAAAAAACTTTTTATGATTGATTTGGTTAAGTGTTTAATTTTATAGTTTCATTTTAAGTTGAAATTTGGTGTTTTCATGTGTTACTCGTGGGGTATTATTTGGGTTTATTTTATAACATATTGAATTGGTTTACTAAATCTTGTTTGTCTATCCAATTATGGTTTGTTAATGTATTTTTGTAATGTGGGCCTAAAAAGAGGGTTTTTGAATAGGTTTTATGTGTAAAACATTGTTATACTTCTTGAGAGCATTTTATGAAAATGTGTGTTTTCATTTGGATCTTTTGTAGTATTATTCAAGGTGATTTTATAGAACATGAAAGTAGTTTTATAAATGACTATAGGGATTAAAATTATATTTTGGATAAAAATTGGTATGATTTTTGGTCTTAAATTGGGGTTTTTAAATGGGTTTTGTGTGCAAGACATATTTACACTACTTGGGTTCTTTTTATGAAAATTGAAAATGTTTTAGTTGGTTAAACAAAGAGGGAAAAGGGTGAATATGTAATGTTTGGTATATGTGTTCAACTATTAAGGGGTTTTTAATGGTGAAGTGATGTTTTAATCTGTCAAACATTTTTAGAATGTTTTTTAAATTTTAGAGATGTTTTATTAAATTCTGATGTTGGACCAAAACTTGTTTGTGGGATGTTTCATGTAAGTTTGATGATAAAATTATTTTGAAGGTAAAAAGGGTATTATGTAACAAGTGAGTGGGCTGTTATAATAGTTTTAATATATTTTAATGGTTTTATAAAATTCTTTAATGTATTTGTGGAAGTGTTAAAGAAATGTGAAAATTATTGTGGGCTATTTTGGTGTGAGTCAGATTTCAAAATCAATTTGAATGAAAAGTGGACTTTTGTGACTTGTGTTGTATAAATGTGGGATTTTTGGTGAATTTATGATATGGAAATGATATTTTCATGTGAAAAGTATATTCATTGACTTGTTTGACTTGTTTGAGAACAAAGGGAAAACCCGAGTATCTAGGTGGGTGGACATGTACAAGTATGCTAGTGAATCCGTGGGGTTTGACCTTAGTTTTACTTAGCAATATTGACTCTTACAACACTAACTAAACTATGATGATGATTATTTGGGACCAATAGGTTATTTTAATGTTCCATAGTAGTGGCACGTGCACGTGAACGGATATTTTTGATGTTTACTCTCACCGAGATACGAGGTACCTGGGACCCACAACTAGCTAGTTCCTAGAGATTATTTCCCATTGCCTGTGCTCACTAGATATTTTGTGCTTACCGTCGGCATATGTTATGAGTGGATGGAAAATTTAGTATCTTTGGTATTTATTTTAAAAGTTTTTATTCTTTTAATTACCCCACCTGAAAACTGTTTTTATTTAATGATGCATCTTTTAGAAATTATAACTAGCATTTCATGTTTTTGAAAACTGGAATGCTTTTTATCATTAAATTTTTAACACATATAATCTGTTAGTTGTGGTATCCTATTGGTATTTGGATCACACCCTACTTACAACCTTGGGTGTAAGTAGACTTGGATATTTTTGTTGTCGCAGGTTGGGTACAGTTTTTAGTTCTAGTGGTTTGGGTTTCTAGCAGGTCCTTGGTGGTGAAGTCTTGTGGAGATAGCTTGAGGGTGGTGCCCCTTTCCATAAGGGGTCCTGGGATATTACCTTTTGGTTTTTTACCTTTGTTATAGTCTCTTTGAGTTGTTTTAAAATATATAATTTAGTTCTGATTTTTTGTAAAATATTGTTTGGATTGAAAAATCTTGATTCGTTTTATTGGATTCTTTTGTTGTTTTAAGTTTATAAACTCAAGTAAATCATTCCCAATAATCATTTAATGATACCCATGCACTTTTTCCCACCCATGGGGATCAAGAACGCCCTTAGGGCCTTGTTGTGGGCTGGGTTGTGTGCCGATTTTGATGGCGACCAGATTCGGTTCGTGATAGGGGAAGTGGGAGTGAGTACCCTTGATGTTTCATTATTATATTATATGGTCTCTTGTATGAGATACTTGGTGATAGTTAGCCATGGTGATGTTGGGAACTTAGTAGACTTGTTTATGTGGTGATTTAACTTCACTATTAATCACTTTTATTTAGCATTATTTATTTATCTTTTGAACGAGAGGATCAAAGGAGGATCCTACTGAGTATACATTTATTCTCACCTTACATATATATAAACCATTTTCTAGGTAAGCTAAAGATGGTTGGAGATTGGGCTGGGTATTACTATCTTGTAGTTTTTTGAGAGCTGTTTGGGATTCATGGTCTCTATTTTCTTTACCTTTTTGGTATTTATAGTTTCCTTTTAGTTGTTATAGTACTATATGAAATTACATTTTTTACGTAGGATTTCTTTCTATACGTGTGTGCGTGTGTTAGAGTATGTATTGTTTGATGTATCCTTCTTATCTCTCTCTTCCAAATATTTCTATTAGAGCATAATTCCACCCATATTCATGTATATTATACCATTGGTGCAGGTCTCCAACCCGAGGCCTACTAGAGGTGGTACTCAGATAGTCAATATCTCTCTCTGTTAATTACGATATCTTTATGGGGAGGGGATCAAGGCAAAGTGGTATCAGAGGTTCAGGTTGAGAGATAGGATGGAGTTTAGAGTTAGGTATAGGTGAGGTTGTATGGGTTAGTAGGTAAATGGTTCCAGCTAAGTTTATTCAGTTATGTAAACATGGGATATTGGATAAGAAATGAATGGATCCTGAGTCTCCGAGTTCACTCTCCCATCACGCTAGGGTTTCCCAACACCGCCGCTCCCTTCATCTCATTGCCCTCTCGTGTTGAGATTCCTCTGGTGTCCCTACTCATCTTCCATTCCTCTTCTCCCCTTTATCAGATGCTTTTGGAAAGCTTCCCCCTTTCTCTCCTTGATCTCTCCTCCTCTCATCCCTTCTAACTCCATTTTACTTCTTCCTCCCTTTTTCATGCTTTTTTTTCGCTCAGCTTTGATGGAGTTTCAGTTCAATTTTATGATGAAGAAGTATATTTTCACGGTGGTTTTGCAAGCCTGACGTTAGTTTTGTGCTGAATAGGTCCTTTTCCGCTTAACCTACTCTAACCCCAAGTGTCGATGCACATCTCCTAGATGGATCTGGCGCAGAGCTAACTACCTGGTTTTGGGATTTGTGGTTCAGCGTTCGAAGGGATTCAAGGTGATTCCAGGGATAGGGTCATTTTGTTTTTTTGGATTCAGTTTTATTTCTCTGTTTTTCTATTTCTCTAGGTTTTTCGGTTTCTTTTTCTATAACTTTAGAGATCTGATTCACATTTTTGTCGACAACGATGGTTTTCAAGAAGTTTCATTGGGCCCGACGACAGTTTTGTGCTGAAGCTTCTTGGCTGCTCAACCTGCTCTGACCCCGGGTTTCTATTCGATTCTACTAGTTGGATCTGGCACAATGGAAAATATGTGGTTTTGGGATTTGTGGTTCAGCATTCTAAGGGCTTCAAGGTGCTTCCAGAGTTGCGGTTGTCTCTGGACTTGATGTTTTTTTGCGTGATTTGTGGTGATGAATTGAATTTTGAAACTGGTGCGTGAGGACAGATGGCGTGGTGACTTGGTTCTATTTTACTGTTGATTTTTGAATTCTGTAATGTCTGTTTGTGAGGGTTCCTAGTGACTTGGTTCTATTTTAATGTTGATTATTGAATTCTGTAATGTCTATTTGTGGGGGTGTGACTTGATGTGAAGGACTGGTATTGTAGTTTCCCACTTACCCTGAAAGTGGTTTTTCAATAAAATAAAAAAAGGATTGGGTGTGTGGATGAGACATGAGTATTTATGGTCTATTGTGATCTCATGAATAGACTATTAAGTTTACTAAGCCTAATAAATGAATTGATACCAGTTTCAGGGAAGATACCTAAGAAGGTATCATGCATCATTCTTCTTTGATATGTTTTTTTGAAATGGGTAGACCTTGGGATAGGTTGAAACCTTAACAAGATAATAAAAAATTAATTAACTAATTAATGTTAAATGTTTCATATTCTTGTTTTAGAAGATCTAATATTTTTTTCTTTTGTAGGCATGACTCTAGGTTGATATCCTAGTCTGGTTCACACTGAAGATGTTTACTAGGATATGTCAGCAGATTAAAACATAGTAGAGGTTGATGATGTTAAAAATTAGAGGAGGAAACATTGAGAGTTTTAGTTCCTGAGTATGAAAAAGTATGAGGTATTTGTTTTATATTAATTTATAAAATACTGATTGGAGGAGGTTGACATAGAATTTATTTTGATCTATGCTCAAAAGGAGCATTGGGTTCCATTAAATTTAATGATGTTTTGTAGAGAATCAAGGAAGTGCTGCTTCTTGGTCCTTGGTGACTGTGAGGAGTTGATAGTCTCATGGGAGAAGTTTCAAGACTATTTATGAGTAGCATTTCATTCTTTGATCATGGAGGCGACCGGTCTCCAGAATCTTCTTACCCTTCGGTAGGGGTGTTCCAACATGCGAGAATTTGGGATCCTTTTCATGACCCTCTTTCAACATGATTAGATCTATTTCTAAATAATGAGGCCAGGTTGAGTCATTTCTAGGAGGCTTTAAATCCCGAGATCTAGTTCCAAGACACCCCATTTATGATGAAGACATATATCATGGTTATGGAGTGAGTATAGGTTATTTATAGGATGCTGGATATAATCAAAACATTACAAGAGGAGAGTCATCATGAATATTCATGAAGTAGAGCTGTGGTTTGGGGTTCCTAGTTTTCAGGACCGAAGAGTTTTCAGTTAACCAGGGGTTGGTCATTGCACTCAACATCTAATTTTTCTAGGGTAAGTGGCTCTCATACCTCTTCCAAGGGATCATAAATGTGTTTTTATTATGGTGGAAAAGGTTATAAGTGGAAAGAGTTCCCAAACTTTATAACCAGTCTACATGATCCAGGTGTTTCACTTCAGGTTCCTCCATTGAGATAGTTTTATCCAAGGTAGTAGTAGTAGGGTTCTCCAGTTTTTGATTAGTAGAGAAGATATGAGGTAGAAAGATTACATCCTTGAGATGATATTAATCCTTAAAGAGTAGAGTACGACTATGTAGGTGGTCACATCAGGGTTAGAGAGGTCATGGAGAAGGACTTGGTCAGCTTCATTCTTTAGCATTGCGAATGCCAGGTGATCCAGACATCATTCAATGTATTCTTTAATTGTTTTATACATGGGTTCATACTTTGTTTGATTCATGAGCTACACACTTATTTATATCATTTACCCTGAATTATTCTTTGGAAATAAGGTATAGAGGCTTCCAGTTCCCTTGGAATTGACTATACTAGTTAGAGGCTGAGCAGACTTGTATGAAGTATGTATCAACTATTAGCTAGTACTGGGGAAACACCACTCTTGGGGATTTTTATATGTTTACAGATACATCCATATGACATCATCCTTGGCATGTATTGGCTATATTTTGTGCAAGATATCATGTATTGTTTTAGGATGAAGGTTGTGTTTTATTATGGCAATAGATACCCAGTGGTGTTTGTTACTGAGCAAGACCCTCAAATAGGTTATAGGCATGTTTTGTATTTTTCATCTTTAATGACCTAGATGATGCTAAGTTCATCAGTTGGTGTTTCCCAGGGTTTTAAAAGAGTACTCAGATGTCTTTATAGAGGAGTTTGTAGCGTTAACCCCTTGATGGGAGATCCAATTTGGGATCGAGATACAACCAATAACGTCTCCTATCTTGATGTAGCCATATACATTGCACCTTTTGAGCTGTGAGAGCTGTAGTTAAAACTCGATGATCTGTTGTAGTGAGGTTTTTTTGACCGATTTTTTCACCTTGGGGTGCACCAAATTTGTACATGAAAAAGGATGATGTCATTTTGAGGCTGTGTATATATTATCTTCACTTGAACCAAGTGATAGTGAAGAACTGTTAACCTCTTCCATGGATTGATGATTTATTTGATTAGATGAATGGATCAAGTTGGTTCTGTAAAATTGATTTTCAATTTGGATATCATTGGATGTAGGTGAAGGATGCTGATATTTAGAAGAATAGTTTTAATTATCATTATAGGAATTATGTGCTCGTTGTGATTCTTTTTAGTGTGATGTATTCTCCATCCGTGTTCATGGGGTTGATTAAAGTAGTGTTCGAAGAGTTCTTGGATAAGTACATGGTGGTTTTAATCGATGAAATAATTGTGTTCTCTACATCCGAGGAGGAGCATGCTGAACATCTGTGTTCCATTTTGGTAGTGATCCATCATGTGTAGTTGTTTGAATTTTTTTAAGTGTGATTTATATGCTTGTGAAGTCCATTTCATGGGGAATTTCATGTCCCAAAAGATATTAGTTGTGTATCCTTCAAAGATATAGGTTGTTGCGTCTTGGGAAGCCTCCAAGATAGTGGTAGAGGTACATAGTTTCCATTTTCTTTTAGGCTATTAGAGACGGTTCATAGATGATTTATCTCACGTTACGGATCCTCTGATAGACTTGACCTAAAAGGATTAGGTATTCTTGTGGACTGACCACTGTCAGGTAGCTTTTGAGTACCTAAAGGTGAATTTGGTCAGCACTCCATTTCCTTTTTTCTAGAATAAAGAGTTTATTAATAGGTTTTCTATAATACTTTGAATCTTGGATTAGGTTTTATTATAATGCTACAAAGGTTGATTATTTTTTATGGGTCTTGGAAGTTATCTCCCCTGGCGCATTCCTGTCATAGGGAGTGGCAAAAAAAAATTATTTCCCTAGTGCAACACTGTGGCTAACCAGGTTCATCTCACTTAAGAATCTTTTCAGTTTGTTCACCCACTTAATATAAATCACCTAAATTTTTTTTGTTGTTTTAAGTATTTAATGAAAATAATGATAAATATTTTTGGGGTTTTTATTTTCTAAAAAAATGACATGAAATATAAAAATCTAAACTATCATGTAATGATAAACAGAATGAGTTAAAGAAGAAATGACTTGGTTTTGGGTTTGATCATTATTCTACTTTATTTTTTTGATATTAGTTTGATAATTCAAACATGAAATATCATTTTTAAACTAATATCATTTATTTATAAATTGTAAAATATCAAATTCCTTAAGCTCTCTCAATTCCACCTCCTCTTTTAATCAAGGTTAATGACACACCTTAGACTAGGATATGCCATAATCCAGGACCTAGCTCTATCAATTTCGTTTTATCCATTGATTAGTTCAACTTCATTATGTGAAGAACTAACCAATGGAGAGGGGGGAAATAGGTTAAACAAAAGAATAAAAGCAGACTGAGATGCATATAATTTGCAGGTGGATAGTCACCATATCGGGGACATTCACATCAGTCATGCATGTTACTCAAATCTACCACAAACATAAAATAAACTTTATGAAAAATTCATTAACATCTTGACCTCCCCCTAGGTCAAGCCTCAGATTCATACCCTCAATTTTGAGGGTGAGATATCATAATAGTGGATTGAATAAGAGAAAAAGAAATAAAATAAAATAGACGAATGAAAATAAAAATAAAAAGGGTTGATGAGGAAAAATAAAATACAAATAATAAAATAAAATAAAATTGGGATGAGAGAGAGAGAGATAAGGGAAGAGGGAAGAAGAAATAGAATAAAATAGAATAAAAAAATAAAATAAAATAAATAAGAAAGAATAATAAATTTATATAAAATGTAAATAATGTTAAAATAATAATAATAATAATAATTATTATTATAATTAAGAGAAAAAGAAGTGGAGAAGTATTAGAAGAAGGGTGGATGGGTGGAAAACAAAAATGTGTAAAAAATGCATGAAATTTTATTTATAAAACAAAAATAAATTAAATTGCATAAAAAAACTAAAAACAAAATACTTAAAATAAAACAGAATCAAGGGGGGGGGGGGGAAGAAGAACAGTGTAACATGCAACCTGAGCCTCCATTGGATGGATTTCCTCCTTATGGTGTCGATATGCCTTGGGCAGAGGCATTGCCTCCATTATATATTCCAAGGGATATTCCCTAGACCTTTGTTAATTCATAATCCCCCCATGACTTGGGCTCCTCTATTTGAAATCACACCTACAAATAGAGAGTCACTACAAGAAAACAATGTTTTAGTGGTGGTTTTTTTGCGGTGTTTTTGAAAACCGCTGTTAAATGTTTTTCAATCAAAAATTTAGTGGCGGTTTTTAAAATCGATACGAAAAAACCGCAATAATTTTTTTTAAATTTTTTTTAAAATATCTTCTAAATAATTTATTTTTCAATTTTTTAGAGGTATTTTTTAAAAAAAACTGCGACAAAATAAAGGCGGTTTTTTCAAAACCGCCACAATAACTTAGAAAATTTTTTTAAAATTTTTTATTTTTTAATTTTTAATTTTTATTTATTATTTACAATAAAATATAGTTTATTCTTTATAATTATAAACATATTTAATGTGTAAATTAATTAATATTTATAATTATTAGTTAATAATACTTTTAAACTAAAAACAAATCTTCAATAAGTAGAAGAATAGACTTCAACATCAAATGACCATAACTTCTGATCCAAGAGTCCATTTTAGCTTCACAACCAGTCAAATAAAAGGTTATAAAATGAGAAAAAACCAAGTGAGATTTAAATCATGTGATAATCAAATGAAAAAAATATTCAAAATTAAAAAGTTGAAAATTGAACTCAAACTTCAAACGACCATAACTTTTAATCTGGGTGTTCATTTGGGCTCTACCACATATCAAATCGAAGTTTATGACTAGCTCTACACCACTTAGGTCTGGTACCAACTATTTGAGTATAGTACCACTTTTTATTCCTCTAGAAAGGCCTAGAAGGCCTCCGAAACAGAGGTTTTAGTTGAAAGCACCAATTTCTTAAAATTCAAACCGTTATAACTTTCGATACCAGTGTTTGTTTAGCCAGTACCACATATAATATCGAAACTCATTTCATGATCTTCGATATAACTGGTTATGGCACTGAAAAGGGAGTCTTAGATCATATTTTATGGTCATTTCAGTGTTTTTAGGGATTTCAGAAGTTCTTAACATTTTATAATTT
The DNA here is from genome assembly GCA_963277665.1 of Viscum album. Lineage (NCBI taxonomy): Eukaryota > Viridiplantae > Streptophyta > Magnoliopsida > Santalales > Viscaceae > Viscum > Viscum album. The sequence continues at coordinate 446,955 of CAUJRU010000476.1, read as the reverse complement.
ATTTATTTATTTAATATTTATTTATTTATTACTTATTTATTAATTATTAATTAATTAATTATTATTTTTTAGGTATTATTATTTATTTATTTATTTATTTAATATTTAATATTTATTTATTTACTATTTAGTTATTATGTCCATATTAATTATTAATTTATTTTTTATTTATTTATTTATTAACTATTAACTATTAATAATTAGTTTATTATTCATTTATTATTTATTTATTTATTCGTTATTCATTATTTATTAATTAATTAAATATTAAATATTAAATATTAAATGTTAAAAATTAGATATTATTTATTAATTAATAATTAATAAATAATAATTATTAATATTTAATTATTAATCATTAGTTATTAGTTATTATTAATTATGAATTAATTATTTTTATTTATCTATTTATTTATTTATGTATTAATTTATTTAGGATTCATTCTTTATTCTTTATCCTCTATTCTTTATTCTTTATTCTTTATTGTTTATTATTTATTAATTTATTATTTATTTATTAATTATTTATTGTTTAATAATTAAATATTAATATTTTATTAAATATTAAATATTGACTATTGAATATTAATAATTAATTATTATTAATTAGTAATTAGTTATTAATTATTATTTATGTATTTATCTATCTATTTATATATATATTTATTATTTATTTATTATTTATTATTTATTATTTATTAATTTTTTTTAATTTACAAAATATTGATTTATTATTTGTTATTACTTATTTATTATTTATTTATTTATTCAAAATTCATTATTTATTATTTTTTAACTAATTAATTATTAATAATTAATTAATAACTAATTATTTATAAATTTTTAAATTTTAAATTTTAAATATTAAATATTAATTCTTATTTATTATTTATTATTAATTATTAATTATTTACATTTTATTATCTATTATTTATAATTTATAATTTATTTATAATTTTTAATTATTAATTATATATTATTTACTATTTATTATTTATAATTTATGATGTATTATTTAGGATTTAGGATTTAGGATTTATGATTTATGATTTATTATTTATCATTTATTTATTATTTCTTTATTTATCTATTATTTATTATTTTATTATCAATTTATTATTTATTTATCATATATTCAATTACTTTTTAATTAATTTATTATTTATACATTACTTATATATTATATATAATATATAATATATAATATATAATATATAATATATAATATATAATATATAATATATAATATATTCTATCTTATATATTATCGATTATATATTATCGATTATATATTATATATTATGCAATATACAATATACAATATACAATATATATTATATATTATATATTATATATTATGTATTATATATTATGTCTTTTATATTATATGTTATTTATTATATATTATATATTATATATTATTAATTGTTAATTATTAATTATTGATTATTGATTAATCATTATTGATTAATAATTATTGATTAATAATTATTGATTAATAATTATTTAGTGTGTATCTATTTGTTATGTATTACTTGTTTTTCCAATTAATACATATGTGTTTTAGTATATTAAATTCAATTTATTGACCAGATGAAGAGCCTGCTGGAGTGGTAAAGTCTTTAGAGAATAAGCATGAGGTAAGGGGTTCAAATCTCACCCAATGCAAAATTTCTATATATTGCATGGGCATGTGCATAGATTTGGACTTATGCATGGATATGGGCATGAGCATGGTAATAATAAATAAATAAATAAATAAATAAATTACAAAAAATATATAAAAATAATAAATATATACATAAATATATAAATTAAAAATAAAATAAAAAAATAAAAAAATAAATAAAAAAATAAATAAAAAAACAAAGAAATATATATATATATATATATATTTAAATTATGAAAATAAATAAATAAATAAAAATAAATAAATAAATAAAAATAAATAAATAAATAAATAAATAAATATATATATATATATATATATTACGAAAATAAATAAATAAATAAATAAATAAATAAATAAATAAATAAATAAATAAAAAAAATAAAAAAAATAACGAAAATATAAAAAAAAATTAAAAAAATTAAAGAAATTTAGAAATTAAAAAAAAATTAAAAATGATTTTGTGATGGTTTAAACCACCACCAAATTGTTCTAAGATGGTTTTAAAAACTGCTGCTGATTATTTTCCGATACACGATTTAGCGGCGGTTTTCCAAAACCACCGTAGAACAATTTAGCGGCGGTTTAAACAGCCGCTAAATGAAAAAAAACCACTGTGAAATACAAATTTTGGCATAGTGGGTGTTTAAATCTATGTGTGGATTGAGTTCCACACAAGGCATCCAGGTTGAATTCATGGAGTGTGGGGAGCTATGATGTGGGTTTTTCCACGCGACAGGGCCTTAGTGACATGGTTGAAGTGAAAGCATGGGTACATGGAAGTAAAAGCCTGGATGGGTGATGGAAATTGGTGATAGATATTGACAATATCACTCCTATTCTCTTCCAACATTCACAATTGCCAGAGGGGGCTCAAATGAGCTTTTGGGGAGTCAGTCGAGGCCCCAGAGATGCTCCATGGTGAATGAAATTAGTGGCAGTGAAGGTGGATGACGGGCCGAGCTTTAGAAAGATTTGATGGAGATTTCCCTGTAGAGACCCCAAACATGACATACATGGACATTACATTACTTTTGCGGAATACTTAATACATAACAAAAACCAACACTCAAGGATCGTAATAGTTTAGTGTCTTTGGAAACTCGGAACATAATCTTCTATTCATGGTGAAAGATCTTCAACATCTCCCATAAAGATCTTCCCCTTTTGTTTTCTTACCTAAAACTTTTCTTTATATCCTGGGGAAAAGAAAACATATAAAAGGGTGTGCTCAAATTCTCATTAAGGGTAAGCATGGAGAAAATAAAACAACCATATACATTTGAACTTAAAAACATGAACTTAATGTTTAAACATCAAAATCTTGAGCAATGACATAAAACATGGAAGTACGTAAGGCATAGATCATAATGGAAAATCAATCATGATAAAATAACATGGGAATAAAACATGTAATTGTGGCAACTATTAATCACATGTTATGATTTCCATAGTAGCCAAGACATTGTTTCCAAGACCATCTTATTGGATAAAGTCCCTTTCGGAATCGAGTTCACTCCTCGTTCCAGTCCTGTATCACTGAACCAGATTAACTTGCTGTTCCAGCCATGTATATCTCATGAGATATAAATCTTTACCCAATGCATTGGAGGGAGATATAGGTCCCACCAATCTAATAATGAAATCATTATTACTTGTGCCACAAAATAAACATAAATAATTCATCATAACCCAAAGAAGAAAATGGGTTTCATAAACATCATCCCATCATAACATAATCCATATAAAACAAATGGATATCATTTCATCATAATAAAAGTGAAACCATGTAAATCATAGAGAAATTATACTTGAAACATACACATATGAAATAATTTCATCTTAGATGTAAAGTAGTTTTGACAAAACACTTGAAATGAATTCTTGAGGAAAATATCTTTTCTTCTTCTAAATCATTTTCTTTTCACAAAACGACATGCAATTTTAAAAGAAAGGATTTTGTTGAAAATAATCCTGAAATATTTCATAGGAAGCTTCATAGAAATAAGGCGTTATGAAACCGTAATAATCCGTTCATGCCGTATAAGTTAAAAAAACATTCTCCTTGTACTTTTGTCAAAAAAGTAAAAAAGTACCTCGTATGGTAAAGAAAAGAAAGATTCCTTCTATACGATGTGGTAAAAGTAAAAAAGGGTAAAAATGACTTTAAACATACATGTAAGAAAAGTAAAAATTTTATGAAAACATTTTGATAACATATGGACATGGATGATAAACATAACCCCAGTAAATACTTACGAATAAACAATCTCGGATAAGAATGAGATTGGAATAATTATCCCTTACCTTATGTCCGATATGCTTCATATGTATCCGAACCTCCTGTATAATGATTTAAATAATTACACTGACTTATTAAATAATCATATTCATTGTTATGATATCATATATGGTTCAATTATGACTTTATATTATCCATTATTTTGTAAATTCCATGTTAAAGCAGCGTTTTGGGTAAAATCATTTCATTTATCGTACGTGTTTCGATTTTTTGTTCTTGATATTATTACTCATATCATGATTTAATTAATTCCAGAATTTAAAACATGATTTATATATAATATATATTGAGAATATAAATATATATGATATATTGATAAATGGAATGAAATACACCGTTTATGGAGACGGTAGGCCGTACGTACGCATGAACGCTGTTTTCTTTTCCTTATTGAATTGAATGGAATTAAGAGGATGAAATACATACATACATAAATAAATATATATATATATATATATACATAAATACAGTATAATTATTATGTCATATATTTCATTATTATTCATTATATATACACTACTGGAAAATGGGTCTATACCCACGGTTTTGTATAGAACCGTGGGTATAGGCCCCCCCTATACCCACGGTTTTGGAAACCGTGGGTATAGGGACAGTATCGGGACCTATACCCACGGTTTTGAAGAACCGTGGGTATAGGTCCCTTTTACCCATGGTTCTTGGCAAAACCATGGGTATAGGTTTTTTTTGAAGACCTATACCCACGGTTTTAACAGAACCGTGGGTATAGGTGTTGTTCTGCAGACGTATACCCACGGTTTTTAAAAACCGTGGGTATAGGCAGTATATTTTTCAAAGACCTATGCCCACGGTTTTTCAAAATCGTGGGTATATCATTCCCGTGTTATGGCGGGAACAAAAAATTCAGCGGGATGGGAAATTTTGTTTGTTAAAAGATGATATGATATAATATAAAACTATGGCTATGAAATATTAAACCGTATAATATGTTCAGCTCAGTTGGTAAGTGCCTCACATCCCTCCTCATAGGTCGCGGGTTCGAAATCACGCGTATTTTATTTTTTGATAATAGCATATATATTAATATAAGAAAAGAAAAGTATACTAATAAATCAATTGCTTCTGTACCGCGGTTGGTCGAAGTGACTGTTGGGCGAACAGGAAGCACGGGTTCAAAACCCACTTGAATGTTTTTTTCAATTATAGCATAAACATTAATATAAGAATACTAAAATATAGTGATATATCAATTCCGTAGTTACCTCGGTTGGTCGATGTTAGTGTGCAGCGAACGGGAAGCGCAGGTTCAAAACCCGGCAGAATTATCATTTTGATTGTAAATGTTATATTAATATATTAAAATTAAATTATACATATATATCAATAGCGGCGTTAGATTAGTTGGTTTCGTGGAGGGGGGCTTGTTTGAGGCGCTGCGGGGTTGCGGGTTCAATTCCCACCCCCTGCTTGTTTTTTTAAATTCAATACCCCACGGTTTTGAAAACCGTGGGGTCTGTTGTGTGCCACGTTGGAATAGTGGTGTGGCACACTTTGACCCACCTATACCCACGGTTCTCCAAAACCGTGGGTATAGGCTGAGACCCCTATACCGACGCCGTTCCAGCCCACGGTTCCTAAAACCGTGGGTATAGCCTATACCCACGGTTTTGGGGGCTATACCCACGGTTTTGAACCGTGGGTATAAGTCGTTTTTCCAGTAGTGATACTTTATAATCATTCATGAATGGTTAACATGAAGAATGAATCTCATTGTATTCGTGGAGACGGTAGTCCGTACATACGCACGAGCGATGATATCATTCCCATAATTATTGAATAGAATTGGAGTGGATGATATAATATCTTAGAATCATTATGATGTTATAATAACCATATATATAGTTATTATTTACACCATTATACCCATCCAAGTAAGGTGGTGGTGGAAAAACAGATTACATGACAGCGTGGAGACTAATATTCCATACGTACGCACGCACGGTGATTTCGTTTTATGTAGGATGTATAGAAGGTGAAATGGGGTTGTTTCATATTTATAATATCATATCAGTATATTATTAATAATTATTGTATTAATTTACAATTAAACAAATAAATAAGAGGAAGTTGAAGAAGAAAGAAACATGAAAGAATCAGTAGAAGAGATTACCTCTTCTTCGACGCACCTCCTTTAAGCTTCCTCTTTAGGGACTAGAGTTAGTCTTTAGAGAAGACCAGAACCTCCAGAATGTATCTAGGGAAGTGTAGAAGAAAAATGGGAAGGGTTTGGCTGATCTTGAAGGCTCAAAGTGTTGTTAAGAGGATAGGGAGGAGGTGCCCTTTTATAAGGAAGGAGAGGGACACGTTTGGAATTATAAGAAATATTAATTTACAATAAATTCCAACCCCATCTAAAAACCTCCAGAAATGACTTAAATCCGAATATGAGATGATATAGGGTTGTAATATCATCATCCAATAAAATTTATATATATTGGGAATTTATTTTAAACCTTATCAATTTGATTTATCTTTTTTAATTTATTTAATCTTATTTGTGGTAATAATATTCTAAATTTTAAATTGTTATAAATAATTACTTATGTGTTGTTAATTATCCATAATTGGGTACTTTATTAAATTTTATACCATATAAATTTAAATTTATAATTTTTAAATATTTATGTGATTTTTAAACAATTTAATAATATGTTATTTTTATAAAATAACAATAGTGTTAATTTTGACACTATTCGTTTATTTGAATTTAAATAAAATCCACACAGAGGATATATTCAAACAAAAATTTTTAATAGATTACTAACAATTCATATTCATCTAATTTTTTTTATAACAATAATTAGTTCATATAATTTTTATTTTAATATTTATGAAACCATTTATTTGATTTTTCTCTTAATAAAACAATTACTACATCATTTTTGTATAATCATTTAATATACTTATAAGTTTCATAAAAATTAAAAATAAAATCTCATTATGAAGATAAATATAATACCTTTCATAATAATATTTTCAATCGAATTTATCATCTTAAAATCCCAACAGTTAAATTGTTATATTTATTAAATTATGAAGGTGACACCTTTGACATCATTTAAAATAAAATAATATAAATGTCCTAATCGGGTTTATAAGACTCCAAATGGTCCAAAAATATACAATTTTATGATTAGGGTATAGATATACTCGACCAATAAGTTTTGGGAAAGTTTTTGGGTCTTTTATAGGTATTATAATTTGAATAAAAACTATATTATTGATTTTTTACTAAATAATTAATTTCTGTATCATTAATTTATAAGCTATTAAGGTAATTGAATATTTCTTAAAAATTACAAATAAATTACCATGATAAATAAAAACATTTTATATTTCAAATGAGTATTTATAATCTCATTTATATTCTGTATAACTATATATTAAAAATAATATAATTATTAAAGTTTGAGTGAGACATTTCATTTTCCTTTAAATAAACTAAATAAAAGGTCTTAATCAAATACAAGTGGGTTCCATTAGATTACATTTCGACCCAAGAATGATTTAGGATAAAATATAATCATATAATTATATTAGGAAAAGTGTTAGGGTAATTTTATAATATAATATTTACCCTCAATTACCTGATTTACCTTTAACTATGGTAAATAAAATTTACCGTAGTTACTATTAATAATGAACAAAAATAAAAATAAGCTTATTAAAATTATTTGGTCCTAATTATTAAAAATATGGAATCCATTTTTCCAAATTAAAATCACAGAAGTTTCAGAAATTAATTTAAAATTGATCCCTTTGTTAAGAAAACGAGTTTAAAAGTTAAAACAGTACAAAAGATTGAAATGATTTTACCTATGAATTCAATGTAAAATAAATGATAATGACATAAATTATATTAAATGGTAAAAATATATTCTATTTATACTTTAAAACCATTAAATATTATAACTTAACCATATAAATTATTACGATGGAAAAAGTTGTTTTTAATTAAAATATAGCGTGTTTTTACTATTCATTAAAATATGAAAGTTATCAAAGTAATATGAAAAATTTATCCAGAGTAAATTTTTATATCCTGATTCCAAATAAGAATTTCATTTTGTCAAATTGAACTTATAAACATGTCAAAAACTAGATTTAAAGTGGGTGTGCCATCAAAAGGCAGCAAAACTGTATTTTTTGAAAAATACTTATTTTACTCGAAATATTTATTTTGTTCTCATACCATGTTATAGAAAATGTGTAAGATGAATAATAATGTTATAAAATTAAAAATTTAGTTAATAATATTCATAATGGATAGTCCATAATAATATTATAACAATATATCATTGTTTAGTGAAACTCGGTATTGCGTACTACACACGCTATCGAGGAAGGTCGTGATTGCGTGTAATGAAAGCCAAGTCAGGGATGCATGTAATGAAAGCTCCCTTTAGTGTAGAGTACAACACAAGAAATCAATTAAAAAGAATAATTATCATAAAATCTCAGGTTGTTACATTCTACCCCCCTTAAAATTAATTTCGCCCTCGAAATTCGTCGGGGTTATAAATGGTTTACTACTTGAAAGTTTCTTTCCTAGAAACCCACAATGTAAAAAGGAATACTAAAACTTAATTTTAAAATTTAATGTAATAAACATAATGGTTACCCAAATTAACTCATTACTGGGTTTCCACATAAGAGAATATAGGTGAAAATATGGATATGGAAGAGAAATATAACCATCAACTTCTGATGAAGAGTGGCAGAGGACATGGATATGAAAAAGCCAACAATAACAAAGCCAATTTTTTTTGATGATCTAAGGTACCATCTGATTCATCAGATATAAGGGCATCAGGTCAACATTTTTGGTTTTCAAGATCATTTACCTAAATTTAATGAATTTTAATTAGAAGAAATACTTACTTTATTTCGGTACAATCTCACCGTTTTTCGGGCCTTGAACAATTTCCACTTCATTTTTTTAAGAAATGAAGTTGAATTTTTCATTCTTGAAGTGTTAGCAGATCATGTGATAGAATGATGGGTCATTCCATCTATCTCAAACAAAAGGTTAGAAAAAGTTATCAAATATACATAGGTCCATCTATGGTGAGGTTAATCATATATGATTTCAAAAATGGACTTATACTTCATCTATCATGCCGCTTAATAAAATAAAACTCATTTCTACTAACTAGGGACTTCCTGTAGGCCATTGGTAGGCGATAAAGGCCTATCTCACTTCGATTGTGGGTTCGATTCTCGCAGCCTTGTCTGACGTGACGGGTTGTCTCCTGTTCTACAGGTTTTCCCTTTTCTTAAACTACACTATTATAACATTCCATAAATAAAATCAAAAAAAAAGTTCTAGCCTTATAAAATACTATATGATTTTCAACTTAATTCATTCCAACCTTAAGACTTATTCAAAATACTTCTTTCCAAACTCATAGTATAAAGAAAATGATTACTTGAAATGTCATCTACCAAGCATGTGAATACCATAATTTATCATACGATATATCTTGTTGGTCATATTCCAAACATGTGAAAACCTTAATCAAGTATTCTATTGAAAAATGAATACTCATTGAACCTTAGTGAAAACATGAATGCTGTAAAAAATTAACTATTTCCACATACCGAAATCCTAAAATTTATATATACTCAAAGCATGATATCAATTTGTCCTTATATCAGTAATGAGCTCATGAATACTATTAAACATTTCATTTTCTCCTTATCCCTTCATTATGTGCATATCATATACTTTCCAAAATCACTTTTCATGGTTACCGGTGCCATATTCTTATGGAAAACCACAATGGAACAATACATATATATTTCAATATACCATAAAAGTATCTCAACAACATTATTCTTTAATTCCAATACATAAACCATTCAATCCATCCTCTTAAATGATTGGCATGGAATAGGTTCTTCCTCAATTTAGAAGTAACCTCTTAGGTCGGGGCATTGAGTTGGGTAATGCCCATGTTATCCACAGATAAGACATTGAACTCCATAATAGTCTATCACTCTATGAATATTTTCCCCACATAGATAACATCTTCCCCTCCATTTTAGGTATTCCTCTAGGCTCTTCTTCCCTTATTTAAAAATCCCAATCTTCCTTTCTCTATGCTCCCCACTATGCGAAAATGCATAAAAGTCCATCTTCATCTTATTTGACGAATTAGGAATACCACTAAAGTTCACCTTGTTAATCATATATCGTGATGTCTAATTCGGCATTATCATAATATATTTCTCTCTAGGAATTATGAAATTTCGCTGCTCATAGTCACCAATTTGTCCATCTGATTCAATGTTAACCCAATTTCTTCTGGTTCCCTCCATTAACTAAAACCAGAAACCATTCTGTAAGAAATAGTTAAAATAATAAGGAACTATATAATCATAAAAAGTCACTTATAGGATGTATAACTTATGAAACCTTCTTTAACCTATGATAACTTAGGTTCACCCTAGGTTCTTCATGATCGTCAGCATAATTCTAGGACTCTAACCTATAGTTATACTAAACCTTAGGGACATCCCTAGACACACCTTAGAAATATCTATAGGGATATCACTAATGTTTTTGCATCCTAGTTTCCAGAGGTTAACTAAACATTTCCTCTGATACCAACTATAGATACCCCAAACTTGACGTACATGGACATTACATTACTTTTTCGGAATACATAATACATAACAAAAACCAACACTCAATGATCGTAATAGTTTAGTGTCTTTGGAAACTCGGAACATAATCTTCTAATCATGGTGAATGATCTTCAACATCTCCCATAAAGATCTTCCCCTTTTGTTTTCTTACCTAAAACCTTTCTTTATATCCCGGGGAAAAGAAAACATATAAAAGGGTGGGATCAAATGCTCAGTAAGGGTAAGAATGGAGAAAATAAAACAACCATATACATTTTAACTTAAAAACATGAACATAATGTTTAAACATCAAAATCTTGAGCAATGAAATAAAACATGGCAGTACGTAAGGCATAGATCATAATGGAACATCAATCATGATAAAATAGTATGGGAATAAAACATGTAATTGTGGAAACCATTAATCACATGTTATGATTTCCATAGTATCCAAGGCATTGTTTCCAAGACCATCTTAGTGGACAAAGTCCCTTTCTGAATCGAGTTCACTCCTCGTTCCAGTCCTGTATCACTGAACCGGATTAACTTGTCGTTCCAGCTATGTCTATATCATGAGATATAAATATTTACCCAATGAATTAGAGGGAGATATAGGTCCCACCCATCTAATTATGAAATCATTATTACTTGTGCCACAAAATAAACATAAATCATTCATCATAACCCAAATAAGAAAATGGGTTTCATAAACATCATCCCATCATAACATAATCCATATAAAACAAATGGATATCATTTAATCATAAGAAAAGTGAAACCATGTAAATCATAGAGACATTATACTTGAAACTTACACATATGAAATAATTTCATCTTATATGTAAAATAGTTTTGACAAAACACTTGAAATGAATTCTTGAGGAAAATATCCTTTATTCTTCTAAATCCATTTCTTTTCACAAAATGACATGCAATTTTAAAAGAAAGGATTTTATTGAAAATAATCATGTAATCTTGCACATGAAGCTTCATGGAAATAAGGCATTATGAAACCATAAGAATCTGTTCATGCCGTATAAGTTAAACAAAACATTCCACTCATACTTTTGTCAGAAAAGTCAAAAATTATCTCGTATGGTAAACAAAAGAAATATTCCTTCCATACGATGTGGTAAAAGTAAAAAAGGGTAAAAATGACTTAAAATATACATGTAAGAAAAGTAAACATTTTATGAAAACATTTTGAAAACATATGGACATGGATGATAAACATAACCCCAGTAAATAATTATGAATAAATAATCTCGGATAAGAATGAGATTGGAATAATTATCCCTTACCTTATGTCTGATATGCTTCGTATGTATCCGAACCTCCTGAATAATGATTTAAATAATGTCATTGACTTATTAAAGAATCATATTCATTGTTATGATATTATATATGGTTCACTTATGACTTTATATTACCCCTTCTTTTGTAAATTCCATGTTAAAGCAACATTTTGGGTAAAATCGTTTCATTTATCGTACGTGTTTCAATTTTTTGTTTGTGATATTATTACTCATATCCTGATTTACTTAATTCAAGAATTTAAAACATGATTTATATATAATATATATTCATAATATAAATATATATGATAGATCGATAAATGGAATGAAATACACCATTCATGGAGACGGTAGGCCGTACGTACGCATGAACACTGTTTTCGTTTCCTTATTGAATTGAATAGAATTAAGTAGATGAAATACACACATATATATATATATATAAATAAATATAGTAGAATTATTATGTCATATATTTCATTATTATTCATTATATATACTTTATAATCATTCATGAATGGTTAACATGAAGAATGAATCTCATCGCGTTCGTGGAGATGGTAGTCCATCCGTGCTCACGAGCGATGATATCGTTCCCATAATTATTGAATAGAATTGGAGTGGATGATATAATATCTTAGAATCAGTATGATGTTATAATAACCATATATATATTTATTCTTTACACCATTATACCCATTCAAGTAAGGTGGTGGTGGAAAAACATATTACACCACGGCGTAGAGACGGTATTCCGCACGTACGCACGCGCGATGATTTAGTTTTCCGTAGGATGGATAGAAGGTGAAATGGGTTTGTTTCATATTTATAATATCATATCAGTATATTAGTGATTATTATTGTATTAATTTACAATGAAACAACTAAATAAGAATAATTTTAAGAAGAAAAAACTTGAAAGAATAAGGTAGAAGAGATTACCTCTTCTTCGACGCACCTCCTTTAAGCTTCCTCTTAAGGGACTAGAGTTGGTCTTTTGAGAAGACCAGAACCACCATAATGTTTCTAGGGAAGTGGATAAGATAAATGGTCAGGGTTTGGTCGATCTTTAAGGCTCAAAGTGTGGTGAAGAGGAGAGGTTGGGGGTGCCCTTTTATAAGGGAGGAGAGGGGCACCTTTGGAATTAAAAAAATATATTAATTTATAATAAATTCCAACCCCAATTGAAAACCTCAAAAAATGAATTTAATCCTAAGATTATATAATGTAGGGTTGTAATATCATCAGACAATAAAATTTAGACATGTTGGAAATTTATTTTAAACCTTATCAATTTGATTTATCGTTATTTAATTTATTTAATATTATTTATCGTAATAATATTATAAATTTTAAATTGTTATAAATAATTACTTATGTGTTGTGAATTATAAATAATTGGGTAATTTATTACATTTTAGACCATATCAATTTCAATTTATAATTTTTAAATATTTATGTGATTTTTAAACATTTTAATAATATGTTATTTTTATAAAATAAAAAAGTGTTAATTTTGACACTATTCATTTATTTGAATTTAAATAAAATCCACACCAAGGATATATTCAAAAAAAATGTTTAATAGATTCCTAACATGTCATATGCATCTAGAAAATTTGTGGAGAACATTAATTAGTTCATATAATGTTTATTTTTAATATTTATAAATCCATTTATTTGATATTTCTCTTAATAAAACAATTAATACATCATTTTTGTATAATAATTTAATATAATTATTATTTTTATAAAAATTAAAAAAAAATCCTATGATGAAGATAAATATAATAAATTTCATAATAATATTTTCACTCGAATTTATCATCTTAAAATCACAACATTTAAATTGTTATATTTATTAAATTATGAAGGTGGCATCTTTGACATCATTTAAAATAAAATAATATGAATGTCCTAGTAGGGTTTATAAGACTAAAAATGGTCCAAAAATAGACCCTTTTATGATTAGGGTATATATATACTCTACCAATAAGTTTTTTTCAAGTTTTTGGGTCTTTTATAGGTATTATAATTTGAATAAAAACTATATTATTGATTTTTCACTAAATAAATAATTTTTGTATCATTAATTTATAAGCTATTAAGGTAATTAAATATTTCTTAAAAGTTAAAAACAAATTACTATGATAATTAAAAAAATTTTAGATTTCAAATTAGTATTCATAATCGAATTTATATTCTATATAACTATATATTAAAAATAATCTAATTATTAAAGTTTGAGTGAGACATTTCACTTTCATTTAAATAAACTAAATAAAAGGTCTTAGTCAAATACAAGTGGGTTCCATTAGATTCCAATTCTACCCTTTCATGATTTAGGATAAAATATAATCATCCAATTATATTAGGAAAAGTGTTAGGGTAAATTTATTATATTATATTTACCCTTAATTACCCGATTTACCTTTAACTATGGTAAATAAAATTTACCATAGTTATTATTCATAATGACCAAAAATAAAAAGTAGATTATTAACATAATTTAGACATAATGATTCCAAATATAGAATCCATTTTTCCAAATTAAAATCACAGAAGTTGCAGAAATTAATTTAAAATTGATCCCATTGTTATGAAAATGAGTTTAAAAGTTAAAACATTTCAAAAGATTGAAATGATTTTACCTATGAATTCAATGTAAAATAAATTCTAATGACATAAATTATATGAAATGGTAAAAATATATTCTAAGTATACTTTTAAACTGTTAAATATTATAATTTAACCATATAAATTATTATGATGAAAAAAGTTGTTTTTAATTAAAATATAGCGTGTTTTTACTATTCATTAAAATATGAAAGTTATCAGAATAATATGAAAAGTTTATCTAGAGTAAATTTTTATATCCTAATTCCAAAGAGGAATTTTATTTTGTCAAATTGAACTTATAAATATGTCAAAAACTAGATTTAAAGTGGGTGCGCCATCAAAAGGCGGCAAAACTGCATTTTTTGAAAAATAATTTTTTTACCCAAAAAATTTATTTTGTTCTCATACCATGTTCTAGAAAATGTGTAAGATGAATAATAACGTTATAAAATTTAAAATGTAGTTATTACTATTCATAATGGATTGTCTATAATAATATTATAACAATATATCGTTGTTTAGTGAAACCCAGTATTGCGTATTACACATGCTATCGAGGAAGGTCATGATTGCGTGTAATGAAAGCCAAGTCAGGGATGCGTGTAGTGAAAGCTCCCTTTGGTGTAGTGTAAAAAACAAGACATCAATTGAAAAGAACAATTCTCATAAAATCTTGGGTTGTTACATTCCCAATGAGGTAGAGGTTATGGCGTGCAACGGAATTCGGTGCTTGGGAGTGGTAGTGGTGATGGTACTTGATAGTGGTAGATTATCCTTCCTTCAACCATCACAGTGGATAGAGGAGCCTTTGAATGGATTGGGGTGATCATTCTAGGAACCGTAGATGCTCCACATTTGTTACAAGCAGTCGTAGTGGTGATAGAGCTTGATACCGAGCATTAAGAGTGGTGTCAATGGATTTCTTAGGTTCATGAAGTGATGGTATGGTGATAGAAAGGGAATCCAATGGTGTATAATGATTCGGGTGACATCTAGTAGTGGAAGGATGATTAACTACAGTAGAGTGAAGTGGAGAATAATAGCGCACTGATACCATATCGAAATGGATGTGCGTATCATGAGCCTTTATAAGGAAGGATACATGATCTCATTGGAAATGAAGTCGATAGGGTACTATAGGACACCCCTAACCACAATGACCTACCCCATTCTAGTGAGTCTCTCCTCCCATGGCTGTGTGGTCCTGACCAATGCATGACCGTGCACTCATCTTTGGCCTACCTATGGAGCCCATGGATTTTATACCCACAGGCCCCTATGCACAGGGCCTAATTCCCCCATGAACCCTGTGGATTAATGTTGATTTCCCACTAGGCCTTTGGTCAGCTAGCCCTATAAAGGGATGACTATGTGACTTGGTCTTGGGGGTTTAGGGATAGCCATAAATGTGTTATTTTTTGAGTAAACTAGAAAAAAAGAGTTAGAAAAATTTCAACACTTAGAAAATTAATAAACAAAATCTTAATGGAACAGTTTCTAAAATCCGAATTCATTTCTAAATTAAAAATCTTCACTTCCTTAACCATTTGAGTCAAATTCCAATCCATAATCCAAATTACCCATTATATATTAAAACATAGAAAATCATGGGTATTAACATTGAAAAAGATCATAAAAATTATAATTTATTCAAAAATATGAATCTAATTTATTTTTTTATCCCCATGAGCATAACTATGCCACCCATGATCTTGAGTGTGCAGTAGTTGTTTTTTCTTTGAATTTTTTGTGATATTACCTAATTGGTGAGTGTTTCATGGTTTTTACTAACCATAATATCCTGAGTTATGTCTTCTCCCAGCGTGACTTGAACTTGTATCAGCGTTGGTGGATGGAATTCTTATAGGATTATGACTTTGTGTTTTTTTATGCTAGGAATGGGAAATATTATAGCCGATGCACTAATAATAAAGTCGCATAGTGATGCCGTGTGTCAATTTGAAGATCCTTGGATAGTGATGGAAGAACTCTTAGCAATTCTTCTTAATACGGGAGAGGTTAGGGAAAAGGTTCTGTTTTCTAGATGACAATATAGTTGACATTAGTGTAGTAGGTGGAGGATTCCTAGTTAGGGGATTCTGGGGTATAGGTCTAAAGGGACCAGGTTGTTTTCTACAAATCCCCTAATAGTTGGTCTAAGGATGGAAAGCACAGGTTGTTGTTTTAGGGAAGGATTTTCATTAGTTTGGCGATGCATGAGGTGGTTCTATGTGAGTTTCATAGTTCACCTTTGGCAGTACATCCCAGCATGGAAAAGATATACTAAGCTTTGAGAGGTCAGTTTTGGTGTCTTGGGTTTAAGCATGTAGTTCCAATGTTTTTTTCTCAATGTTTGGTCTGCCATAAGGTGAAGGCTGAGAACCATGTTCCCAGTGGTTTGATTTAGCTGTTAGATGTTCCCCAATGGAAGTATGAGAACATATTGATGAACTTCATTATTGGGTTACCTCAAGCTCAAGGAGGTTATGATTATATATGGGTGATAGTGGGTTGTTCGATGAAATCATCCCACTTTATAGTGATGAGGGAGTCGAGCTTAGTAGAGGTTTTGTCGAGGAAGTATCTAGAGGATGTGGTGTGACCCTATGTAGTCCCGAGAATGATTATCTCTAATCAGGATCCACATTTTACCTCTAGGGTGTGGATAGGTCTCTAACATGCTTTTGGTTCTTAGTTATTTATTATCACTACTTTTCATCCATAGAAGTACAATTAGATAGATCAGACTATCCAGAGTCTTGAAGACATGTAATGATATTATGTCCTGGATTTTGGAGGTTCATGGATAAGTCACCTTCCCTTGATTGAGTTTTCTTATAATAATTGTTTACACTCTACCATTGGTATGGTTACATTTGAAACTTTGTATCTTCAACCTTATCGTTGTCTATTGTTCTAAACTGCGGTTGGAGAGGCAATAATTCTTGGGTCAGAACTGGTAAAAAATATGACAGATATGGTTCAGGTAATTCAAAAGAGGATAAAAGTAGCACAGGATCATCAGAAATCATATTCTAATCATTATAGGAGACCTCTAGAGTTCAATGTTGGAGATCATGTGTTCCTAAAGGTGACTCGTTATCATGGGTAGTGATGTTTTGGTCATGTGATTAAATTTTCTCCCTAGTTTGTTGGTCCTTTCAAGGTGTTGGCTCAATTTAGAGTCATTGCATATAAGATATTACTTCCCCCACATATGAATCAGATACATGATGTTTTTCACATGTCTCATCTCGATTATTATCTTCATGACAAGTCTCATGTCATTGATTGGGGTGAGACTGATATTGATGATGATGTGACCTTCAAGAAGATACCTATGGAGATCTAAGAACACTAAGATAAGTTGTTACAAGGGCATGATATTACCTTTTTTCGTGTCTTATGGAGGCACGATGTAATGAAGGAGAGTACCTAGGAATGTGAGTCACTGATGTGAACTCAATAGCTTTAGTTTTTTTGATGTCTAACTCTTCTCTTATAATGTTGTTCGTTTTGTAGATTTAAAACTTCCTAGTTTCATGTTGTTTCCTCTGATGAGATGGCTTACTCTTGTTTCTTATTATGTATTTACTCTCATTTGAGAGGTATCTCGTCTAGGAGAGTGTTTAGTAGCCAGTTGTTATTGCGTAGTTTCATGTTGTTTCCTCTGATGAGATTGTTTCCTCTTGTTTCTTATTGTGTCTTTACTATCATTTGAGATGTATCTCCTCTAAGATAGTTATTAGTAGCTAGTTGTTGTTTTTTAGTTTCATGTTTATTTCTATGATTAGGGGGTTGAGCTCTTAAGATGCCGAGATATTTTGAGAGGTATCTCACAAGGTGGTTGTTTGCATAACCCCTTTTCATTTCCTTTGTGGGTTTGGTTTTGGATTATCAAGGTCAATAATTGTTTGAGAGGTATCTAATATAAGGTCATAGATCTATGTATATTAACCCTCAGTATGTTTCTAAATCTCTTGGTACTCAGAGGAGGCTCAGAATATGTCTAGAGGGGTTAGGCTACTAAAATATGGATGCAGGGAGAATTCATGGAATGTAACTATTTCATGCCATGTATTCTCAGTTCATGGATGGTGTGTGGCTGATTCATGTGATGTTACATGATTTCTATTTTTTTGGGAATAAAAGGTTTAAGGCAACATTTTTTTCGACATGGTCTGAAACCTGATGATTACACAACATGTAACAATTACACACCATGTAAATCCCCATCGCAATGCATTTATAAAAGGTGTGGTGCTAAGGATTTTCTTCAAATCCATATGGCCCTCTCAACTCTAGGTGATCTAGTTACCCATTTATTAGTATTTTTGGGGTTCCTTCTATGGGGATAAATCCTTGGATTCACTTCTTTAATCCATGGTGATATGAGGTACATTATATCCTTTTTTTCTTTTAGTTTTTTGATCAGATTCCTCTTTTTTATTCACCCCATTTATGGTGGATCATCTCCCATGTTTCTAATTGGGTTTTCTTGGTTTTTTATTTGTGTGGTTTTATAACAATTTCCATGAAGGGATGGAAATTATTGTGGGAGAGGTGATTGGGATCTGTAATGTTGGTCCATTCTCATGTGAAGAACATTGATTCATTTGAGGTAGGGGATTCATTTATTCTCTTTTTATTTACATGAAATCACAGATTGTTAATGGTTTATCCCTTTTTATGGAAATATAATTAACCTAATAAATATTTGAACTAGATTAAAGAAATTGGTTGTGATCGCATGTTGACAATGTTGTTTCTTTATACCATGATTGCGGTTTGCCTTATGATTTTCTAGATAGTGTGATATCTATGCTATGATTTTTATCATGTTATTATTATTGGAATAGCATATTGAAATTTGATAAAGAACATGAATCCAAAATTAATTGATAATTAATTTTATTAATAATAATTAAAGAAAAGGAATGTTTGAATTCAGTGTTTTATATAATTTTATGAAGATCAAATTGATGTTATGCGTATATATAATTGAAAATGATCTTCCATGTGATTAATGAAATTGATAAAATTGGTTGATGAACATAAATCATGATAATTCCTGTTTATGATAATAAAAGTCATGTTAATGGAGAATGGTGCTTCTCTAGGTTTTTTGAAACTAGAATAAATTCTAAGAGCATGTTTTTCCTTTGATATCTTGTTATAGCTTAGTTCCTTATGTTTCCTATAGTTATAACCTATGAATAATTAATTATTTAATTCAAGATAGAATAAGAACAAATTGTGTGACAAGTAAAATTATTAGGTATTGATACACCCATTTTCATAAGAAGGAAAAGTTCATTGTTTTGGATTCATGAGAGCTCATTTTCTTGTAATGGCTGAATGCCTTATTTTGAGGTCTTAGTTTCCATGTTAGTTAGGATTGTTTGTTTCCAATTATTTTTATGACATGATCTGGATGTGAGCATAACTATACTATGTGATATGGGATGGGGAGGCCGAGATGTGATATGATCCTGGTATGGATTAGCTAGGGATGGTTGAGGTGATTTGGGTAGGGACACCCAGATGATGTGGCAGCGTTCGATGCCTATAATGGTGAGATGCATCAAGGTATGAATGTGGGTATCAGGGATGGAACTAGAGATGATGTAATGGGTTTGTTATGTGATGTTGAGAGATGGGATTCTCACTTTAAATCTATTTAATGGTATATGGATAGGTTTCTTGTTTATCTACATTCCTTTCCCCACTCCATGAGGCAGTGAGATGTGCTTGGATGCATGTTTCCTCTTGGTGGTAGATTAGGATAGTTTTCCTAGAGTACCTAGTTACAAAATGATTGCTAATAATGAATAAATAATTGTTAATGTATAGAGTTGGTATTGATGTAATGAAAATAGAGTAAAGATGTTATTCTTCAGAAACTAATTCCTCAGTTTGAAGTTATTTCTGAAGGGAATAGACTCTACTTCGATGATTAATGTAATATAATGCAGAATAATGTAAATGGTAAATTAATAAAAAATGAATAAATTAAAATAAAGTTAATTATTTAATGAAAAAAATGAATTTTATGTAGCTCTTTTAAATTCTTAGGTGCATATCGGATATCTAGTCTTAGCAGTGGCATCTGGGAGTTTGAGTGAAATTAGATATAGTTGGGTCTAAAACTCAGTTATGCCCATAGTGTGGTTTTTAGATATATTATATCCATGTATATTCTGTGATTTCATATGCTACCTCAATTATAACACCCTTAGATTTTATGGTAGGTATCTTCTTAAATAAATTCAATTCATTCGAGAGCTTACATTGTACACAACACCAAGATTAAGAGATCAGTGATATACTATTAAATATTAACATGAACATTGAAATAGTAATGTGACTGTTAGGAATAGTAATGTGACCATTAGAATAATAAACTCACTTATTAAATTATAAATAAAATTTAGGTTTCTCATAAATGAAAATATGATATATTTATAAAATAGAATAAGTAAATAAATGTTTTAAAATGATAAATTAAGTGTTAGTATTTTTGTGGATGGTAAATGTTTATTTACAATTTAATAATTAATATAATAATTTAAAAGAAAATTTATATTCATAAAATAAAAATAAATTAATATATATTTTTTCTTATTAATATAAGATAATATTATGAGACCTTAATTAAAATTTTAAAGTGTCATAAAATCAGTTATATTTTTAAAATCGATATTTTTTGAATAAATGATGTTTCTAATTAAAATTAAAAATGATAATATTTAGAAAATCATTTTCAAAAAATGGAGTTCATTTTTTAATTCTACACATCAAAAAAATGGTTTGGTGAATTTTTTTAATTTTTCTAAAATAGTAGAATTTTTGGTGAATAGTGAAATATGATAATTTATGGTATTTAACATTATGAGTAATTAAATGAATTTTTGAGTCATGATTGAGTCATGGATAATTTAAGTGACAATTATATCTAAATAAAATTCTCTAGTTACTATATTTAATCACAATAATTATCATTATTGTTAGTCTTGAACAAAAATAATAAAATAATGAATAAAATAATAAAAAAACACCCTCTCCTCCACTATAAATACCGCCCCTCTCCACCCCTTATCATCACACATTATAAGCCTTGGATATTTCTAATATTAAAAAAAATCCATCTCCAAAACCAATTCTCCATGTCTAGGAGATTATGGTCTCAATAAAAGTCCAAACCCAAGTGCCTTAAGAAGGTTCTCAAGGAGAATAATTCAAGAGGTAAAACCTTCTCTCTCTCTCTCTCTCTCTCTCTCTCTCTCTTTCAATTTCATTTCTTTTCTTATCCTTCCATCACCTCCCCTATAAAAAGTAAAATTATAACTCTAATATCACATATATAATATAATTTTATTATGTTAATGGTATATCCACCGTCACTTCTCTTCTCTCTCTCTCTTTTTCATTCTAAAAAATAAAACATCATTCGAGAGGTGTAGACTCCCCACCTTCATGGATGATGATTTTTTGTTTTACAATACCATCTTCAAGGATGGTCATAAAACCACTATAATGGTTAAAATGTAATTTAAATTTTATATTAAAAATTATTTAGTTTTTTGGAACTAGTATATATACATAATATTAATTAATAAAACAAAACTAGTTCATGACAATCAAAAAATGCCAAAATAACCTAAAAGGTTATCATTAACGTTTTATCTAACGAATAATGCTCATATCTGAAAAATATGATATATATAAAAATTTAATATTTTTATTATTCATTAATAAATTATAATATCAACATTGGATAAATATTCCCATTTTACATGATCTTTCATACATGTATACAAGTGAACCAATCATGAAAACCAAAAAAACGAACACTCCCAAAGAACAAAATTGAATATTATACCTCATCAAAAAGGAATAAATGAACTTAATAAAATCCTAATAAATAAACTAAATGTTTAATATGTTATGAATTAAATTTTTAATGAATCTAATTTCATTATCCAGGACATTAAGTACAAGTGCAGAACACTTTCAGACATAAGGTAAGGGATTCTTTCCAAACCTCTATTTTTTTCTTTAGGTTATGCTTTCTCTCTCATTACCCAAATGAAAATTTTAATTATTCTTATAAAATCATCCTAAATTATGTTTTTATGCTAAAAAAATATGTACCTAGCTCAATTATTCTTTCTTTTACAGGGAAATACATGTTTTATAAGGCCTCCTTTTCAATTCCTCCCGATAAGTAAGCCCAGTTTAAGGGAACCACCCAATTTCTTACCCATTTCCAAGTACACTCCATATTCTATTTTAAGCCAAAAATATTTTTCTATAATCACTATTTTTATTATGAACAACTATCTTTATTCATTTATGGTATTATTAAAACAATTATTCTTTTTTCCACTTTAAAGACTCTTTAATATTTCCCTTAAACCATACTAAAGTGGCACATTTCTAAAGTTTCTTAAACACTATTTTTATTTTTTTTTTCACTTTAGTTGGACATAATTTATCATGATCTATGACTATCTTCCATTATTAATGTCCAATCCTGATTTAAATCCATTCTTTAATGGACACCATTATGATACTCCCATTTGGTTATTCTTTATTTACCACTTGTTCCTTGTGTATGGAGTATGTATACTTACCTTTTATTTATGATCACCATTCATTGAAAATTTAATTAAAAATTAATATTTATTTCATAGTGTATATAATTATTGTCTTATATATATACCATTTTTTACATACGGTGTTTTATTTGAATGTTTTTGTAATTGAGAAAATATTGATAAATTTGTATTCTCTACTCAATACGGATATTTTAATAAGCTATGTTGTTCATGAATTAAATATTTGTATGAAGAATGATTTGTAATTGAAGTTATAGGTGGGGACCATTTATAGATATTCTCTTGATGCACCAAAAAGTCTCATGAGACAAAATAGTTGGTAGAAAACCCTTCATATTTGTTTCCAGGCAGAATCAGATGGGTTTCTACCCACACACTTAAACTGTTTTGTCTTGATGGTAGTGGTTCATGTTATAGATACATGACATCAAAAATTTAAGCATTTTATCCATTTAGTATTCAGTTATTACTTTCCAATATATTTTTAATATGAAAAAATATATGGATGGCTTTTCATTCTTAGTGTATTAATGGAATGTGTTTTTATAGTTATTTACCTTTCCATAATGACTATGCCTTATTGACTTTTATTTACTTATTATTGATTAATATATACCTTGATGATAATTTGAGCTCACCATTTTTTTTCCATCCCTAGGTTATGAAGATGAAATATTTGAATAATTATCAAGTAAGTAGTTTGTTTTCCTTTATTATGTTCTATGTTTAATTACCAATGTAATAATAGAACTATGTATGTATTTAATTCTTCAATACTAATAAACTGATCTATACTTAGTGATGTGATATCTTGTATCTATTCCATTGTAATAAAATAAAAACCAAATTTGGGCTACTAGGGTTAGGGTAGTTACAGTTGACATCAAATGAAGTTTAGTAGAAACCTTGGGAACTAGATAGTAAGTAAACATGATAATTATAATAATTCCTTAGAGTAAGTTCTTGGCTTAATAGTCATGATGATTATAAGCTAACATAGTGTGTTATATTATTTAATGATGTCTCCTAGTGGAATAAAGGGAATCAATACCCAAGGAAAGTTTAGGGATTTCCCCACTAACCAAGTCAACATAGTTAGTGTTGGAGCAGAGAAAATCATGACCATATTAAGAAAAATTACTCAGGTTATGATAAATAACTATACTACAGATATGTTGGATCATTTCATGTGTCACAAGACCCCATATTTTTGTGGTATTACTAATCCAGTGGTAGATGATCAGTGGATTGAATCCCTTGAAAAGATATTTATAGCATTGGGATGCAACAAAAATGAAAAGATAGTATTGTGAGTATATTTTATAAAGGGAGATATTAATAAATGGTTGTCATTGGTCTATAATAATAAGTTTGAAGATAAAACAAAATACATTGAATATAAAACTTTTAAAGAAACATTATTCCAAAAATCTTTCCCTCATGAGAAATGCACTGAAATGAAGAGAAAATTTCTTAGCATGGAGAAAAAAGAAGAAGAGAGTGTTTCAGAGTATGAGGATACCTTCACAATACTAGCCAGGTATGTTATATATTATATATGTGATTTGGAAAATGAGATTGATAATTTCTTTGAAGGTCTTAAGCCAAGTCTCTAAAGGGCATTGGATTCTCATAAATTTTCATCATATGATGAAATAGTATTAAGTGCCATAAAAATTGAGAAGGAATTTTCTAGATCATATATATTTAAGGGAAATAAATATAATAAGAGGTCTTATTATAACCATGAAAAAGTTTAATCATCAAATAATAATATAGTAATGAAGCAATTCCCATTATGCAAAAATTGTGGTAGAATCATCCTGGTAAATGCTTGAAAGGAAAGGGAGTTTGTTGTAAGTGTGGAGAAAAGGGTCATAGAGCCAATGAATACAAGGGAAAAAAATCAATGATCTTAAATGATTTATTTATAATGAAATGGGGCATTATTCAAATAAATTTCCCAAGAATCAGGGGAATATACCATAGAAGAGGCCAAGGGGAGATGGGAAAGCTTATATGATCACCACAACTGATGTAGAAGTACCCAATGATGTGGTGGAAAGAACATTAATCCTATATTCAAATTTACCAATTCTTTATTTGATTATAGATCATCAAAATCTTTTATATATACCCAATTTTTTAAGAAAATAATACATTTTGCTTTTGATTTAATATGGGATTTTCAGTGAAATCTTCTAAGGTAAGTATCATTTTAACAAAAATGTGTTGGTCAGTTCCCTTTATGACACATAAATGTAATTTATTAGCTGACCTTATCATCATACCTATGGATGAATTTGATAAAATCCTTGGTATGGATTGGATTTCAAAATATGATTCTAATATTAATTGAAATAAGAAAGAAATTAAGATTTGTGGGGAATATTTAGAATCCCTTATCTTTAGAGTAAAAACATAATCATCTAATTATTATCTATATCCACCCCCAGTAGCTCCACTAAATGAAATTATTGGGGATCAAAAGATAAAAAACTTCTAGGGTTGAGGAATGTAATCTTCAAATTGAGGATGTACCAATTTTATGGGAATACATTGATGTATTTATTAACGAATTACCTGGACAACCCTAGAGCATTAAGTTGATTTTACCATTAATTTAATCCATGATACAAGACCAATATCAATGTTTCCTTATAGAATTGATACTATGGAATTAGTGAAGCTAAAGAAACAACTAGAGGAGTTGAGTAATAAGGGGCTTATTCTCCCTAGTGTTTCCCCATGGGGATAGCTAGTTCTGTTTGTTAAGAAGAAATATGGATCCTTGAGCCTATGCATTTCTTATAGAGAAATCAATGATATTATAATAAATAACAACTATCCTCTACCACAAATTGTTGATTTATTTGATCAAGTTCACGGAGATCAATATTTTATGAATATTGAGCTTTGTTCTAGGTATCATCAATTGTGACTAAATAAGGAATATATTCTGAAGAAATTTTTTTGGATAAGGTATGGACCTTACGAGTTTACATTAATTCCATTTAGATTGACTAATTCAGCTTCTATTTTCATGGATCTAATGAATAGAGTATTCAATGAATATATTGAAAATTTATTTTTAGTATTCATTAATGATATTATGGGGTATTTTAAATTCCATGAAGACCATGAGAATCACTTGTTGATAATTCTTGGGACTCTCAGAAGAAATGGGTTATGTGGATAAGTTATCAATTGTGAATTTTGGATTCATGAAATTTCTTTTCTTGGACATACTATCTCTAAGAATGAAATCTCAGATGATCCTATAAATATAAAGGAAATTAAATAATGACCTATGCCAATAAACATAATCAAAGTACATAGTTTCATTGGTTTAGCAGGTCACAATCAGTGTTTCATTTAGAATTTTTCCTACTTGGATAACCCATTAATGAAGATCACATGTAAAGGGGTTAAGTTCGTATAGAAAAAATAATGTGAAGAATGTTTCAAATAATTAAAGAGAATATTATTCAATTATATAATTTTTTGATACAACCATTAAGAAATGATGGGTTTGTGATATGTAGTGATGCATTGAAGAATGGACTGGGTTATGTACATACACAAAATGAAAAAGTTATTACATATACATCAAGGCAGTTAAAGACTCATGAACAAAATTATCCAACTCATGATCTTAAGCTAGTTTGTGTAATCTTTTCTATGAAGATATTAAGAAACCATCTCTATGGTGGAATATGTGAGATATATATAGATCATAGGAGTTTGAAATACATATTTACATAGAAATAACTCAATATGAGACAAATATGATGGATCTAGTTTCTCAATGAGTATGATTTGTCAATACACTACCACCCAGGAAAAGCAAGTAAGGTAGAAGATGCATTATGTCAGAAATAAAATGGAATTCTAACCCAAATGATGATTGAGAAAGATACTATATTCATGGATTTATTAAATATGGGTATGGTAATTGTTAAGGAAGGGGAAACATTACTTCTTTTTTAAGTGATTGGTAAACCATCTTTACTGGAGAAGATAAAAATTACTCAATCTGATGAATAGAATTGTCAAAAGAAAATTAAAGACATTAAGGATGGAAGATTGCAATACATTGTGTATCAATGTGTAATTATGAAATTTGGAAAGAGGTTACATGTTCCATAAATACCTTAGCTAAAAATAGAACTACTGGATGATTCTCATAGATCAAATTTCTCAATACACCCAGTTAGTACCAAGATGTATAGAGATATAACGGAACATTTTTGTGGGATACCATGAAGCGGGAAATTGCTAACTATGTGTCAAAATGTCTAGTTTTTAAACAAGTGGAGGCTGAGATACAACATCATAGAGAATTAATACAACCCCTACCTATTCCTATGTGGATTTGGGATGAAATTACTATGATCTTCATCACTATATTATCAATGACCCCCAAAAATAATGATAATATATGGGTTATTATTGATTGTATTAGAAAATTGGCACATTTTCTTCCTATAAGAGAAGATTTACCTCTTGAGAACCTATCAATACACTATATTAATTAATTTGTAAGACTTCATGGTGCACCTATATCGATTGTGTCTGATCAATATCTTCATTCTACATCAAAATTCTAGAAGCCCCTTTAGAAGGATTTGGATACTGTGCTTCATTTGAGTAATAATTATCACCCTCAAACCAACAGACAATTTAAAAGGACTATTCAAACATTATAAGACATGTTAAGATCATGGTCACATGAATTTCAAGGTATGTGGGATCAGTATTTACCTTTGGTAGAATTTTCCTACAATACTAGTTTCTATTATAGTATTCAAATGGTGCCATATGAATCATTATATGGCAAGATATTTCGTACTCGAACTTGTTGGGGTGAAGTTGGAGATTGGAAACATAAAGGCCCATAACATATTGAAGAGACAACAAAAAAGGTAAATACTATTTAGGATCATATTAAAGTATCTCAAACTACACAAAAGAGTTATGATGAAAACTAGAAAAAGGATTTGGAATTTCAATTGGGAGATCATATATTTTTGAAATTATATTCATGGAATGGTGTCACAAGGTTCGATAAGAAAGGGAAAGTGAGCCCCAGGAATATCATACCATTTGAAATTCTAGAAAAATATTGGATCTGTAGCGTAACAATTAGAAATTCCACCAATTCTCTATAACGTTCATGTTGTGTTTCACATATCAGTGTTAAAGAAGCCCATTCCAGACCCAACACATATACTCACCTATAAAGAAATAGAACAAGAAGGATCTTAGATGATAAACCTATTGATAACACTTTGATCCCAAACAGCATGGATATCTCTAGGCCTACTAATGAGCTATCAGTACCTATGGACAATATGCCTCTACAGAAGAGTCAAATAAATACCACTATGGAAACGGGTGAGCTCCCTTACAAGGAGATTTAAACTCTATTTGTGGCTGAAAATAACCATCAAAGTCCTCCCACTCCTCCTGATGTGGTACCGAGAGTGCAATTTCATGATGATACTCAGCAGGGTGTTGAAAATGAGAGGTGTGATCCATCTGAAAGCAGTGATTCACCAAAGGAAGAAGATAAATCTACTCATATTGAAGAAGAATATCTAAGAGCCATGGCTAGGAAAGGAAAAAAATCCAATTGTTGATGCAGATGGGTTTATCACCCCCAACCCCAAAAAAACAAGGAAACGTAGAGATTACTCCCAAATCGAAAGAACTATAGTAACAAGATCTTTGGACATCTCAAGAAGGGAAGTCTCTCCCCCCGACACAACTCAACATGTAGAAGACAAGCAAAATGTTGAAGGGGTTGAGAAGCAGAATGTGCCCGGTTGTGAAGATTCTGAATCTTCAGTCAAACTTAGAGATGAAATTCTCTATAATTCCCTTAGAAAAGGAGAGATTTCAAAAGACACTTACCTTGATATTAAGCAGGACATTTTCAATGATAGATTGAAGAGAGAGTTTCAAAAAACTCCTTAATGTTTCTTTGTTAGCATTTTCTTTCTATTTCAATATTGGTTGATAGAATCACTACTATTTTCACCTATTTCTTTCATCTGAGGACTATAGGTATAATTATGATGCTCCTCCTTGGAAGGTTATTTTCTGGTTTTCTAGTTTCTTCTACCTTTATTCTACATGCTTTGAAATCTTTGTTGAACTGGTATGAATGTATTTAGAGGCTGGATTTTGGGAGGTCCTTTGCGGTTTGATGCTGGTGGTTTGTTTCATCCTATTTTCTTATTTCTTTTTCTTCTTATTGGATGATTGGAACTTTTCCGCTCTGCTGATTTTGTTTGGAGTTTTGGAATTTTTATAAGATACCAAATCTGTTTTTTAGGAAATATGTGATCTGTCTACCTATTCGGTTTTGGTGTTTTGCGGATCTGCTGTTAGTGCTGCTTTTTCTATGTTTTGAGTTCCTCTGTTGGCTGGGTTTTGAAGATCAACCCTCATCGAACAAAGCTCGGTTTTTGATCTCCAGATCCCCTAGGAAGCATGCCGGGAAAGCTGGGTTTGGTGATCTGGGTGTCTTCATTGGCTTGGATAGGGATTTTTCCATATGCATATTTTTACAGGTTGTTTTATATGATGTTTGGTTCTTGTATCCTGCTCAGATTTTCTTAGTTTTGCAAAAAGTGTAGGCCTGGAATGGGGGACCATATGGGGAGACTTCCTGGTGAAGCTTAATTTTTCTATACTTTTTTGATTTCACACTCCTTGGACAGTGTATGACTCTCACATGGCAATGCATTGACTTGAAGGATGGTTATGTGTATGTCACTTATGTCTTGTTTTTGTTTTGATCTTTTGTGGTGTTTTCAGTTGAAAATCATCTTCTAGGTTTGTAATTTGTACCCCCTCTAATCCCCTATTGGTGTAAGCATTTTACACCTCGTAATTGTACTATTTTTCTTGTTTGTTTTAATAAATTCCTTTGGAGTCATGAACTGGGCAACCAGCTCATGTCTTCGCACTTCTCAAAAAAAAGAAAAGAAAAACCACCCTTATCTATTTAGAAGGTAAAATTCATGAAATATTTCAGGGAATAAATTTTTGAATGGGGGAAGAATATAACACTACAAAATTTTATGGTATGTATATTCTTAAATAAATTCAATTCATTCTATAGCTAATGTTTCAAACAACATAGATCTTAAATAAATATTGATATACATTTAAATATTAACATGAATGTTGAAATAGTAATGTAACCATTAGAAATAGTAACCTGACCATTAGATTAATATCCTTTCCTATGAAATTTTAAATAAAATTTATGTATGTCATAAATGAAAATATACTATATTTGTATTATAGAATAAGTAAATAAATGATTTAAAAATGATAAATTAAGTGTTGGTATTTTTGTGGAATGTAAATATTTATTTAAAATTTTCTAACTGATATAATGATTTAAAAGAAAATTTATTTTCATAAAATATATTCATAAATTAATAGTGTGTTTTCTTATTATTATAATATAATTTGATGAGACCTTAATTAAATTTTCAGAGTGTCACAAAATCAGTTATAATTTCAAAATCGGTATTTTTTGAATAAATAATTTTTTAATTAAAAATTTGATTTATCGTATTTAGAAAATTATTTTAAAAAAATGGAGATCATTTTTGAATTCTATATATAGATAAATATTTAAGGGATTTTTTGGATTTTTCTAAAATAGTTGAATTTTTGGTGAATAGTGAAATACTGTAATTTATGGTATTTAACATTATGAGAAATTAAATGAATTTTTGAGTCATTATTGGTTCATGGATGATTAATGTGACCATTATCTAGAACTCACATGCTCTAGTTACTATATTTAGTCATAAGAATAATCACTATTGATAGTCTTGATCTAAAATAATAAACCAATGAATAAAATAATAAAAAAACACCCCTCTCCTCCACTATAAATACCACCCTTCTCTTCAAACCTTATAATACATAGAGATTGATAATATTCTACCCAATTACTCTCCAAAAATTATTCCCCATATTCAAGAGATTTTTCTCTCAATAAAATACCAACCCCAAGTTCCTTAAAAAGGTTATCAAGGAAAATAATTCAAGAGGTAAAACCTTCTCTCTCTCTCTCTCTCCATTTCAATTTTTTTTTTCTTATCCTTCCCTAAACTCCCATATATAAAGTAAAATTTTAACTCTATTATTACATATATAATTTAATGTTATTATTTTAATGGTATATCCACCATCAATTCTCTTATCTCCCCACTTTTCTATAAAAATGAAAACATCATCTGAGAGGTCTTGATTCACCACCTTCATGGATGATGATTTTTCATTTTCCAATACCACCTTCAAGGATGATCATAAGACCATTATAATTGATAAAAAAGAATAAAAAATGTACACTACAACTTATTTAGTTTCCTAGAACCACTATATATAGATAATATTAATTAAAAAAATAAAACAAGTTTGTGACGATTGAAAAATGCCAAAATAATCTAAACAGTTCTCATTAATGTTTTATCTAATGAATCAGCCTAATGTATGGAAAAATGATATATAAGACCATTAAATATTATTTAAGTTAATTAATAATATACAATTTCAATTATGGATAACCATTTCAATTTTACATGATCTTTCATACATGTATACAAGTGAACCAATCATGAAAACCAAGGAAACGAACACTCCCAAATGACAAAATCGAATCTTATAACTCATAAAAAAGGATATAAATGAACTTAATAAAACTATAATAAATAAAATAAATGTTTAATAGGTTTTTAATTAAATTATTAATGAATATAATTTCATTATCCAGGACATTAAGTACATGTGTAGAACACTTTCAGATATAAGGTAAGGGATTCTTTCCCAACCTCCATTTTTTCCTTCGAGATATGCTTTGTCTCTCTTTACCCCAATGTAATTATTAATTATTCTTATGTACTCATTATAAATTATTTTTTATGCTCAAAACATAATTAACTAGCTCAATTATTCTTTCTTTGATGTGGAAATGCATGTTTTATAAGTATTCCTTTTCAATTCTTCCAGATAAGCATGCCCGATTAAAGAAAACTTCCCATTTTCTTACCCATTTTCAAGTACATTCCATAATATATTTTAATTTAACAATATTTTTCTATAATTAAAATTTTTATAATGAAAAAATACCTTTATTCATTTATGGTTTTATGTAATTAATTATGCTTTTTTTCCTCTTTAAAGTCTCTTTAATATTTTCCCTTAAACCACACTAAAGTGGCTCATTTCTAAAGTTTTATAAACACCAGTTTTACATGTTTTCATTAATTTAGACTTAATTTATCATGATATATGACTATTTTTCCTTATAAATGTCCAAGGATAATTTAAATCCATTCTTTCATAGACACCATTATGATATTCCCTTTGGTTATGCCTTATTCACCACTTATTTCTTATGTGTGGTGTATGTATAACTAAATTTTATTTATGATCATAATTCATTGAATATTTCATTAAATATACATATTTCTTGAATCATGGATATGATTATTGTCTTATACATATACCATTTTTACTTATGGTGTTTTCTTTGAATGTTTTTTTAACTGGGGGAATATTGATAAATCTATATTTTTCAACTCAATACAAATATTTTGATAAGTCATACTGTTCATGAATTAAATCTATGTATGAAGAATTATTTGGAATTACAATGATGGGTGGGGACCGATTATAGATATCCCCTCAATGCATTGACTAGTCTTATGGGACAAAATAGTTGGAAACAAACCCTTCATGTTTGTTTCCAAGTATAATCAGATGGGTTTTTACCCATATACTTAAACTATCTTGTCTTGACATTAGTGGTTCATGTACCAGATACATGGCATCCAAAAATTAATCACTTTATTACTTAAATATTCAATTATTACTTTCCATGAGATTTTCACCATGAAAAAAATCTATGGATGCATTTTCATTCTTAGTGTATTGATGGAATTAGTTTTTTCAGTTTTTTACCTTTTCATAATGATTATGCCTTACTGACATTTCTTTACTTATTATTGATGCATGTATGCCTTACTGAGCATTTTAGCTCACCATTTTATTTTTTTTTCTTTCCCCAGATTATGAAGATGAAATAATTGAATAAGTGTCAAGGAAGAATTTTATTTTACTTTGTTATATTATATGTTTAATTAAAAATGTAATAAGGGAACCATGTATGTATCTAGTTATTCAAGAATACTCAACTGATCAATACTTGGTGATGTGATTTCTTGTATCTATTCCTTTGTAATAAAATAACCAAAAAATATGGGCAACTAGGGTCAGAGTTTCTTCATCACCCATTTTGTTTAGGTAAACTAACTCTCAATGGACTCTAGGTGGGTGTTTTCCCTAATATCCTGATGGGAGGATGGATGGATGACTACCTCTTATGGCCATGCTCTCTTCTCTTCATAGTTACTTGTGCTATTATGGATAACAGTTAGTTTCCACATATATATATGTAGAGGGATATTATGTATTGTGGTTATTTCACTCACATGTATTACCATATATAATATCAGAAGGATTATTATAGGTATGATAGGTATATGTTGTGATGTTTTGTGGTACATTACTCATTGTATGGGTTGTAATGGATTGAGGTATAATACCTGATGTATGATATATGTCATACAAGCTGGGGTGGCTCCTGAAAACTACTTGGTTACTATATGTGGATATGTGGTATGAGATGTGATGATGTGATTCAAATAGTGAATGCTATGATGCATTCATCAAGTGTCTTCAAGCTAGCCTATTTTTGAGGGGGATGGCTCAGGATGTGAGATGTTGGGGTAGAGTAGAAAAATAGTGTTGAAGTGGGATCATTGTACCTTGATGTTTCATTATGATATAATATGTTTTCTTTTATGTGATACTTAGTGAGATTTAGCCATGGTGAGGTTGGGAACTTAGTATACCAGTTTAGGTGATGAATTAGTTTCACTATTGTTCATTGTGACTTATCATTATTTATTTATCTTTTTTTGTGAGAGGATCTGGGGAGGATCCTATTGAGTATACTGTTATGATCACCCTACGTTTTTATTTCATATGGATCAAGTTGGAGATCAGGCTGGATACTACTAGCTCATGGTTTTTAAGAGCTTTCTGGGCTTCGTGGTCATTGTTGTCTTTACCTTTTTGTTATTTCTAGTTTACTTTAATTTGTCATAGTAATTTATGAAATTTCATGTTTTCACTTGGGATTTCAATATATGTATATAGATATATCTGAGCATGTGTTTTTTGTTGTATCCTACTTATCTCTCTCTTTTATATATTTATCTTAGATGGTAATGCCTCTAATATGCATGTCTATTATACCCTCAGTACTAGTCACTAACCTTGGGCCTACTAGAGAAGGGAATTAGGAAGTCACTATATCTCTCCCCTCATTGTGGTATCTTTGTGGGTAGGGGGTCATGACACTAATCACTTTCATGTAAAATTCATTACTTATATATTTAATGATAAATATAATTCATTATCAAAATTCCTTATAAATATATAATTATACAAATCGAATCAAGAATATGAAATATTCTTCAGGCAATGAAATAAGTTTCTTAATAATATTAATTTAATTAATACCATATATAAAAATGGTATATGGTTAAAACAAAACCAATTTAGTGGAAATTATATCGTATAAATCCATGATATTTAAAATTTGTACATAGAGGATAAAATAATGTAAAAGGGAATGTGATCATGAGAAAGTTAATGACCACAAAACCAAAAATATGTAAAAGATGAATTAAGACCCCAAATTCATCATAAAAGAAAATTTTATAGTAAAACCAATCCTTTTGGAAATAGAAAATAAAATTTAAGAAAAACATTAAAAGAAACATCCTTGTAACTTTGTGTAAGAATGAAATTATTAATATATTTCAAAATTCATTTCATTCCTTTAAGATATTAATACCATTTTATTTTCAATAAAAAATTTATAGAAAATGAATTTCCATATATAACCATAGAAACTTATTAAGGAAGATAAACATATAATAATCGAAAAGGAGGCAGGAAAATTCATTCATGATGTGTACATTAAAAATTTCCATTCAGACATTGGTAAAATGTAAAAATTGAATTTATAAGAAATATTTTAGAAAAATTCCTTTTATTAATTTATAAATAAATTAAAAAGTTGTAAAAAAAATATTTACCAATCATTTACAATTAGATATAATTATTTATAAAAAAATCTAATGAATATTTACATGGAAGAGAAATATTTCTGACTGAATAAGAGAAACAAAGTACGTTTGTTTAAAAACATTCTTTCAGGATTTGAGTACCATAGAGAAGAAAATTTGGAAGAAAATATTGAAACCCCATAAATAATCATAGTAGAATAAAATATACGAGGTTGAATAAATAAAGAGCATATAATTATACCAACATAAATTTAAAAATAAACAATCTAGAATATATGTGTGATTGTAAAATAAACTATTACAATTTTAATAACTTTTGAATCAAAACTCCATTAAAGATAAAAACTGAATTAAAAACTAAAATACCATGAATTAAGAGTAATTAATGATATAATATGTAAAATATTTATTATATAAAACATAGAAAAGATATTAGGTTCATAATATAACAGATGTCTCAAGGAAGTATAATTGAGACAAAAAACCATTACCTTGGATTTATACTTGGTCGAATGTGTTAAACCCTCAAGTATAATCAATTTAATTTTTTAAAATAATTTTTAAGAAATTTTTTAAATTATATTATATTTTTAAGTTCATTTTATAATTAATTTTTAGCCATTAATTTTATAGTTCTTTTGTACATTAACCAAATAAGGTTGTTCGATCAATTTCTCCAAAACTACTTCGGTATGTTGACCATTGTCAAAGGTGTTATGAAATTTATCCTTCACATATAGAGTGTTAATAATTTCATAGATTTAATTTTTATTAATTTTATACAATTTTATAACCAACCATGAGAAGATATAATAGAAAAATGAAATATGTAGTTTATGGAGGCGGTAGTACGCATGTATGTAAGATGATGTTTTCATTTACCTAAGGATTGGAAAGAAAAGAAATTATATAATTATTAAAATTTATTGAATATTATATTTATAATAAATATATTATATAACAATTAAATCCATCCTTATGTTCATACATGTAATGTGGATATGAAATATGAATCACAATGCTTCATGGAGGTGGTGGTTCACACATATGCATGAGTGATGTAATCATTTTACAATGGATAGAAGCATAAGAAGGTAGATGATATATTATCTTTACAAAAATATAATTATGTCATAAATATAATATATATTTATATATATAAACCTTAAATCCATCATAATATCCATCCATGAATGGAGGTGATGAAAAAATGAATCAATTCACTTTGTAGAGATGTTAGTCCACACGTACGCATGAGAAAAATTATCATTTTTCAACAGATGGAAATAAGGTAGATAATAGTTGTTATATTAGTTTAATAACATTTTTTTATATTAATTATTTTAGGATAGATACAACATATTTGAATGAGTTAGAAGAAGAAATAATTTTAAAGGAGTTGATTAAGATGATTTCCTCTCCTTTGAAAAACCTCCTTTGGATTACACCATAAGCCTTTTGGAAGTGGTATATTGGGATGACTAGAACCTATAGGAAGTGGGGAGATATGTTGGGAAGGTATTTTTTTGGGGATATATTTATATAAATTCCTCATGTTATGTGAATAATATATGTGAATATTCTCCCTTTTATAAGTTTGGGGTATGCTACTCTTGTAATTATTCAATGTTTTAAAATAATATAATCTCTTACTCATGGTAATGTGGTACCAATATGTATAATTTTAAATTTTTAGATAATATAAAATAATAATAAGTTAAACCAATAGGATTTATATCATTTTTATGTTATTTTAATCCTTATTTCTTTAGTTTAACCCCTCTATTAATCTTGTTATTTGTTAATGTAGTAATGTATTTTTACATAGGTCACTATTCATTATGAAAAAAATGAAATTGAAATAATTGATAAATTTTAACCTAAAAATAAAAATAAAAAATAAATTTTTATATGTTTTATAAATTAATTTTAATATAAGGATTAAAAAATTAATGAAAAACAGATTTCTAAAAAACATCTTTTTAAGTATAAAAATTATTTTAAGCCAAAATATTTAATAATGTTGAATCATATATAATTAATTGAATTATTTAAAGTAAAAGGATAAAATTTTTAGTTTAAAAAATCTATAAGTAATAGAAACCTTGTAATTAATTACTTAAATAAAAGAACCAAAAATAGTCTTTTATTAGGATAATAGATTACTTATATGTTCAAAATATCAAAGGTAGATTTTTATGTTCAACATTGTATTTTTAAATAATTTATATTACTTATTAAATATAAATTTTTACTAGAAAGAAAGTTTCATCAAATTTAAATTAATTATTATATGATTATAATATTATAAAACTAACATTATTTATAAAATCAATATTTTTCACTATTTAACCAAAAATCAATTATTTCGGAAAAATATCCAAAATTCACCCCCATCTAATTTTGAAATGATTAATTCAAAAATGTAATTAATTTCATAAAATTAAAATTCAAATATTTGGTAATTTATCTTATAAACATGTTCTGGAAAAATATTATGTGCATTATGTTATAGTTCCTTTAGAATAAAGTATTTTCTAACAATGATTAAAGATTGAGTGTCACTTTCCCCCTTCAAATATTTCATCATTTTTTTTAAAATTTCACCTTATATGAAAATGTTGGTATCTCTTCATCAAAAATTACTAAGGTTACCATGTTGCATCTTCTATCTTATGATTTCTCTGTAGTACCTTTACCAGGTGAGTCAACCAATTCCACAACTTTTTTTCTCTAACATCAAGAATCTTGATAGGATATTCATAAAAAGATAAATTTAACTCAAATTATATTTCTTAAAAGGTGATTTCATGAATTAGGTCTATAATATACTTCCTTAATAATGATATATGGAACACATCATGATCTTTAGAGTGGCTGGGGGAAGTTCTAAATGACAAACCATAACTCCAATTCTATTCAAAATCTCAAAAGGCACAATGTACTTCAGACTTAAGTTTCCCTTTCTTTTCAAACCTTACAACACCCTTCAATGTGATTCATGCTATAAACCATGATCCCATACTTGGAATTATAGATTATTCTTTCTATTATCATCATATCTCTTTTTTTTTCTTTGATCCTCCTTAATATCACCCTTAATAGTTTTCACTTTTTACATTTTCTCCTCAATATATTCTAAGCCTAAAAGTTTCCTTTCACTAACATCATCCCAAAAATTTTGTTTTCACCATATTTTCTCATTAAATTATTTATAAAGTTCTATTATAATGCTTTAGTGGAAGCTATTATTATAATAAAATTACTCCATAGTTAAATACCAATATCATATACCTTGAAGTTCAAGTGAGCATGACCTCATGTTTTCTTCTAATGTATGAATTGTCTATTATGTCTATCTATCTATTTGAGGATGATACACAATGCTCAAATACATCTCTGTGTTGAGTGCCTTCTGAATAATTTTTGAGAATATCATTGAAAATCATGGGTCGTGATCAGATATAATGAAAATAGGTGCACCATAAATTCTCACAACTTCATTTATGTAGAGATACATGAGGAATTCAAGATGCAGGAATACCTTATGGGTCCACATTGTAAGACAATCTATAATAACCCATATGGAATTATTTATTTTAGGATTATTTGGAAATATAGGGATAAAGTCTATAGTATTATCATCTGACTTCCATATAAGAATAGGTATAGGTTTCATGACTCCATTAGAAAATTTTATCTCACCCTTTACTTGTTGATAAAAAAAACATCTTGATGCATAGTTAGAAAATTTATTCTTCATATTATCCCAAATTTTTTTTTTCCTAAATATCTATACATTTTGGTGATACCGGGGTGTATATAAAAATTTTTGCTATGGGATTATATACATAATTCCCTCTTCATCTCAGTTATTGATGATACACTAGCCTTATTCAAAATTTCAGTACACCATCATCATAATAAAATCGTCCAAATTTCCATCATTCATAGAATAAATTTTCTTTTGTAAACTCTTATCATAAGATCAGGACCTTTTTAACTTCTTTAGTAAAGATAGTTTGGAAATAATTTGGAAAATGTGTGTTGTTTCCCTTTCCCTAATGATTTACATATTCATAATTCCTAAATCCAAAAATATAGTATCTTTTTCAATCCTCATTAAATTCAAAACTCCATGATCATTCCAAATTAACTCATCAACCACATTATTTTCCTTCTTAGGGGGTAGTTTATTAATAAATCATAGTACATAAATAGCTATAAAAATATTTTTTATCACATGTTGATAACTATTTGTAAAATATGTATCTCAAGATTTTGTGATCTATATATATATATAACCTCTTTAACCATAGATATAATACCACATATCTTTAAGGAAAAGATTATGGTATTGAACTCAAGAACATGGGAAGGATAATTCTATTCATGGATCTTAAAATTTCTTGATGAATATGAAAAAATATATCTTTCTTAATAAGAACAAAAATGATTCCTTTATTCGATGCATCACTATTGTTTCCATCTGGAATGGGGGATTACCTCGTTGATTGAAGGTTCAAACATTCCAATCGGTTTCTAATGGGTTTGTTCATAGAACCGGAAACATCTAATGATTCCATATCCATTTTAACCTACTTTCCAAAGGTAGGTGCTCATTAGTTGTGGATTGATGAGGTTTAGGAATTTGCATTGGTCGAGAGGATGGGAGGTCGGACTCATCACACCTTTTTGAGGGGAATTATTGTCTACTCCAGGACTCTCTTTATAGATTTAAGTTATGTTCGTGAATCCTTATTACATTACAAAGTATCAAATGATATTTCCTTTAGATCTGACAATCAATGATTTATATGTTGGAAATTTAGAGAATCTTTTATATGTATTCGAGGTTCTTCATCGATAGAGAATCATCTGTATTTGTTTAGAGATTCTTATCCAATAGTATCCGTCAATACATAAAAGTCTCTTGGTCATTATGATGAACATACTGGTTTTAAAGCCACTTAGTGGGGCACTTGAAGTTTATTGTCATTCAGGAGGACATGGATTATTTTAGAGTTGGGATCATACCCACTGATGGGCTACCTATGTATCCTTTGTTTTAGAAAAGGAATTATAACCCACATGGTTCGAGTAAGGGAGTATGATGTTTATGCATGATTTATGGCTCATGAAAGATGTCATGATTACTTTTACACTCTAAGATCACATGAGTCATGATCGGTGTGAGAAACAAGAGGTATAAGTGAAACCATAAAAATTGTGCCATGAAAGATGTATTGATGTGGGTCTTATGTGTGTATGACTTCCCAAAATAAATGAGGATTAAGATTTAATTTAGGGAGGAAATCCATGAATAGGGTCCATAAAGGTATATGTGCTTCATGGAGATTTGGATACTCTAATCTTGGGGCTTACTCCTAAGGAATATGCCCAAGTTAGGAGGGAACTTATGATTGGGTTTTACTCCTGAGAAGGAAGCCCAGATCAAAAGGAATTATGACTGGTTAAGAGAAATTAAGACTGGGGTTATTCCTAAGGAGGAGGCCTAGGTTAAAGGGATTTGAAAATTAAAAGAGTTGGGGCTTACTCTTGAGGAATATGATCATAATTTGGGGAATTATTACTGGGGATTACTCCTAAAAAGGTGGCCCAGGTTAAGAGAATTATGGTTGGGGCTTACTCTTGAAGAGGATGCCCATAATTTGGGGAATTATGACTGGTGCGTACTCCTAAAAAGGAGGCCCAGGTTAAGAGAATTATGGTTGGGGCTTACTCCTGAGGAGGATGCCCATATTTGAGACTGAGGATTACTCTTGAAAAGGAGGCCCATATTTGAGACTGGGGCATACTCCTGAAAAGGAGGCCTAGGTTAAGGATTCTCTCATCTTAAAGGATCAATTTGAATGAATAAAATCTCAATCTTTAGTGACATAAAGATGTGTAAATCACTAGATTTTGAGAGATATTCCACATAATTCCTTTCAGATAAGGAAGTTAATCAAGAAAACATGCCCCAAATGGATTTGAAGGATGTATTGAAGACTGAATCTTGAATAGGAGAGGTGGAATGATATAAGAGGGGTTAAAATGGGCAGAAAAGGCACCCAAAAAGGTAGGGTTGTGCAAGTCCGGGCAGGTGCGCAGGTACTGCGTGGGCGCGCAAGTCCTGGTCATGCTGGTATACCTGCGTGACACATGGTTACTTGCGCGATTTTCATCTTTTAGGGTAATATTTGGGCGAGACTTGGCTCAAACCCTTGGTATTATCCCTAGAGGCTTTCCAGAAGATGGCACACAAGTTCTGGTGAAGAAGTAGGGCGACACGCAAGTGTGTTCTTTTCCCTTAAGGGTAAAACCACTTAGGCGCTCAAGTGTTAGTGAATTCTAACACTTATACCTTACTCCTCTTGTTTAGACCTTCCATTCTAGGTAAATAATCACCTTAGAAGTGTCCAGAAGACCTAAATAGGAGACTTGGTTGTTCAGAGCTCTGTCTGTGAATTCTGAAAAAATTCCTCTCTAAATGGGGGCCCCACCGGGGGTATTTATAGGATGGAGAAGACCCCGAGCGGTTATCCTTTAGGGCGGGCAAGTCACTTGAACGACTATTAGGTGGCGCGCAAGTATACTTGCACGACAATGAGGGAACTTGCACAACTCTTGTGCTTTTGAAACCTTGTTCATGACTTTGTAGATTTTTGATGATTTCTTCAAAGGATGAATCAATTTTTGTTAAGTCATTTCCCTTTCCATTTTTTTAGACAATGTGATGAAAATGAGTTTCAACAAAATCCCCCCCTCAGAGTTGGATCCAAAAGAAATGAGGATGTGACTCTGAGGAAAAGAAAAACTAAAGGAAAGGCGGCGCACAAGTGTTCAGTGCACAACACTTGGCACGCAGGTTCGAGTCGCGCAGGGCTGGAGCGCGCTGGATGGATATCACTCCTATGAAAGTCTCAATCAAACATAGGGAAGGAGAATATAAACCATAGAATTGAATACTTTCAGATAATGGAAAAGGATATGGGACAAATATGTTATGGATGGATATTTTTGCGGATCCCTACATACTGTCATTTAAGACAAATAAGGAAAAAAGAGGATTTCTTCCAAAGAATGAAGTAAATAGTATCCGACAAACCCATTAGGGGGTTAAATTATGCAGGGAAAACTAAGAGAATTGGCTACATAGTCAGATAATAGTATCTTTTGGCTGACAAATCTGTTATGGAGACTATTTATGCAAGGAAGCCTAAGGGCACGTACTGCATAGTCCGGTAAAAGAACTCTCAGAAATTTGACATTTTTGTGATTAAAAGTCAAGAAAAGGGTTATAAAGATCTGAAAATATTTAAGGTTAGGATTATGGAACATAAAGATGGGTATTTTCCAGTGTATATAGAGATACACAGATCAATGCTAACCATAATCATGTTGTGGCTGAGTCCTGAATTGAAATGTTGGACTTCACTACATATCCCATAAGTATGGGAATCAAGCCATACGTAGTTCTTGAACTACAGTTTAACATCATGTGGGACAAAAGGATTGAAGATCTTAGTTTAGGTTTATAGAGCTTGGACCATTATAAGAAATACACAGTGTGTGTTTTTTATGGGGACTTTTCATCTAGGGGACTGAAAGAGGAATTTGGGGTTAATCCCAAAAGACTTGGGGCTGGATTTGAGGGACACTCGAACATTCCTACGTATCCCATAAGGATGGGAATCAAGCCCACATAGTTCTATAACTACCCTCTGTACAAATTTGGTTCGTACATGTGAAGGGTGAAAGAGGACTTTAGTGCAATGATGGTTTAACCCCAGATAAAAGGTTTGTGCATTACCATGTATGCACGTAGTCTTTGGAATGAAACATGATTGAAAAATCAATGTAAATAATGGTTCCCTCTCAGGTGAGGGTATCAAATAATATTGTAGTTTATTGTTATACTAGACAAAAGTGTTGTATAGTTTAACGTCGTATATCAAGGGCGAATGTGAACCAATGTAAATGTATTGATTCTAGGGGCGGTTTCACGAATCAACATCGTATGAGATGGAGGTGAACCGATGTGAAGAGATTTATTTTGGGCTTAAAACCTGGGAGGTTGCCTACGTACCCAGACTGGAAGGTAAGGATCAAAGTCCGCGTAGTTCAATTAAAGAATGAATTAATGATCAAGTTGTTCTTGGGGAAAACGACCTAAAAAATGATATTATTGGGACTTACACATGGTTTGTAGCCCAGAGAGAGTGTTATGGTTGAGGTTTTATCTAAGACCATGTGAGTCATACTCGGTGTGAGAAACAAGAGGTAACAACAACCTTAACCACGTATAGTTTAATGTCATGCAGGACATATAAAGGGACTATACAGTTTAAAGTCTTGCAGTTAGGACTATTGGTGCTGCACAGTTTAGTGTCATGTAGTAGGGACAAAGTACATTTTAATGTCATGTAGGACATATCAAGGACTTTTTGTATAGTTTAGAATCATGTAGTTATGAAGATGGGGACAACATAGTTCAACGTCATGTTGGACGAAAGGGGGACTATGCAGTTTAATTTCATGCAGTGAGGACAAAAGAGTACACCATTTTACGTCATGTTGGACGAAATAGGGAACTTTTTCACAGTTTAGCATCATGTTGAACGAAAGTACAGATAGTTTAAGGTCATATGTATGGACCATTGATGATGTAGTTTAACATCTCGCTAGACGTAAGGGACTTCTGTACAGTTTAGTGTCATGTAGTTAGGACGTCACAGTTTAACGTCATGTGAGATGAAAGGAATACAAATAGTTTAGGGTCATATGCATGGACTGTTGGTTATGAAGTTTAATGTATTGCTGGACGGTGGTGCAGTTTAAGGTCATACAAGACCAATGATGATATATTTTGTGTTTATACAAAATACTTCTTAAAAAATATGGCATTGGTTGGAGTAGTGATGAGTTCTCCATCCATCGAAATTAATGAATAAGCTCCATTGGAGTAGACCCTATGTATTGAGTAAGGTCCTTCCCATTTTGGCTCAAGCTTTGGAGGTTTCTTTCCTAGTATCATTGGAGTTCGTAGAACTAATACCAATTCTCCCTGAGTGAATGAACGAAGATGAAATTTTTTGTTAAAAGCTTGTGTTATTCGATTATGATAGACT
This sequence comes from Viscum album, assembly GCA_963277665.1. NCBI lineage: Eukaryota > Viridiplantae > Streptophyta > Magnoliopsida > Santalales > Viscaceae > Viscum > Viscum album. The sequence continues at coordinate 402,455 of CAUJRU010000476.1, read as the reverse complement.
TCCAAGTGGTGAAAAGTGCACAATCTTTTCTCATCTAACCGTTCCAATTCATTCAATCACTATTGAGATTGCTCATCTGTAGATGAATAATCGAAAATAGATACTCTGAGTGAGGGTAATTGAAATTCAATGGGCAAGACGACTTCTATCTTATATACTAGTGAATATGGAGTTGATCGCGTTGCAGTGTGGGTGGTAGTCCGATAATCCCATAAAGCATGGAAGAGTTTATCAGGCCATGATTTCTTATCTTTATCCACTATCTTTTGCAGTATATTTGACAGAGTCTTATTGAAGGCTTCTATCTGGCCATTGGCCACTGCATGATACCGAGATGAATGATTGAATTTGATGTTGTATTCCTAATACAACTTCTTCACCTCGGATGAACAGAAGTTGGTGCCATTTTCCATCAATATGGTATGAGGGACACCAAATCTGGTAATGATGTTAGACTTGATGAAGTTAACAATACATTTAGAACTGAATTCCTTGAGAGGTATTGCCTCTTCCCATTTGGAAAAGAAATCAGTAGCAGTAAGAATATACTTAAACTTCTTGGTCGTAGCTGAAGGGTAAGGTCCCACCACATCCATTCCCCATGTGGCAAATGGCCACGAGTATTTAACTGTATGAAGAAACTCAGGAGGTTGATGAATGAAGTTGGCATGTACTTGACATTAATGACACTTCTTTGTGAAATCAACATAATCTTGTATCATTGAAGGCCAAAAGTATCCAAGCCTTCGAATCTGATCAGACAGTCTATGTCCAGACTGGGGGGCACCACAGAACCCTGCATGCACTTCTTTCATGACAGCCATTGTCTCTTCACCATCAACGCATCTGAAGAGAACTCCATCAAAACCACACTTGTAGAGAATTTTCTATAGGTGATATGGGATATCATAAAGAGTAAAATTGACCACACGTCGCCGAATTTGTTCTTTCTAGGCTCTATCAGGTGGAAGTGTTCTATTTTGAAGGTATTCTCTGATAGGTGACATCCATCCTGTAGTATGACCGTACGATTCCAGAATGGGACTAATTTCATTAATTTCCTCTATTCTGATTCGAACATAAGGTGAAATTGCATGACGATGGGCAATATTGAAGGTTGTCTCATCCCGATTTGGATCTGCCAGAGCTGTGGCTATATTAGCCAGTGCATCATCTTGAGCATTTTGTGATCGCGGGACATAAGAAAATGTCAGTTCTGAAGGGAATTCCACCATTAACTCTCTGAAATAATCATACAAAGGGATTAGTTCTTCTTTTCTGATGGCATAATCCCCATTGACTTGTTTGATTACCAGGTCTGAATCACCTTTCACCTTTAAGTGATTCACTTGTGCTTGATGTTCCAATTCCAAGCCTGTTATGAGAGCTTGGTATTCTGCTTCATTATTGGTACCACCTTCCCACAATAAGAAGGAATACGGTAACACTGTCTTTTCTGGAGAAATGAGCACAATTCCTAAGATAACTTTATTGAATTTTGGATTTTCCATTTTCCTCCCTGTTGGACTTCTGAAAGCACCATCAAAATACATTTCCCATGCCTGAGGACTTTCTTGAATAGAGAAGACTTCCTCATCAGGGAGTTCAATATCTGAAGATGTGTCTTCCACTAAAGGGTGTTCGTCCAGGAAATTAGCCAGAGATTAGCCCTTTATTGCCTTTTGAGACACATACTGAATATCAAATTGCTGTAAAATAACTGCCCACCTTTCCAGACGTCCTGTAAGCATTGGACGACTAAGGATGAATTTGATCGGGTTATTGAGAGATACCAATTGGACCTCATGATGTCGCAGGTAGTGTCTCAACTTCTAAACTGCAAAGATTAATGCCAGGAATCACTTCTCAATACTTGAATACCGGGTTTCTACTTCAAGCATAGTCCGAATGAGGTAGTAGAGGCTGTTATCATTCATAGCATCATTATTCTAAGCAAGAAAGGCACCCAATGATCGCTCTAAAGCTGTCACATAGAGGATAAGTGGTTTTTCTTTAACAGGTGGCATGAGTACTGGAAGACTCAAGAGGTATTTCTTGAGAATATCAAATGCTTCATGACATTCTTCAGTCCACTGGTAAGTGACTCCCTTCTTCATCAATTTGGTAAAGGGTAAACTTTTGCCTGCAAAATTGGCAATGAAACGCCGAATATAGGCTAAGTGTCCTTGAAGTCCTCTTAATTATTTCAAGTTTCGAGGAGGTGACATACCACAAATTGACTTTTTATTCTCAGGATCGACTTCAATACCATGATGGCGTACAACAAAGCCAAGAAATTTTTCTGAGGTTACCCCAAAAGCACATTTTAAGGGGTTTATCTTCAAATTATATTGTCGAAGCTTGCAGAATAAGACTTCCAAATCAGCCAAGTGATTAGAACGTTGTTTGGATTTAACCACCAAATCATCTACATATCATTCAACAAACTTCCCTAAAAAGGGTTTGAAGATACGATGCGTGGCACACTGATATGTTGCACCTGTATTCTTTAAGCCAAAGGGAATTACCAAATAACAAAACACACCCTGAGGGGCTTGGAAGTCTATGTATTCCTCGTCTTGTAGGTCCATTTGGATTTGATTATATCCGGAATATCCATCCATGAAGGAAAGTGCTTCATAGCCAGCTGTTGCATCAATTAAAAGTTCTGTAATCGAAACTGGGAAATCATCCTTAGGACAATTCCAATTAAGATCTCTGAAATCGATGCAAACTCATATTTGTCTATTCTTCGATAATATTATCCAACCACTTTGGATATTAAAATTCTCTGACGAAGTTAGCTTTGATAAGCTCATCCACTTCAGCTTCAATTTTGGAAGCATAAGTTGGTTGTGTTCTTCTTGCGGCTTGCTTAAATCCTCGATGTTCTTCTGGTAAACCCAAATGATGAGTAGAAACATCAGGATCAAGCCTGGGCATCTCTATATAGTTCCAATATAATACGTCCCGAGTTTTATTTAAAAAGGAAATATACATCTCGTTTTCTTCAGGAGTCATGACCGCACTGATTAAAGTGGGGCGTGGATCTTCTTTTATACCCAGATTTATTTCTCTAAGTTCATCCACAGTGGTAGAGATACCCTCTTCAAATGCCGGAGGAGCATCTCTGAGATCTTCCTATTCTTCTTCAACATGTGTTAGTTCTTCCATTTCTACTTGCATAGTAGACGATGAAGCAGGATTTTCATGATCAGAAGAGATGTCAAAATTTTCACATCTTGAAGAAGAAGCTTCCATTTCTAACCCGATTGATGATGAAGGGTCTTCCTTGGGAAATAAAGAGGAGATGATGGATTGAGAATCAACATCATTGTTCACTTATGATGTTGCTATAACTTCCTCTGACCTGATTGGTGAAGTATAGACTTGTTGGATTCCAGCAGATGAAATGAAGACGTCACCATTTGGGATTTCATCACTGCTTGGAGGATCACCAATTTCTCCCATGTTGTCTAGATCGATTTCCATAATTGACACTATGGATCTTTCTATAAGAGTATTTTGATTTGGGTCTATCCTGTCAATTTGACTGATAGAAAATACATAATCTGTACTCACATGCACAAATGGATTTACTGGAATATTTTCCAAACCATACGGAGCATTAACTTTGGTAATCTCCTTTGTTGTTGATTTCTCCCTTCCCTTCATGTGATACAATTCTACCTCAATGTATTGAGACTCACATGTCTTGAACGGGGCCTTATCACTATATAATGTCCCAACTTGACCATCGAAATAGTATTTGAGACATTGATGGTATGATGAAGGGATAGCCGCATGTTGATGTAGCCAGGGTCTCCCAAGCAAGATGTTGAAGGCTGAGTCTTGATCAACAACCATGAAATATGAATTGGATACAAGATCTCCAAACTAAGTTCTCAGTGTAACTTTTCCCAGTGGTTCTTGTTCATTTTTATCATATCCTTGTAACATCATGGTAGAAGGAGATAAATCAGATTCCATGAGGCCCAATCGACGAAGTGTATGAATGGGCATGAGGTTGACTCTTGAACCATTATCAATGAAAGATCTTCGGATGTCTACACCATTGACCTTGCCAAATAATTACAAAGGTCTAATATGACCATGCATGACATCATCTTCATCTTCATCAGTAAAAGATATTATTGCATGGCATTCTGTAGGATTATTATCTATGTGATAGACTTCTGCTGCAGCAATTTCAGTTTCAAACTCCTGAGGACTTGAAAAATCCTCGATGAGTGCGTCCCGAAGATCCTTTGACAGATTCAAAGCATCCAGAATTGATAAATTGGCCAGTACTTGGGACAAGTGTTTCAGTACATCATACTTTTGATCTATAGGTCTGTGTTTCCCAATAGGAACATGTGGTTTATCAGGTTCCTTGGAAGCATATGCTTTGGAAGTTGATGCATCTTGCATTGGGATAAGAGTTGGAAATATTCCTGGTTTTTGAAGATTAGACTGATTATATCCATTCACTTGCTAAGAGGAATAAGATGGAACCTTCAACCGGTCTTCCATAATAACTGTGCCAGGACTGAATTTTCTATTGGTAGAAGAAATCACTTATTCTTGCTGATCTCACTGAAGGGCTCTACCACGAGTTTCTACTGCGTACATAGTTCTAGAAGGGGTAGAATTGGAATAGTGTCTTCTGAAAGATCCACGTCTTCCCCTGTATTTTGAGCCTTTGGAACTTCTTCTAATTCCTCTATTTGATATAGGGAATTCCGGCTCATCGAAATCGAAACTACGACTGGCATATGGATCTGTTAATTGAGTCATATTAACAGAACCAAAAATCAACTCTTCATCCGATGAAGACTCTTCCTGACTAGCCAATTTAGGCTGTACCGTTTGGTGGGGTGGTTCCCGTTGCTTTGAAGTAGATGGCATGAAGTCTACCAGAGTCAAAGACAACATTGGATTTGAAAAATACTCATCTTCTTCTGATTCTTTATCTTTCTTGGAATTATGCCGCCCTTTTGAGGATTTTCCCTCTGAAGAGGATTTTTCTACTGTATTCATGGAAGAACGTACAATTGGTTTCTTCAATTGTGTTCAGAAAATTGAATTATTTTGGTTAATGGTCTTTCTAACCATCCAATCATCATATTTTTGTGAATTTTTTCTTTTGAATTCTTGCCACTCGCCGTCCTCCTCTGGAACTGTAGCAGTAACACATGCTACCTGGGATGAAGAGCCTTTCAGTTTGACTTGTCCTGAGTCGACCATCTTTTGCAGGAGGTCTTTAAAGACAAAACACTCCTGGATGGGATGTCCCAACATTTGATGAAAGGGGAAATAATTGGGACGATTTTCATCTCCTTCCTTGTTTGGCCTTTTGGGCCTTGGCAGCTGAACCAAATTATTCTCCAGAGCCAAAATGAAGTAACCAGGAACTTGTTCATTTTGGAAAGAGTATGTTTTTCTCTTTATATCCTCAAATTGTTTCCGTCTTTGATCTCTTTGATCGTCTTGATGAAAAGGCCTTTGTTGTTGATGCTCAGGAGGTGGAGCCCTTCTAGAAGATGAAGGTTCTGAGGTAGAAGCAGGTACAGGTGGTTGTTTAAGCATAACTGTAGCAGTTTCTGCTTTACCCATTCTCCTTCTTGGAGCTGATGGAATTACATGAGATTTAGCCTTAGTCTTTATAAGAGAATCTTCAATTTATTGAGAGATTGAAGTAAGGTCTCAAAACCCTCCTGTGTATTTCACAGGGATCAGCGGCGTGCGTAATTCATCACGCAAATTTTCCACACAGATTGGAAACAATTCCTCTTGAGGGAGTGCTAATCTTAGGGAATATGTTAATCCCTTCCAGCGATCAATGAAATCCAAGACTCTTTCATTCTCCCTTTTCTTACAGTTTGTAAGATCGAAAACTATTTTCTTTGGCAAAGTTGAGATGAATTGAAGAAGAAATTGTTGACGGAGATCTTCCCATCTGGTAATTGACTGAGATTTCAAGCTTATATACCAGACAAAAGATGGTCCTTGCAAGGTTCACACAAAGCATATGAGTTTCACTGCTTATTGTTGCTCCGTAGTTCCCATCATAGGATCGCAACAAGACCTGTAATGCATCAAATGCTATTTAGGATCGCCTGATCCATTGAAAATAGGGAATACATGATTCCCAAAATTTGATGGGGGAGTGATTGAACCTGGGAACGCTTTCCTTCCATAGTCTCTAACCGAGTTGTTAATGGATCAATGGTAGTTATTATCTTTTGAGAAACATTCAGTTGAACTTGGACTTGGGCAGGTGCAATGACTGGAGTTTGGATAGGTATGGCAGCTGGTACTGCAACCGATGGCAGTACTATCAATTGTTATTGCACTTGACCCATAGTATTAGACCTGTGAGGGTGTACTAATAAAGGAGGATATTCTTAATCCATTGTAGTAGATACAAAAAACTCCCTTGACTAACTGACTCCAGCATATTTAGGAGGAAGACTAGCTTGAAGTAGTTCTGCGTTCAACCTCCTTAATTCTTTTATTTCTTTCTCTTGTTGTGAAAATATTTGCTCTAGTGAGAGTGATTATCCTTCTCCAGAAGAAGGATATATAACCTAATTATTTCCCTTCCCCTTTTTTGATCCCTTTCGGAGAGGGGGAAGTGGGTTTTTTGAAGGAACACCCAGATTTTGGGTAAACCTTTGATTTCATGTACGCACACCTTCTTCATTTGTGTCCGTGCGTACAACTTCTTGAATATAAACCTCTTCATCTGATCCCTCTGAATGAGTCTCATATGGTGGATCAGCAACAACGACATTGATGACATTGATTGATGCATAACACATCACATCCCTTCTATCAACATTTCTATGATATTGTCTTCCTCCATGTCTTTGATGAGACATTGCCTTATGTTGATTCAATCCCTTAGGAACTTCTTGGTGAACTATAATTTGGAGAGAATATCCTGATAATTTGGCTCCTCATTCCTCTTGAGGCTTCTTCCCCAATCGAGAAAAGACCGACTTTCTCTGAGGAGGGGATTCATGATTTGAAAAAGTCCCCAGTCCGGTGGACTGGGGCTGTTCCTGCTGCCTTTTCTCAACTCCTAGAATCCTATTTGTTGATTCCGAGGGTTGGGTTAAAAGAGTCCCCAGTCTGGCAAGCTGGGGTGGCTCTTGACATTCTATGTCTGATACTTTCTTAAAAGCTCTCCTGATCTTACAGACCTTAGTCCGGAAATTAGCTGGATGCATCATCCTGTATCCACTTTTATCACCCGGTTAAAAAATCCATCGGATTATTTCTGACACTTCTATCACTTGATGATGTGCTTGTTCTATACGAGAGGTCTGCTCAATATTCTCGTTTGCTTGATGCAGGAGTAATGCAACAACGTGTTCTCTATATTCTTGATTTTGAGAGGAACTATTTGAGGCCTATTCTTGGGAAAGATTTTGATTATAAACAAAACCCATTTACTATGGCCGACCATGGGAAATAACATTGCATGAGACCATTTTCAGCGAGCTTTGCTAACTAGAGGGCACAGTGAAATGTAGTGCTCCATGAACACCCCATCCTCTGACATGAATACTAGATGGGGAATTGGCAATTAACTGGCATAATCTTCTTAGTGCGCCAAGGAATGAACGCTGAAGGGCTCTCTGCTGTTTTTCATCCTTCAGATATCGAGAGACTGATAGAGATGCCAAGTCAATTTGACGTTGTAACCCTTCTATTATATTAACATGTTTTTTATATTCATCATAAGATAATACTTTCTTTTTAAACTGACAAAGAGTTTTCCATATGTTGAGACGAATATCATGAATCCCATCTTCCGTCAACATCTCTGGAATGTCATACTGAGATTCAGCCAGAGGCCAAAACATGACTATCACTTCACCCTTCGCTAGTTGTTTTCTCATGTTCATAATTTCCTCTTTATCATTCAATGAAGATTCTTCTACCTGATTTGACCAGATCCGGTGCTTCCTTGTTACTTCATCAGATTAAACAAGATTGGTAGAGAAATCACTAATCAAACTAGAAGATGCATGACTTAGGGGTGGTTCGGAGAATGACCTACACCTTGGGCTATCTTCTGATTGAGAAATTATTTCACCTGCTAGAATTGAAGCATCAAACATGACTGGTTTCTCATTTGCAAGTTCCTCAAGATAAGAGGGATTTCACAGCACTACATTTTCCACTGGAGCATTTTCTGGGCAATGTGCATCACTACTGTAGAGAGGACTTTCACAGCGAAATTCGTCATCATGGGGAGGACCACCATGGTGGGTTACAAAAAAAGATGAGATCTTTTGATCCTTGGTCTTCTGACCACACAGAGGGTTTCTGTGGTTCTCATCTGAAGATGAAACTTCAAGATCGACCGAATGGTCATGAAGAATGCCTTCATGAGGAAGTGTCTGTTGAAGACATTTGGAATTAATGTTCCCACTATTGGGAAATGAGGGAGTAGAATCTTGAATTCCAACAGATAATTGTCTAAGGCCTTCAAGAACTCCAACATCGAGCAAGGCCTTGTTACAGATTGTCTCTTGATCTCCTGACTGTGCTGGGTGGGTGTTCATCTTAGAAGCCTTCTTACTTGCATTGGAAATCACTTGTTGACGAAAGTGGCTGCTCTGAGTAGGTGTATGTGCCTGATCAGGAGAGATGGCCAGGTAAGGCTGACGATCTCTACTCAAATAAGGTGTATGTGCCTGACTTGATTGTCTGTATGATATGGGGGAGTATGCCCCACAACCCTCTTAGATTGGAACAAATGTGTGTGTCTGTTTCGGAGTGAACTGTTGATGTGTCACTCCACTGGTAGGGATAGATTTATATGTCTTTCCCTGAGATGCTACTGAAGCTGTTATAATATCCTGGAAAGCATCCAGAATATGGGTAGGGATTTTCTTCTTCTCTTTCACCATTGATAAAATATACTTGGTGACTTCAGCTGCCGGAATGGGGATATACGTCAATTACGTGGTTGGAGTAGGTTTATGTGCCTTCTCCTATCCTCCTTTTCCTATCAGTGAATCCTGACAGTACTCAAGTGTGGGGGTAGAGAGTTAATTCATCCTCCTGTTTGTTACCGGAGCTTTTCGACTAACTTCTCTGTGTGCTAACAAGCGAGACTGTTGGTAGGATTGATTAATACTAGCAGGTGTATGTGCCTACTGATTGCACTTCGCCAAACGTGGTTGATGAGCTCTATCATATGTAGTCAGACGAGTCTGCTGACTAGCTGATGATGTATAAATAGGTGTATGTTCTTGCCTATAGTACTCCACCGAAATTGCCTGGTGGGATTGACGTGATGCTGCCAGACGAGTCTGCTGGACAACAGAATTAAAACAGGCAGGTGTGTGTGCTTGCTCGTTGCTTTCCACCAAGTTAGGTTGGTGGACTTCTCCGGAAATGGAAGAGATGAGAACCTGCTCACTGTTAACCAGATTTCGCCTCTGGCGATTCGTCTTGCCTGCTTGGGTTTGAGGAACCTGAGCCGAACGCCTGGCGTCGGCACCCTCATCATGTTGAGGGCGCACTTCCGCAAGAGTCTGGTGGCGATTGTTGATAGGAGCCCTCAGGAAGGACTACTGCTTCATTGAATTAAGGCCCTGAGGGACCTTCTCATTCACCTCCCCAGAATATGGGAGTGAATGGTGATTGCGTTCTGGGGATAACAACCCAAAACGGTTGGAGACGGTAGTTAGCACCGCCTGCTTCTTGATCACTGGTCTTCACTGTCCGGATGACCAGGGTGAATTGTTCACTTGGAGGGCTTGTCGAGCAGCCTCCAGAGTTAAATAGTACCATATTGATGGTACTCCTTAACTAGTGCATTTGATACCCAGCGTTGAAGATGCTGAGTAGGTGATGTCATCCTCAGAGCGGATGATGATTCAACAGGAGTAGCAGTAGTGGTATTTGCAGTAGTGGTATTCACAGGTGTGAACTTGAGAGCAACCATTTTGGAAATGCAGAAGATCTTGGAAAAGAGTTTTTGTTTGATATAACAGACGTAATCAAGATAAATTCAGCCACTACATATTTTAGATGAACACATATATCAATGATTGTTTTTGTTGGCCCTCTCATTGAGTTTTAAATAGGGGCCTAACAAATAAGTAAAACATCATTTTAACTTGGTTAAGGATTCACGTCGGGTTCACCATTTTTGTTTTCCTCTAGAATGGGGGATGACCTCATTGATTGAAGGTTCAAACATTCCAATCATTTTCTAATGGGTTTCTTCATAGAATCGTAAACATCCAATTATTCCATATCCATTTGGAACTACTTTCCAAAGGTAGGTTCTCATTAGTTGTGGACTGATGAGGTTTAGGAATTTTCATTGGTCGAGAGGATGGGAGGTCAGAATCATCACACCTTTTTGAGGGGAATTATTGTCTACTCCAGGACTCTTTTTATAGATTTAAGTTATGTTCGTGAATCCTTATTACATTACCAAGTATAAAATGAGCTTTCCTTTAGATTTGACAATCAATGATTTATATGTAGGAAATTTAGAGAATATTTTATATGTATTCGAGGTTCTTCATCGATAGAGAATCATCTGTATTTGTTTAGAGATTCTTAGCCAATGGTATCCTTCAATACATAAAAGTCTTTTGGTCATTATGATGACCAAAATGGTTTTAAATCCACTCAGTGGGGCACTTGAAGTTTATTGTCATTCAGGAGGACATTAATTATTTCATAGTTGGGATCGTACCCGCTGATGGTCTTCCTACGTATGCTTTGCTTTTGAGAAGGAATTAGAACCCACATAGTTCGAGTAAGGGAGTATGATGTTTATTCATGATTGATGGATCATGAAAGATGTCATGATTACTTTTGCACTCTAAGCTCACATGAGTCATGATCGGTGTGAGAAACAAGAGGTATAAGTGAAACTAGACAATTTGTGCCACGAAAGATGTAATGATGTGGGTCTTATGTGTGTATGACTGCCCAAAATAAATGAGTATTAAGATTTAATTCAGGGAGGAAATCCATGAACATGGTCCATAAAGGTATATATGCTTCATGGATATTTGGATACTCTAATCTTGGGGCTTACACCAAAGGAAGATGCCCAAGTTAAGAGGGAACTTGTGATTGGGTTTTACTCCTGAGAAGGAAACCCAGATCAAAAGGAATTATGACAAGTTAAGAGAAATTAAGACTGGGGATTATTCCTAAGGAGGAGGACCAAGTTAAAGGGATTTGAAAATTAAGGGACTTGGGGCTTACTCCTGAGGAAGATTCCCATAATTTGGGGAATTATGACTGGGGATTACTCATGAAAAGGAGGCCCAGGTTAAGAGAATTATGGTTGGGGCTTACTCCTGAGGAGGATACCCATAATTTGGGACTGGGTCTTACTCTTGAAAAGGAGGCACATGTTTAGAGAATTATGGTTTGGGCTTACTCCTGAGGATGATGCCCATAATTTGGGGAATTATGACTGGGGATTACTCTTGAAAAGGAGGCCCAGGTTAAGATAATTATGGTTGTGGCTTACTCCTAAGGAGGATGCCCATATTTGAGACTGGGGATTACTCCTGAAAAGGAGGGCCAGGTTAAGAAAAGTATGGTTGGGGCTTACTCCTGAGGAGGATGCCCATATTTGAGACTGGGGATTACTCTTGAAAAGGAGGCCCATATTTAAGACTGGGGCTTACTCCTAAAAAGGTGGCCTAGGTTAAGGATTCTCTCATCTTAAAGGATGAGGTTTAATGAATGAAATCTCAATCTTTAGTGACATAAATATGTGTAAATCACTAGATTTTGAGATATATTCCACAGAATTCCTTTCAGATAAGGAAGTTAATCAAGAAAACATGCCATAAATGGCTTTGAAGGATGTCTTGAAGACTGAATCCTGAATAGGAGAGGTGGAATGATATAAGAGGGGTTAAAATGGGTAGAAAAGGCACACAAAAAGGTAGGGGCATGCAAGTCTTGGCAGGCACAGAAGTCCTGGTTGCGCAGGTATACCTGTGTGACACATGGGTACTTGCACGATTTTCATCCCTTAGGGTAATATTTGGGAGAGACTTGGCTCAAACCCTTGGTATTATCCATAGAGTATTTCCAGAATATGGTGCGCAAGTTCTAGTGAAGAAGTAGGGAGGCGTGCAAGTGTGTTCATTTCCCTTAAGGGTAAAACCACTTAGGTGCGCAAGTGTTAGTGAATTATAACACTTAGACCTTACTTCTCTTATTTAGACCTTCCATTCTAGGTAAAGAATCACCTTAGAAGTGTTCGGAAGACCTGAATAGGAGACTTGGGCGTTCATAGCTCTGTCTGTGAATTCTGGAAAAATTCCTCTTTGAAGGGGAGGCCCACTGGGGGTATTTATAGGCTAGAGAAGGCCCCGAGCAGTTATCCGTTAGGGCGCGCAAGTCACTTGCGCGACCATAAGGTGGAACACAAGTGTACTTGCACGATAATGAGGGAACTTGCGCGAATCTTGTGCTTTTGAAGCCTTGTTCATGCCTTTGTCAATTTTTGATGATTTCTTCAAAGGATGAATCAATTTGTGCTAAGTCATTTCCCTTTACATTTTTTAGACAATGTGATGAAAAGGAGTGTCAACAACTATATATAAAAAAACCGCCCCTTCCTAATTAAATCGTCAATATAAATGAATTTACCAATGTTCTATTTAGTTTTTCAAAACATGTTTTCTATTCTTATAACCATATAAACTTAAACAATCTATGTGTCCACTTGGGTAATATTTTAGCTAATTAGTAATTTTTTTAACAAAGCATTAACAGTAACCTTCTAATCCAAGTAAACTAAAAAACCATGGTTATATTTGTCAGTGTAGACCATTTTTAAACCATATTTTTCTTTTACAGATCAACTGATATTCTATCCTTTAAGGAAATATAGCCAAGAAAAGAAACATCCTAATCCATAATTTACACTTTCAAAATTTTCCATACAACTCATTTCCATTGAGAATTTCAATTATGATCTCTACATAGATTTTATGATCTTTATAGATTTTAAAGTGTATCATAATATCATTAATAAATAAAATAATGAAATTATTAAGTTAATCTTTGAATACCCAGTTCATAAAATCCATTAAAATGTAGGGTTCATTAATACATCAAAAGGGTATTACTATGAACTCATAATGTATATACCTCATATGAAATAATTTTTTAGAATATATTCCTTATTTACTTGTAATTGATGGTACCCATAATTGAGATATATCTTTGAGAAAATTTATCTCCTTGAAGATGATCAAAAAATTCATCAATACGAGTCATTGGATACTTATTCTTTAAATTAATGAAATCAATTTCCCTATATAAATACACAAATTCAAATAAAAATACTTACTCATAAAAAAATAATATGGTCTCCCCATGGTGAAACACTTGGGAGAATGAATCCCTTAATACACAACCCTTATAGTTGTTTATTCAGTTCAATTAATTCCACTGTGGCCATTCTATAGGGAGTCTTAGATATAGAGTCTTCATGATGGATAAGTTCAATGAAATACTGAACAACATGCTTAGGAATATTTATATGTAACTTTTTAGGAAACATATTAATTATAACACCCGGGATTTAATTATAATAAGATATTTTTTAAAGAAACAATAGTATAATACACATAGTTTTAATCAAGAATTTGATTAAAACCTAAATTCGAAAGTTTTATATTTCAATTTTCTTAAAAAAAATATATCATACTATAAAATTAACATAGAGTGAAATTTTGGGATTTTTCTAATAAGATTAATTTTTAAGCGAATAGTGAAAAATATCGATTTTTTAAAATATTGTTATTTATTTTAGTTAAATCATGTAATTTAAGAGTACCATTATATTTTGGATTTTTTATTAAAGTGACATATTATCTATTTGATTAATAATAGTATAATTAAAAAAATTCATGATTTTGATATAAGTTAAATTTTATGCTTAAAAAGGCATTTTTCTATAAAATTATTTTTCTTTGTGTTTTACACATTTATATTAAAATTAATTTCTTCCACTTATAGAAAATAAATCTTGAAATTTTGATACTATATTTGGAATTAGAAGGTTAAAATTTTGTAAATATTTCCCTTTTAATTTTAGGTATTATGGATAATAATCATAGTAAATATTTGTCACCTCGAAAAGGGTAAATCGGTAATTAAGGTTAAATATAATATGATAAGGCCTAAAACTCTCCCTAACATGGGTATTTTTTTTATTAGATAATTTTGTTTCAACATTAAATATTTAATATTAAAAAATGTGGCAATATATTTCCACTTTCCTTTGATTATAATATTTATATTAAATTAGGTAAATATAAAGTTAAAAATGTCATTCTCTTGCATTTAATATCTAAAATATTTTGTGAAAGTGATAAAAACAACTTATGTTATGTTATAATTTTTTATTTTATATAAAAATTATTATTTTTTAAAATTATAATTTATTTTTAATTTTTAGTGATGAAATAATTACCTTAAATGATTATGCAATGTCGACACAGTATTTATTCAACTAATAAAAAAATAAAGCATTTTAAAAACTCTAAAAGTAATATTTTTTGAGTGATTTACAGTGTTCCAATATATATATATATATATATTACATTTTAAGGATATTTTAATGTATTATATTCTAATTCCATCTTTTTTATGATATATTTAAAGTGAAATTAAATGAATAGTGTCAAAAATGACATTAATGACATATTATAATAAATAATATTTTATTAAATGTTTTAAAATTTTAAAAAAATCATATCCTTAACCATTTGAGTGGTATATGATTAAAAATATCAACCATTTCCATGGTTCTCTTTCCTTCTTATTGTAACATTCATGAGCCTTAAATTGTGGTAATTTTAAAAAGAGTTAATGATGGGTTAAAATTAAGAGATAAGGGTGAGAATATAACTAAAAATTATCCAAATTTTATTATATGATAGGATTTCTAATCAACATAATATTATATTATAATTATATCAATTTGGATCTATTTTTACATAGAAATTAATTTAATATTTTATGTAATTCCAAGAATGCCCCTCCACCCACTTATAAAAGGACACACCTTATCTCTTTTCTTTAAACCACATTGAGCATCATAGATCAACCAAAAGCCATCCATTTTTCTTATAGAAATCCATATGTAGTATTTATAGGTTATTTTATTTACAAAATACCAACCCTAGTCTTCTTAAGAGGATATCTAACGTGACTCTACTGAAGAAGAGGTAATCGACTTTATTGAGTCTTTCAAGTTTATTTATTATTATAATTTCTCTTAATGTGTTGTAACCATAATAACATAATAAATATAGTATCATAAATATATTTTTATGTTATTATGATTATGGGAAAACCATTTCCAATATCTTTTCCATCCTAGAAAAAGAGAAAACATCACTCATCGTACGTATGAATTACCGTCTTCACATATCGGTGTAATTCGTTTTTCATCACCATTTTACCTGGATGATTATAAAGATGGAAAAAATAAATATATAAGATATTTATTAAATAATTATTATTGTGAAACGATAATATCATATATAAATTCTTACCTTCTAGTCCTTTGGAAAAAAATAATGTAACTCGTGCATAAGTGTGGACTGCCACCTCCACAGAGCGATGTGATCAGTTTTTAATTTCTTCATTACATGGATGGTAATAATGATATATTTAATCGATATATATGATATTTATATCATTAATAATATTTTAGTGATTATGGAACCATAATAAAATTATAAGGACCCGAACCTCTATGATAATGCATCAAAGAATAAAGAAATTAACACTCGAGACAATGATAATAATGAATGATTTTTAACGAATGGGTGATAAGATGTTATAAGAAGATCATATATAATATTATATATAATATTATGGTTATTATATAAATTAATAACTTGTATAAAACCATTATAATGGAGATTAAATCACATTCTACTTAGGGGAAATGTGAGTTAAGGAATTTTGTCTCAATTTCCACTTCAATGAGACACATTTATTATTATGAACCTATTTATTTTTGTGGAGTATATAATAACGCTTTTATGTATTTAACATTAATATATATTTACTCATGATGATTAACGATTCAATTAAAATCTATTATTTCAAGGGGTTATAATTCAAAAGTTACAGAAGGGGTAAGATTTTTTTCCAAATCTGACTAACAATTTAAATTTTTATATCAAAAAAGAACTTTTATGGGGAAATAAAGAACCCTAAAAACATTTGGTATAGAAAAGAATATAAAAGAACATAAGAAAAAAGGAGGTCATTCTAGAAAAATTTAATATTATTATAATCATTCACCTTATATAATCTCTATTCAATTGAGGTAGCTTTCACATCCGGAACATCCTTAATGAGATCCTCTAAGTGATAGCCCATCTTGTCCCAAGTATGAATATACTACTCTAATAATATTATCAATTTATTGAATCTATGTATAAAAATACAATATTTTTTATTTATATAATACTATTATTATTTTTTAGTTAAACCTAAAGTTCTATCTTGAGAATTTTATTTTAGTCTTACCGAGAAACATTAACATTAAAAGAATCCTCCATAATTTCTTCCTTAGAATGTAAAATTACCCCATGGAATTACCATTATGACATGTATCCTTTACTTCCTCCTTAAACACACATTATATAAAATCTATATGTATTTCATGCTTCTAATTGAACTTATGATGACATGATTTGGAAATTTTATTAGGCACCACAACCGAAAAGAGTTGATTTTTTCACCTTAATTTTCCACAGATCTTTCACTTCTCCTACTTTAGGTAGCATCAAATCCATATTTCCCGATGTATCATTCTACTTGAAAACAATCCCTCTGGCCTTGTTAGAACATTTATTGGTTATAGGATTCTATAGTTTTGAATAATACTTATACTGCCTAGTTCTTTTCCCTTTATTGACTGAATAATTCATAGAATTGTAATTTTCTTTCTTCCCATTCCTCAAGTCATATCCATTGGGTACCTTTTCTTGTTGATTTTAATCATAATCTGAATCAGATTGAGGTTCTTATTTATGTCACTATGCATAATTTCTTCAAATCCTACCTCACTGGTATGACCCACTATATCCAACTTTTATTTACACTTTGGTATAACTATTTTTCATCCTTTATAATTTTTGTTTTATACAGTATTTCCCTTGAAAATATTGAAATGGTTTTTTATTTTAATTGTACCCACATTCTGCATAGTGAAAACATTGGAGGATAGAAAATTAAATAGCACAAAAGCATTTTAAGAAAGAAATTCAGGGTGATATTTCCCATATTCATCTCTTTTAGAGAACTCTATAATTCTGTCTTGGGTATCAACATATTCCATTATAGAATCTACATCTATAACTAAAGAGGGATCCTAGGATATTTGGACCACTACAACATAATTCTAAACCTCAACTACTAATTTGTTGGAAGAAAAGGATCCAGCTCCACCTCCCCTCAAACCACCACACACCATTTTAACTTTTAACACTTTGAAACCAAAATATGATATGAGATTTTGATTATGGTTATTATTTTCCTATGATTCTAAGACCTTCCCTGTGCATCTGTTTCTAGAAATGATGGGTGGAGTTATCACCGTTTGAGCACAAGAGAACACTGTAGTAGAGGATCTTAGCTCATGCTTAATATAAAAATTAACATTTAAAGAAGATGGGTAGGTATATTTTCATTTTCCCTCATTTAAAACATTCAAGGTATGATATTTCATCTCCCCTTTCCTCTAGATAATTTGAAACACATTGTTTAGGTGGCCCTAGAAAAATCTTGTTGAGAAGTAGTCAAACTAGACCTAAAACACTACAAACTACTGGTATTTGAATTATTCTCCAACCTCAATCCACACATACATTTTAGTGTCATGTATATTTCAACTTCCAAGAATATTTTGGGGAATATAGGGTGTCATGGAGACCACTCACTATCATAAAAATCCATAAATCTTCTAATAAGGTTTCCAAATATTTATAAGATTGAGGTATTTTGGAAAGGGAGGGGAAAGTATGGGAAACATACGCAAGTCACTAAGTATGGTGGACCTCACTTGTAGTGAAAATAATAGTCCCATATAAAAATTAGAAACCAAATCTCGTTTCATGCACACTAATCCTTAGACTAAGTAGAGGATAAATAATCTACTCCGGTAAATCGAATAATGAAATATTGGGGATCCAGAAACCCTATGATTTATCTCACCATAAGAACTCAATATTCATGGATGAATATTTCGAAATGGTCAATAAAAGTTATCCTTCAACCAAATCAAGCCTCCATGGAGAATCTATAGAGATTTGATGCCTCTACTAATTCTTATAGAGAGAGGGGAAGCGATGGAACTCTGAGGTAAAGAGAAGGGACCTTGGGACTAAGGTGGATATGGGGTTTGAGTGATGTGAAGAGATAATAATGGGGAAGAATACTGGTGAGACATCTCCCCTCACAAAGGAGGGAGGAATAGTTGAGCAGCCATCACCACCACCCACTATAGTTTGCAACCCATAGAGAAGAAACCCTAATCCACATAGTTCTTTTAAAAATCTCATTTTGAGATTGATCTTATTTTAATTAAAGGAATATTATTACCAGTCCTTCATAAACTCCATATTTTTTATTATACTTTGAAAATTTATGGTGTATCCTTGATTTCTTCCAAATTTTCCTCTCTTTGGAACTTTAATCAAGTAGAGAATTTTTTAAAATAAAAAATGATCTTATTTCACTTTCTGATCGGGTATATTTTTCTTCTATATACATATTTTTTAAAATTTATTTCAAAAAGACTTTTTTTACTCAAAGTTTTATCAAGGAAATTTTATGCCATCTTTCATTTTTACAAGGTTTTAAAGGAATATCTCTAATGTTTTTCAAAATGTATATTTTCAACTTTCTTTACAAAAAGTCAAAAGGATTGTTTTTTACATATAAAACATTAACAAGATTTCCATCACTATACTATTTTTATGATATTTATCTTATTAAACATGTTTTCAATGGTTTATCAAAGAAAAATATTATAAGAGATCTTATATTAATGATTATATTTCATTTTCATTTATTATCTAAAAGACACCAATTTATTTCTACACCTATATTTCTGATAAATTGAAGGTCATTTCTCATATATTGATTAATTTTTTTGTTATTTGGTTTTTATTGATACGTTCACTTTCTTAGGATAATTTTTCTTTAGGTGCTACATTTCTATTAAATATCCATATTCATTATATTAGAGATAAGAGTATTTACTAAACCATTTACCATTTCTACATATGGTGTTTTATTTTTAAATTTATTTTATCAACTAGGGAAATATTGATATTTCATATTGTTTACTCAATATAGATATGTGTTGATAATTCATATTGTCCATGAATTAGATTGATTATTCAACATATAGGGAATTAATAGGAGATGAAATGAAGAGTAGGGCCTAAAATTATATATCCTCTCAATGAATCAACATGTTTCATGAGGAAAACTAGTTGGATTGCCTTATTAAATGGGGTTTTGGTGTTTTTCTACCCACAGTTTAAACTATCTTGGTCTAAGGCCTTTGAGGTAAATATATCATGATGTATGATATAATGGTATTTAATATTATAAGTTGTCTTCATTAAGAATTAATTTATTCCTATCCATGATATTACTAGGTTGATATTATCCATGGATGCATTTTATACTCTAGTTTTTTATTAAATGGCATGTGTTTTCTGTAATTTAACTTTTCATATTGATTATGCCTTATTTATTCATGATATATTCTCTTTTATATAAACCTTAATAAAAATTTGATCTCACCCTTATTTTTTTCCTTTATCCAGGATACACTACTTAAAAAAGGGGCAATCCCCATGGCCTTATCCCAATGGTTTTCCCTAACCATTGAGTTAGGGTATAATACCGAGGTCTATCTAAACAGTTGTTTAAAAACCACTAGGATAGTTATGCCCGTACTAATTGTTTTTTGAAAACCATAAGCATTGGTATTCCTCAATTTACTTAAACCATGTTCTCCCCTTTCTCCCCCATTCTCCCATACTGAGTCCCTGTAGCGTCTTTGCCCTCCTCTCATACCAAGCCCTAGTTTCACCACCCCCTCATCCCATCCCGAGCCCTAGCAGCGATCCCCTCAAGATCTAATCCAGATCCTGCAACGAAATGCACCCCTCACCTCCTTCCATCCAGATTTAATCTCTAGCCCCTAAAGAAGCCACATTTGATTATATTCACAACCATCTAAGAAAAGATTTTCTTTATTTCATTTCAATATTCTTCAATATTAAATCAGTGGGTCCCAAACCATTGAGGTATTCTATGAAAAATCCATTTTTTTTATTTTAGGTATAAAATAAAATGAAGATTCTTATTTTTGGGTGAATTAAATTTATTTTGATAATTTGGTTTGATTTAGGGTTTCTTATATTCGGTTCATGTGTGTTTGGGTTAGTTCAGTTCATTTTGATTAGGTTTGGGTTTGTTCTATTAAATTTTGGATTGGTTCATTATTTTATTTTATGCTTTATTTTGGTTCTAGTTAGTTTAGTCCAATTTTTATATTTATAATATAAATGGAGGTGTATATAAGATATGGGAGGATGAAATAGATTATTTCTAATATAAAAACCAAATAGATACAAAATAAAAAAACTTCTCGTAACTATGTGTGAAAAAAGGATCCTTTTCTTAGAACCACCACCCTACCTGAACCAAAAATCTTTGGATCATCAAATACATACATGTAAAACTTTTTCTAAACATGTAATTTATATCTGTGTGAGAAAATAATTCCCAATCGGTATCCGTGTTATTCACCATGTATAACCTTTAAATGAAAATTCATTTTATGCTTGTTTAAAATAAAACTATGAGAATAATATTTAAAAATTTCCTTATATCATGTACCTTTTAAAAATAACTTTAAAAATTTCTTAACAAGGTAGAAAAGTTTCAGTTTTGAACATTAACATGATTTAGAACCATTAATTTTAGAAAAAAAACATGTAACAAAAATCCATTTCTAAAATATGTAATCATTTTTTTATTTAGTACACACACTCCAAAATAAAACATACTATGAATATTTAAAATAAAGGGAGAATTAAATACAAGGAAAATAGTTTTTAGTACTAATTAAAAAAAATCATATTAATGGTTTAGTAGAAATAGAGAAATCTTTAATAATCCTTTCATATTTCATAAAAAACACAAAAAGGATAAATATATACGTTTGGAGGGAAATTTCCATTGATATTGAACATTAAGATAACAGTCGAACTATAAAAAGATGAGATATATAGGTTGAAGTGTATTTTTTCGGGATTCCAATGGGATGATGATCAATTTTATCTCAAAATTTTTTTGGTAGAGCAGTGGAGATTGAATATGAATTGGTAACTTTTATAGTTTTTTTCTACAAGAGATGAAAGAGGATTGCAATCAAATATGAATCAATATATACTCAATTTTTTTGTCTAAAACATTTAAATTAGGATCCCAAAATATCCATGATGTTTTTCTTATAATTATATTGAATTTTTAGATTACATTGATGTAAGTAATTTTTTATATCTCATTCAAATATGGGAGTTAATCAGCTTACAAATTCACTTTCCAAAAAAGTAGTTAAAGTAAGTGATTTGGCCCTGTCACACCGTGACTTTTTGATTTATTTTTATTTTACTATTTATTGGCTCTGGGTCCTCTTTCCAATGTATAGGCTAGGTCCCAGTTTAATTTTTTTGTTTAATAATTTTAGTGGGTTTTAGGCCCATGTGCAGCTACTGCACGGTGGGCATTAGCTGCGCGGTCAGCCCAGGTGCTCATGAAAAGTCCTAACGATTAAAAAAAATAAATATTTATATAAATAAAGTTATTTAAATGTTTAAATTTTAATAATAATAATAATATTTTTATGTAATTAATAATAATATTATTAATGAGGTGTTATTATTGTTATTATCTTTATTATTATTATTATTATTTTTTTTTTATTATAACTTTCATTATTATTATCTTTATTATTTTTATTTTTATTATTTTTACTGGTTTTATTATTATTATTATTATTATTATTATTATTATTGTTGTTGTTGTTGTTATAATAAAATGAAAAAAAATAAGAAACCTTAGCCTAACCTAGTCCCACGTCAGCCCCCCTTACCCCTCGCATTTCACCATGGAGAAACCGCCCTCCCTTCTTCTTCCCCACCACACTACGCGACGAGCTCCCCTCCCCCTTAAGTTTCTTGTTTAGCACACCAGAACCCCACGCTCAGGCCTTCATCCCTCCACCTCTCTTCCCCTCTATTAGACCCTAGCATTCTCCCTGACTCTTGTCTAGGACCCCCCACCTACAGACCTCCGGCCTTCCACACTCCCGTAGGTCGCGACACCTAGGCCCTCCCATCCACCTTCTTCCCTCCGTGCCTCAGCGCACCCGACCTCCTACTCCCACCACCTGCGCACATGACAGGTCTTGGACTACCGACCATCGCTGACACAACCCCTCCCCTCCTATTCCAAGCCACTACCCCCACCCCCCAGTTCGTCCTGGCCTTCTCCACCACTAAACAGGCAGTGCCGTGACCCTCTAGCCTTCTGTACCCCATTCAAGTCCTAACCGGACAGCCCTCTCTCACCTTCCATTCTAGGGGGTTTCCGACCACCGCCCTTGACTCCACCTGTAGCCTCCGGCATATGAACTCCTGCTCTCCTTGTTCCAGCCAGTAGCACATCTGAAACCCTTGCACGACGCCTCTACCTTGCTCCGGCGTGGTTGCATCCCCCCTTAGAGACAACTAATTACTCCGATATATTTTTTTTATTAATTTTCCTTCATTTCATCCATGGTGTTTTTATTTATTTTGGTTAAATCTTAATACCGTTGCGGGTTGTGTATCATAAATTTTCCTCATTGTTTATCATGCTTGGTTGGTCCACAGGGAATTGTCCCTTCTTCCGTCAAAGTTTTGCTTCATCCACACTAGATTTGATATAGGAAAATCCGCATTTTCCCTTTTTGAATAAGACCATTTAAAGCTTTCATGTTTTTAATTAATTCTTTTACTATATTTTCTTCTTCTCCAGATAATTAGACAATCTTATATAGTATTTTCAAGTTAGTTGGGTTTGTTAAAAGTAGTTTGTCATATTATTTTCTAATTTTTGTAAGTTATCTGATTTGTTAATATAATTTTTAAAGAACTGTTTGATTTGTTTATGGAATGGCTAGTAAACTATTTAGGTTGCTTTAAATTTATTAATATTTGGTTAAGTCTACTTATAAAAATTGTTCACAAACTATTTATCTTGTCAAAAAAAGTGTTTATAAACTAGTTGGGTTGTTTTTGTAATTTTTGAGAAATTATTTGGTTTGTTTTATAAATCTTCCATCACTTTAGAGTTTTTGAAAGACATAGTGAATATGGTTTTGTGTGAGTTTGGAAATGGAAACTGTTCTCTTGAAAAATGTGAGGTATTTGGGTGTGTACTTTATTATACCTGGTTAAGGGGCCATTTGACATGTTTTCTAAATTCTCTTGTTTTTACTAAATGGATTTTAACTTTCAAATGAAGTTGTTCCCCTTGAGTGGTTTCTAAGGATAGTTTTAAATGAGTTCTTATAAAGTGTTTCTTTAAGTTTTTTGAAAAACATGGGTTTTAATGGGTTCTTTAAGGTTTGAACATTTGATATGAAACTTGTTTTGGTGTCTAATTTTTTTTTGAAAATGGTTCTTAAATGTTTATTGGTTTGGAATGTTTTGGTAAATTTTCATTTTGGTAAATGAATGTTTTCATGAAAGAATATTGGCATGTTTTGGTCTGTCTGACCATGCTTGTAAGAAATGACGTTTATTATTGATTTGGAAAATTTCTAAATGCTTTTGTAAGTGGTTGAATGAGGTAAAGCTAAAGGTCCGTTTGTAATCTTTGAAATGATATGTTGGGAAACCCCTCTTTGGTTAGGCCTCTTGCCTCACCAATTGATCATGAGACAAGAGGGTCCTCGGTATGGGCCACCTTTTGAGAATATTTATTTTAAGGCATGAGACTAATCTTGAGGTGGTCGGGGTGGTGCCAGATTGTGTCGCATGCTTGGTTATATATATATATGTATTGTTGTTTAAATGTGTGAAACAACTATTTGGGAACATAGCATGAAAACTCAGCATAGCAAGGGGGTTTACTAAGAATGATTACTACACTAGTTTAGACTATGCACTAGCTAGTGGCCCTTATTATGGAATTTTCTATACTAGGGGATTGGTCCCCTTGGTTAGTCCAGGTAGGGAAACACCAATATTTTGGGTGTGATGACGTCATTGAGATTAGGCATGCCTTTGGGATGAGTCACATGTATAGTACGTTTTGGTCTTCCTCTGAGTTCCTAGGTTTTCTGTGATCCTTTGATACAAGCATTGTAAGTACCATTTCCCTTGCTGTGTTTGTGGAATCATACCCTTAAACTTGGTTTTAGTGTTTTCTTGTAAAAAATTTGTATGTATGGTTGGTTTTAAAAAGGATTTCAAAGTAGCTTTTTTGGGAAGCATTGTGTGCACCCCTCTTTATTTATTTTCCAAATTTTTGAATTAAAAGGGAAATTAAATTGTGATTGTTAGTTTTCAAAATGCATTTTATATATGAAAACCTTATTTTTATGACTGTAGTTCAAGCTTGTGTTATTGGTCTATTTTGGAATTGGAAAATGCATGGATTAAATGGTTAACTTTTGGCATCCCTACTGAGCATTTTTATGCTCACATCTATTTTATAATTTCAGTTTCAGGTTCCGTTAGTGCTAGATTGCTCTCAGAGTAAACATGGTTCTGAGTTGGGTGGTGACCTAGAAGGTCACATGGAGGTATATTGAGTTGTTCTGTTTATTTCATTTTTTGTTTCTCAGGTTCTATTATATTATTATGGTTATTTTTATTTATTTATTTATCTTTATGGGCCAAATCATTCCCATTGAATAAATTTTGATGCTCTGCACTGGTTTCCAGCCCATGGGGATCAAGAACACCTCTCGGGCCATGTCACGGACTGGCTCGGGTGACTGGTTCAGGGTCGATCCAGGTTGGTTCGTGACCATAAATACATAGATAATTGACTCATAAATTTTATGTTTTATCCCTTCATGATAGGTCTATAATTATTGTTCCTATTATTTTTTAGTTTACATTTTTTCCTATGCCTTATGGAGTTATTCCCTTAAGTTTTACTTCCCAAAAAAAGGAAGATAATAAACATCATGATAAATATAAAATTGATGATGACCTGAACAAACTTGAACAAAATGTAATCTAATATAAATAACCTAAACCAAATTAACCCTTATTAAATTTATTAAAAAAAACGAAACTTAACTTGGCCCAAAAATAATTTAATTGAACTAAAATGAAATGAAATAAATAAAAACTAACAGAACAAAACTAACTTGGTATTACATGACCTAAATCAAACCAATCCAACCTAACTAAAACCAAATATTACTGAAAATACCTTATCTACACCAAACATACTCAAACCAAACTAAACCAAACTAATACAAACTAATTTAAACTATCTCTAAATTATTCAAGTTAAACCATACCAAATTAAAAGAAATTATAGAAACTTAATCAATCACATAATTTTTTTTATCAAAACTAAATAAAATTGAGACAAACTAAATTAAACCAATTAGAACTAAATGTAATTGATTATAAAGGAATATATTTGTATTAAAAATACAAAAAACAACATAAAACCAATAGAACCAAATATTATCAAAATAAACCACAATGAACCAAATTATATAGAATTGAATAAAACTATACAAAAACAAATATTTTTTTATTTTATAGAATACAATTGAAAAAACTCAAATATAACCAAATAAAGATGAATTGAATTGAACCAAATCGAACTAACTTCGCCTAAATAGACACAACTAGATCTGAACCAAATTGAATAAACTTAAAATAAACTAAATTAAACAAAAATTAAAGTAAAACAATCATAAGAAAACCAAATTGGATTGGAACAACATGAATTGACCCAACTTGGTCTATACTAAAGTAAATTTAGCTGAAGATGATATGCTTGAGCCATCCTGATCTAAAGGAAATTAAATTGGATCCAACTAAACAAAAATCAATTAACCTAAATATAACTAAATTAAATTTATTCAAACCCAATATAACTAAAAGATAATGAAATAAATAAAAGCAAATAAAATAGATCACAAAAAAACTAAGTCCAACTAAAAAATAGACATAAACAGATCAATAATAAAATAAACTGGCCTAAAAAACACACAACCGAACTAAAAAAACTGAACATAATCGAATTAAAATTAATCAAACTAGACTAAATAAAACATAGTTAAATGAATGATTTTTTCATTACTAAACTTCATTAGAATAGAACTATACCAGAATAAACTAAATTTAATCAGACTAAACAACATTTATATAAATATTAGAAAATAATCATGAATAAACATTCTTTTAGTCATGATTTGGATCCTACTAATAGAATTATGGGTTCCAAAGAACACTAGGACCTCATGTGATGGAGGAACAAAATTTCACTTATATCATTAAATCAAAAAAACACTAGTAATACATTTAAAATATAAAAAATGATCATTTAGGGAGTGAAATTAGAATTATTAAATATTACCAAAACAAAATTTCATTATGTTATAGTCATTATTTTAGTGTTGATAACCCATTCATGCATATTCCTTTATATAGTGCATCAGAAAGTAGTCATAGTGGTGGTTAGGAAGATGACATTCTTATTGATGGTGATATAAAGGATGGTGGTGAGGAAGAGGGAGAGTATGATGGAGAGAAAGTGGGTGAGGCCAATATAGAGGATGGGGATGAGGGTGAGGATGATGATGAGGTTGAGGATAATGGTGGTGATAATGATGGTGATGAAGGACAGATTGATCCTTTAAAATTTTGATTGATATTTATGAAATTTTATATTTGATGATTTGTTATCTAATGTTTTTATGTTTTTTTATCACTGGTTAAATACATCAATTTACTTCTTATATTATCATTATTTGTTTATTGGTTTTTGGATATTTTAGGATACTACATTGGTTGCATTATAGGTTTTGTTTGTTGAGTATGTTCCATTGGTTTCATTGTAGGTTCTATTTTTGTAGGTTTGGCTTTCATTAGTTTGTGGCTCTTT
This sequence comes from Viscum album, assembly GCA_963277665.1. Taxonomy (NCBI): domain Eukaryota; kingdom Viridiplantae; phylum Streptophyta; class Magnoliopsida; order Santalales; family Viscaceae; genus Viscum; species Viscum album. Next base: position 375,197 of record CAUJRU010000476.1, on the reverse strand, counting down.
GATTTCCTATTGGTTTCATTATAGATTCTCTTTAATGTTTTTGTTTGATTTTAATTTTTTACGATGTTCTACTTATAGGTTCTATTTGTAGGTAATGTATGTGATGTTTTGTGTTATCTATAGGTTTTGTGGGAAAGAGTGGGGTTTATGATGCCTTGGAATTAGGGTGGTCTATACTAATGGTTCATAGTGAACCATTTCTATAGACCTATCCAAATAGTTTAGAACCTTTGGTATAAACCTATAACAATGGTTCTAAATCATTGGGATACATATTTATTAATGGTTCTGAATCATTGGAATAAGTCTATACCAACAGTTCACTATGAACCATTGGTTAACATGAAATTCAAACCACCATATACTAATGGTTTACTGAGAACTATTGGTATAGGCCTTTCCCAACAACACTATAGACAACAGTTTGGAGAACTATTGGTATTGGCTATACCAATGGTTCTATAGCCAATACTAATTCTTATAAACCCTTGATATAGCATTTTATTCTAACAGTGATTTGAAAGAGAAATATTTTAATGAGTTTTTAGGATTCCAAAAATATTCTATTGTTATATCTTTTATTTCCAAGTTAAAATGGGAATCATGTATATATCTAGTTCTTAAATATTGATAAACTATTTAGTCCTTTTAATGTGATCACTTGTATCTTAAACCAATTTAATAATGTTGACACTAACTCTGGATTACTAGAGTTGGGGTTTTTATAGTTTTTATTAGATAAAATTTAGTAGAAACCTTGGGAAATAGATTTTAAATAAATCTAGATAACATGAGAATTATGATAATCCCTTACAGCATCTGAGAAATTTTACCATTAGATGGATTTTTATTTTATGGATCAAAATTCAGGATAATTATAATCTATCATGGTTTATTCCATTATTTAGTGACAACACATAAAGGATGAAAAAGAATCAACACCCATGGTCAATATAGGGATTAACTTATTGTGAAAGCCAATAAAACTGGTGTTGGAGTTGAGTAGATCATGGTTAGGGTAGCTGACCCATGTTATGAATAATAAACATGAACATATAGAGAAACATGATGTTATATGGAATGATACACCTATATTGGATCATTTCATGTAATATAATTCTTCTTCATTTATTGGAAATAATAATCCAATGGTAGTTGAGCAATTGATTAAGTCACATGAAAACATATTTCTAGCCTTGGGATGTAATTAAAGGTAAAGGGTTATTCTAGTAGTGTAATATCTTAAATATGATGATGATCAATGGTGGTCATTGATCCAAAATACTAGAGAGTAATAATAAATAGAACATATGGAAATGAAGATCTTTTAAAGTAACATTCTTTGAAAAATATTTCACTCATGAACAACTAACTAAAATGAAGAGAAAGATCCTTATTTTAAATAAAAATGAAAAAGAATATCTTTCAGAATATAAGGATACCTTTATATGAACATATAGGTATTCCATAGATTATATATGTAATTCAAAAAGTAAGATTATAAATTTCTTTAAAGTCCTTAATTCTAGCCTCATAAGGTCACTTGTATCTCAAACATTTTCATCATATGATGGAATAGTATTATATTCCATCAAAATAGAGAATCAATTTTCTATATCCTATATCTTTAAGGGAAATAAATAGAAGAAGAGGTCATCTGAGCATCAACAAAAATATCAATAATCAAAGAAGATGAAGGGATTGAATAAATTTCCATCATGTAAAAATTGTTGCAAGAAACATCCTATAATTTTTTTTAAAGGTATGGGAGTTTGTTACAAGTGCAGATATAAGAGACACATGGCTAATGAATTCAAGGGGAAGAAAGAAAAAAATGATGTACAATACTTCAACTATAGAGAAATGGTGAATTATTCACACTAATGTCTCAAGAGTCAAGGGAACCTAACACAAATGAGGTCAAGGGGATAAGACCAAGCTTATACAGTCACATCAAATGAGGTTAAAGTTCATAAAGATATGGTGGAATGTACTTTAATAATAATATCAAATTTTACTACTTCTTTATTTGATTATGGATCATAAAAATCTTTTATATCTTCCATATTTTCTTAGGAAATTATATATTTACCTATATATTTAATAACGAAGTTGTAAGTCAAAATTCCTAGTGGAAATCTCACCTCAATAAGGATGTGTCAGTCAGTTTCCATTATAACACATAAATGTTCTCTATTTTAGTCTTGTTTATTATAACTATAGTGAATTTTTATAGAATACATGGTATAGATTGGATTTAAAAATATAATGGAAAATTTTCATTTCCAATAGAATGAAGTGATGATTCATGATGAAGATGTAGAATTCCTCATTTTTAGAGGGGATACTTCATCATCTGATTCATGTCTAGATCCACCCATAATGGATATATTAAATGATATTATTGAGGAAGAAGACTAGACATGATCTATGGATAGAAATGGTAATATTAAAATTAAGAATATACCTATTGTATAAGAATATATTGTTTTATTTCCTAATGAATTTCTTAGACAGTCACTAGAATGTGAAGTTGTATTTTTCATTGATTTAATCCCGGATTCCAGAACTATATCAATGACTCCTTATAGAATGACCACTATGGAATTAGTGGAGTTGAAAAAAAATTATAGGAGTTGTTATATAAGGGATATATATTTCCTATTATTTCACCATGGTGAGCCCATGTTCTTCCTAATAAGAAGAAAAAAGTATCTATAAGTCCCCAAATTGATTATAGGAAAATCAATGCTATTACTATAAAGAACAAGTATCCTATGAATTGAATTGATGAATTATTTGATCAAATTTATAAAGATTAATATTTTTAAATTATTAATATTTTTTAGGTATCATAAATTGTGAGAAAATAAAGAAGATATTCCAAAGACAACATTTTGTATAATTTATGGACATTATGAGTTTATAGTAATAATATTTGAATTAACTAATGAACCCTCTATTTTTAGGGTTTTAATGAATAGAGTATTCAAGGATTATTTTTTGTGGTATTTATTGATGATATATTGGTGTAATTTAAGATCTATAAGGACCATTAGAATCACTTGCGGATCAAACATGAGACTCTTAGAGAAAAGGAGTTATATGGTATATTTAGCAAGTGTGAATTCTTACATCAAAAGGTTTCTATTGTTGTAACACCTCAATATTTTTATTAGATCAGTTTTTTATTTTATATTCTTTTATGTCTTGTGTTTTTTGATACACCAAGATAATCTTTCATTATACGCAACACTGTCTTATCTTGCGGTATATGCAACACTATGTTTGGATTGTGTAACACACAATTTCATGTTCTTTTGATAGAATTCATTTCATGCAAGAATGAGTTTAAGCAAACAACTAAATGATATTATGATATTAAAATCACTAGTATGAATAGTAATAACTAAATTATGAAAATATTATTTACACATTTATATATAATTAATTCTTTGGTGAGAAATTAATTATAGATTAAAATAAAACCATTTTTAATAAAAGGAAATGTTTTTCTATTTTAATACAAATAATCGAGTTTATAAATAATAAAACCACTCTTTATAAAATTTTAATGACATTTCTATGTAATATATTCAATTTAATGTTTAAAATTCATTATATATGTTTTATATACATGATATAAGTACAAATTCAATTTTTCGAATAAAAAGAGTATTTTCAAAAAAATTAAAATTTGCTACCTTTTAATGGAACAACCATTTTAAATATAGTTTTTGACAATTTAATATATTATATTTAACAAAATAAACTTATTATTTGGAATATATATATAAAAATTTACTTTGGATGAATTTTTGATATTTTTTTGAAATGTTTTAAGTTTTCATGAATAGTAAAAATACACTAAAGTTTAATTGAAAAAAACTTTTTTCATCGAAATAATTTATGCGGTTAAATTATGTTATTTTATGGTTTTGAAGTATAAATAGAACATATTTTTATCATTTAATATAATCTAGTTCATTGTCATTAATTTTACATTGAAGTAGAATGTAAAAACATTTCAATATTTCGTAATGTTTTAACTTAAAAAACACGTTTTCTCGTTCCAACAATGATATTTATTTTAAATTAATTACTACAACTTTTATGTTTTTAAATGGATTCCATATTTAGAATAAGTAGGTCTGAATTATGTAAATATACTATTTTATTTTTATTTTTTGGCATTATAAATAGTAACTTTTGTAATTTTTATTAATACAGTAGAAAGGTAAATCGGGTAATTAAGGGTAAATATAATATTATAAAATTAGCTTAACACTTGTCCTAACATGATTGGATTAGTTTTTTTTGACCTAAACCATCCTTGTGTTGAAATTATTCCCTTCTGAAGCCACTTGGATGAGATTTGGACATTAAATATATTTTATTCAATGAAAAATTAAATATATCTTATGCAAATTTTAATAAATAAATCATTTTTAATATAAGGTTATACAAATGAAAAATTATATTGTGAATACTAATTTTAAATATAAAATAGTTTTATTTATTATGGTAATTTATTTTTAATTTTTAGAAAATAAATAATTTTCTTATAGGTTTATATATTGATGATGCAAAAATTATTTAATTGATGAAAAATCAATAAACTAATTTTAATTAAAATGATAATATCCATTAAAAGATAAAAACACATTAATAAATATTATTGGTTAATTATATCTCTATCTTAATCATCCAAGGGTCACGTTATTGACTATTTATATCCTTATAGAAGATATTATGCCACTTATATTTTTTTATTTAAAGTGATGTTAAACTTCTCAAAATCATGTTTTAATAAGTATAACATTTTTACTGATGACTTTAACAAAAGTTATATTGAACTAAAATTATTATTATAAAATATAGTATATTTATATTTATCATATTATTTTATTTTTAATTTTTATTCATCAAATAAGCTCATTAAATAATTACACAACACTGATGTTGAAATTATTTTATTAATGGAAATACAAAATTAATGTTATTAAAAAATATTAAAATAAATTTAATTTTAGATAATTAATATATCCAGTGAATTTTTTATGTTACCTTTACCCCATAAAGATATAATAAAATATTTTTGAGGATAAAATTTTATCATGATATTTTTTAAAATACAAGAATTGAATATTATCAACATTGACACTATTGTTGTTCTGTCAAAATAATGTTTTATTAAATTATTTAAAAAACATAAAACATTTTTAGAAATATAGAATAATTTTTATATGGTCTAAATTTTTTTAAAGTATTAATTTATGGTTGAACTGATATCAAATAAGTAAATATTACACTATATTAATATTGAACACTGTGTTACCTTAGTTAAAATTAAAATAGAATAACTAAGGGTTAATTGAAAAGATAAGGTTTAAAATGAAATAAAAATATGTCTTAAATTTATTGGTTGATGATATTACAACCTTATCTCATCTCATATTCTAAACTATGAAATTTTGTGGGGTTTTATTTATTTGTAGATCCCAAAAGTTCCCCTCACATCAATTATAAAAAAGAACCTCCTCTCTCGCCTCTTCACTTCACCTTGAGCCTTAAATCTCGTCCATTATCTGCCAATTTCCCTTATAAAATTCACTAGTTACATTATATAGTTTTTGGTCTACTTAAAGGACTAACTCTAGTGCCTTTAAGAGTAGATTTAGAGGGAGCACATTGAAGAAGAGGTAATCTCCTCTACAAATTCTTTTAAATTGTTTATTCTTTTACTTCCTCTTCATAATTTTTCCCATTGTAAAGTAATAAATAAAGTATCAATTATATATGGAGATATTATTATAATTATTTAACAACCATATTCCACCTTCAATCCATACTATGAAAAATGAAATTAGCACACACAAGTACGTACGACTTACCATCTCCACGTTGTGGGGTAATATGTTCTTCACCACCACCTTACTTGGATGGATATAATGGTGAAAATAAAAACAATATATGATTATTATAACATAATATGAATTCTATAAAAACATATATACCATCCATTTCCACACCATTTCACAACTATTATAATTATATTGTTGCTTGTGCATACGTCCGGACTACTATCTCCACGATGCGATGCGATTCATTATATAAGATATCCATTAAAGCATGATTATATAAATGTATATAATAAATAAATATGTTATATATTATGGTAATATAATTTTTAATGATATACCTATGACCTAATAAGGATAACCAGAACTTATTAGACAAAACATGCATAAGAACATAAAACAATTAATACTCGAATAATGAGTAACAATGAAATGTTACTAACAAACAGATGATAATAATATCATATATGATATCATAAAAATGTATATGATTATAGAAAAAATAAATGACATTATATAAATCACTTTAAATTAGGTTAAAATACATACAAAGGATATCATACATAAGGTAAGGGATTATTTTTTCCCACTTTTATTTCTGTGGGACATATGCCTTATAAACAACCTATTTCTTTTCTGTAGTGTTTATGCTACCCATGAATGTTTTTATGATTATTATTATGAAGGATATGATATTAAAATATGAATATATGTTTCTTTATTTTATGAGGAATATTATTCAGATGATTATAAATTCGTAAGAGATAATTTCACAATCTCATTATTATTCAGGATTGTTTATAAATAAGTATTTACTGGGTTTTATTTATCATCCATGTCAATTTTTTCTAAAAATTATTTTATAAAATGTTTTATAATTTTCATATCGATGTTTAAAATCATTTATAAACATTATTACTTTTTACTACATGGTTTGAAAAGAATCTTTTTTTCATTTTCAAAAAAAGGTACTTTTTGACTTTTTCGGCAAAACTGTGAGAAGAATGCTTTTTAACTTATAAGGCATGAATGGATTATTACACTTCCATAATGTCTTATTTATATTAATCATCCCTTACAATTTTTAAATTTTATTATAATATAAATTCTTTTCTTTTAAATTGTGTGGAGTTTTAAGAAAAGGAAATGTTTTTTAAGAAGATAGGTTATTTTCCTCAAGAATTAATCTCAAGTGTTTTATGAAAATTATATTCCATATAAGATGAAATTATTTAATAAGGATATACTTCATGTATACCATATCTATTATTCCTATGGGTTTATTATGTTTATCAATTAATTCTATTTTTTAAATCCATTTGGTTTTCTTTGATTATGTTATGATGGAATGATGTTTAAGAAACCCATTTTATTCTTTGGGTTATGTTATGATGAATGATTTCTATTTATGTGGAACATGTTATAATGATTTAATTATTAGATGGGTGGACCTATATCTCCCTATAATTCATTGGGTAAAGATTTCTATCTCATGAGATAGACATGAAAGACCTTATCCACCAAGATGGTTATGGGAGAGAACCCTGACTACCAAGATGGTTATAGTAGTAAACCATGACTACCAAGATGTTGTGGGGAGTGAACCCATACTACTAAGATGGACTTGGAAGTGATTCCTTGAGTAATATGTAAATCATTATTATATAATTATGTGTCTTCCACAATTACATGTTTTATTCCTATGTTATGCTTCTATGACTCATGTTCCTTATTTCCTCATGATTCATGTTTTATGAATTGTCAATATTTATGACATTATTCATGTTTTTGATATTTGATATGAAGGTTATGATATTAAAATGTTATGTTCATGTTTTAATACCATTATATTTTTATTATGCTTACATATCTTCCCTATTTACCCTTACTGAGCATCTGATCTCACCCTTATGTTTTCTTTTCCCCAGGATATAAATAAAATATTTTAGGTAGGAAAGCTAAAGGGTAAGATCTTAAGGGAGATGTTGAAGATCTTTCACCAAATTAGAAGTTTTTGTTCCATGTTTCCAATGACACTAAACTAATATGGTCTTTGGTCGTGTATTTTTATAATGTTTTAAGTATTTTTCAAAAGTGATGAAATGTTCATATACATAAATCTTGGGTCGTTATAGTAGGTGTTAGAGAGGAAGTTTAATCAACCTTTGGAAACTAGGATATGAAATATTTAGTGATATCTCTAGAGATATTTATAAGGATATGTAAAGTGATGTACCTAATGGTAACTCTAATTATAGGTTAAAATACTATAATTTTGGTAATGATCATGGAAAACCTAGGATTAAACCTAATATATTATAGACTTAAAATATATTTCCTTGATTATGTGGTTTTCCCACTATTATTAGTGTTACTCGCATTTTTTTTTGTTATTTTTAGTTAATCAATGGAACCTAAAGGAACCACGTTAAGGCTGTATATGATGGGAAATGCAATTATTTTCTTACTAAAAAAATAAACATTATGGAAGTTGGAATACATAATATTGTTTCCATGAATTCAAATAGGCTTCCAAATGACTAAAAGAGGAAAAAAAGTACTCTTTAATCCTTATTAAGGCAACACACACCTAATTTTAGGTGGAAAAGTGATCCCCTAGTTGGTGAGAAATGGATCTGAACCATTTAAAAGATATTTTTCATTCTCCATTGTTCAAAACATGGAAAAGATAAGTTATGAACTTATCTTTTAGAAGTTAAAGCAAATTTGTTGCGTAACTTTTTCAAGAATACAAGGAATAAGATAAAATTGAATCCCTTTATTTTGAAGAGTTCAAGAACTTATATTTTAGTATATACCTTCAAAGTATTATTCTTAGAAAAATGGATATTTAAGTAACCCATCTCTCTCATGTTTTTGATAAGAAAATAAGGATAGAGTTCAGAAGAAATGCTAAAAACTATGGGGAAAAGAATATTAGATTTGATTTATGCTCAATGTGTGGAAGGAAACATAGAAAAAATTGCCTTAAGGGGGATGATAAATGTTTTAAGTGTTATAAATAAGGCCATCATGCATTTTACTACTGAAATAATGGGAATAAACAGAAATCTCAAAAGAGTGCACCTCCCACAAGTCAGTGTTTCAAGTTCAAGGGAAATGGGCACTATGCTAACCAATTCCCAAATTCAATGGTTAATTATGATGACCGACGTTAGAAATATCTTAAAAAAAAGAAAAATGAAATTCAAATGTGATCACTTTTTTTGATATGATGTATGATAATGAAGTTGTGGAATTATTGAGTTTTTATGTATTATAATTCAATAATAATGTTGTGGAAGTATATTTATGCTGTTATGGAATAATGAAACATCTATGTTTTGGTACTCTATAGTTTTTCCATAAGGATATAAGAACATATATTGAATGTCATTGGTAAACATGAATATTTATTGAGTTAATAAGTTGATGTTTTTGGATAAGATGTGATTAAGGAAAGGATAAACATTAATATGAGCGTGATAATGTTATAATGATATTTGGATAATGATATTATGGATATGAATAAGTAAATTGAACGATAATGATTTCCTTATAACTGATTAAGGATTATTGAAAATTGGTTTATGATATCATGGATTAATTTTATAGCTTTTTGGAATTAAGCCTAAGTAAACAAGCATGTTTTCAATAATGATTTATGGTAAAGAGAATACATGATTAAGATATTCACAAGTTTGAAATATGACAACCCAAAACTACCTTATGAGATATATGAGATAAATTTTAATCTGATTTAGTTCACCTATTTCTATAGTTTTGAATTTAAAGATTTTATAAATATTTTAAGGTTATCAATTAGATGAATTTTGTTAGAATAAATTATTATATCACCATAGGCGGACTTATGCATATTCGATAACTTTTTCTAAGAATTTTTGTTGTCATAAAGATAGATGGAATGAAATATCATTCTATTTAAGGATCGTATGATCTACTAACACTTTTGGAATGAAAAATTTAAATTCATTTCATTGAATACTAACTGAAGGGGAAAGTGTTCTAGGCACAACTAATAGTGAGATTGTACAAAAAAAAGTAAGTATATCTTCACAAGAAAATTTTTCAACATTAGGAAAAAGGGTCTGTGATGTAAAAGGGTGTCTTATCACCATCATTTTTGATGATATCAATGAACTATTTTAAACTTCTTTATTTTATGGTTTTCAATTCTTAAAATTCATTAGATCACCAAATTGTTTTATTAGTGATCTTTATTAATCTATTTGATTATTTATGCTTTTCAACTAAACCCAATATTCACCTATGTTCTCCTACATAGAGACCTAGTTATGATTTAATTTTCATAGCTATTATTTTCTAACTATTATTTTTTAAAAGGAAGTTTTAGAACTTGTTTTTATTATGTTGGTTTCTATGAATGAAACTTTCACGTATTAAATTCTTTAACAACCCACACAAATTTTGATGGTGAAATTCATTTTATGGGGGGTAGAAGGTAACACCCTGAGATTTTTATGAGATAGATTTATTTTATTTTATTTAATTTGTTGTCTTATGTTGTATGCTACCCCAAGATAAAATTTCTCTATACACAACACTGGCTCAACTTGAGGTATATGCAACACTATGCATGGCTTTTGTTGCACACAGTTTCAGATTCTTTTGATAGAATTCATTTCATGCAAGACCGAGTTTAAGTGAAAAAACTAAATGATATTCTGCCATTAAAATAGAAGGAATGAATAATATTAACTAAATTATGAAAATATTCTTTACACATGTATATATAATTATTTATTTTTTGATAAATAAATTATAAATGAAAATAAAACCATTTTTAAATGAATGGAAATGTTTATCTACTTTAATGAAAATAAGTGAGTTTATAAAATAATAAAACCACTATTGATGTATTTTATTAATTAAATATATAAGTAATATATTCAATGTAATCTTTAAAATTCATTTTATATGTTTTCTAGACATGATATAAGAACTAATTAAATTTTTCAGATAAAAGAAGTATTTTTAAAAAAATTACAGTTTTGTCGCCTTTTGATGGAACACCCATTTTAAATCAAGTTTTTTCCAATTTAATATATTATATTTAACAAAATTAACTTCTTATTTGAAAGCAGGATATAAAAATTTAATTTTAATGAATTTTTGATATTTTTCTGATAAGTTTTAAGCTTTGATAAATAGTAAAATACACTAAATTTTAACTGAAAAAAACATCTTTCATGAAAATAATTTTTGTGGCTAAATTATATTATTTTATAGTTTTAAAGTATAAATATAATATATTTTTATCAGTTAATATAATTCAGGTCATTTGAAATAATTTTACATTGATGTTGGATGTAAAAGCTTTTCAATCTTTTGCAATGTTTTAACTTTTAATACTTATTTTCTCATTTTAACAACATGATTTATTTTAAATTAATTACTTAAAATTTTATGTTTTAGGTTTTGAAAAATGGATTACATATTTAGAATCAGTAGGTCCTAATTATGTAAATATATTTCTTTTTTTAGGCAATATGAATAGTAACTTTGGTAGTTTTTATTAATACATTAAAAAGATAAATCCGGTAATTAAGGGTAAATATAATATTATAAAATTATCATATAACTTGTCATAATATGATTTGATTATTGGTTTTCTACCTAAAGCATCCTTGGGTTGAAATTATACCCTTCGGATTCCACTTGGATGAGATTTTTTCATTTAATATATTTTATTTAAAGAAAAGTTAAATATATCTTACACAAATATGAATAGATACATAATTTTCAATATAAGGTTATAGAGAAGATAAATTCGATTTTTAATACTCATTTGAAAGATAAAACGTTTTTATTTATCATTTTACTTTATTTTTAATTTTTAGGAAATAAATAATTACCTTAAAGGTTTATATATTGATGATGTAGAAATTATTTAATTGATGAAAAATCAACAAGTTAATTTTTATTAAAATAATAATAGACATTAAAAGACAGTAATACTTGAAAAAATTTTATCGGTCGAGTATATCTCAACAATAATCATCTAGGGGTTGATTTATTAACCATTTGAAGCCTTATAGAAGAGATTATGACACTTATATTATTTTATTTAAAGTGTTGTTAAACTTGTCACATTCATGTTTTAATAAGTATAAAATTTTTAATGTTGGATTTTACAGAAGAAATTATTTACTAAAAGTATTATTCTGAAATCATGAAGATTTATCTTCATTAAAGTATTTTATTTTTAATTTTTATTTAACAAATAAGTGTATTAAATAATTACACAAAACTAATGTTGAAATTATTTTTTTTAATAGAAATATCAAATTAATGTTATTAAAAATATTAAAATAAATCTAATTTTGAATAATTAATATATTCAATAAATTTTTTATATTAACTTGACCACATAAGTATATAATAAAATATTTTTTTTGAGTATAACATCTTATCTTGATATTTTTAAAAATCCAAGAATTGAATATTGTCAAAATTGACACTATTGTTGTTTTGCCAAAATAATGTTTTATTAAATTATTTAAATATAATAATTTTTTTTAAAATATATAATAAATATTATATTGTGTAAAATGTTATAAATTATTAATTTATGGTCAAATTGACATCAAATAAGTAAAAATTACATATTTTAATATTGAACAATTTGTTACCTTTGTTAAAATTAAAATAGAATAACTAAGGGTTAATTGAAATGATAAGGTTTAAAATGAAATAAAAACATGTATAAAATTTATTTTTTGATGATATTATAACATTATATCATCTCATATTATAAATTATGAAATTTTTAGTTGTTTTTGTATGGGGTTGAGTTTATTATAATTTAATATTTTTGGAGATCATAAAAGTGCCCCTCACCTCAATTATAAAAAGGAACATCCTCCCTCACCTATTAAATTTACTTTTAGCCTTAAATATCATAAATAACCTTCCCATTCCCCTTATAAACTTTCCTATTTACATTCTAGAGTTTGGTTCTTCTCAAAAGTCCAACTCTAGTGCCTTTAATAGGATATTTAGAGGGAGAACATAGAAGAAGATGTAATCTACTCTATAGATTCTTTCAAATTATTTCTTCTTCTACTTCTTATTAAAGAGTTGTTTCCATTATAAAGTAATAAATAAATTATATAATTATATGTTATTATAATTATGGAAAAACCATATTCCATGTTCTATCCATCCTACAAAAAATAAAATCACCACGCATGTTTATGTGCATCTTACCATCTCTACGTCGTGGTGTAATATGTTTTTCACCACCGCCTTATTTGAATGGATATAATGATAGAAATAATAACTATATATAATTCTTATAACTTGATATGTATCCTGGAAAAACATATATACCATCCATTTCCATACCATTTCACAATTATCAGAATTATATTGTTGTTCATGCGTACGTACGACCTACTGTCTCCACGATGCGATGTGATTCATTCTAAAATATATCTATTAAAGAATGATTATATAGATGTATAGAATGAATAAATATGGTATATATTATGGTAATATCATTTTTTAATGATATAACTATGACTTAAGGAGGATAACCAGAAATTATTTGACAAAACATGCATAAGGACATAAAGTAGTTAATACCTGAATAATGAGTAACAATGAAAATTTACAAACAAATGGATGATAATAAGATCATATATGAAATCATAAAAACGAATAGGATTCTAGAAAAAAATTAATTACATTATTTAAATCATTATATAAGAGTTTTATATATATACAAAGGATATCAGACCTAAGGTAATGGATTATTTTGTCTCACTTTTATTTTTGTGGGACATATGCCTTATACAACACTTATTTATTTTGTGTAGTGTTTATGCTACCCATGAATGTTTTTATGATTATTATTATGATGGTTGTGATATTTAAATATGAATATAAGTTTCATTATTTATTCAGGAATATGATTCCATATATTATAAATTCGTAAGATATAATTTTGCAATCTCATTATTATTTGAGATTGTTTATACATAAGTATTATTTGGGATTATTTATCATCCTTGTCCATGTTTTCTAAAAATTATTTCATAAAATGTTTTATTATTTTACTATGGATATTTAATGTTATTTTTACTCATTTTTAATTTTTACTACATGGTTTGAAAAGAATCTTTCTTTCATTTTCTAAAAAAGGCACTTTTTGACTTTTTTGGTCAAAAGTATGAGAAGAATGTTTTTTTATCTTATATAACATGAATGGATTTTTATTATTTCATTACACCTTATTTCCCTTAATAATACCTTACAAATTTTCAAGGTTATTTTTAAAGTAATTATTTTCTTTTAAAATTGTCTATTTTTTTAAGAAAAGGAAATGTTTTAAAAGAAGAAAGGATATTTTCCTCAAAAATTAATTTCAAGTGTTTTATACAAATTTTATTCCATCTAAGAGAAAATTATTTAATAATGATATGTTTCATATATAACATCTGTATTATTATTATAGTTTGATATTGTTTATGATGGAATGATATTTATGAAATCCATTTATTTTTCTTTGATTTGGTTATGATGGAATGATGTTTAAGAAACCCATTTATTCTTTGGGATATGCTATGATGAATGATTTATGTTTTTGTGGAACCCGTCAGAATGATTTTATTATGATATAGGTGGGACCTAAATATATTTCCAATGCATTGGGTAATGATTTATATCTCATGTGATAGACATGAAGGAACTTTTCCACCAAGATGGTTATGTTAGTGAACCGTGACTACCAAGGTGGTTATGGGAGTGAACCATGACTACCAAAAAGGTATGGGGAGTGAACCCATACTATAAATATGGACTTAGAAGTGAATCTTTTACTACTATATAAATCATTATTATATGATTATGTGTCTTCCACAATTCCATGTTTTATTCTTATGTTATGCTTATAGGAATCATGTTCTTTATTTCTTAAGGATTCATGTTTTATAAACTATCAATATTTATTCCATGATTCATGTTTTTGACCTTCGTTATGTATGGTATGATCATTAAATGTTATTATCATGTTTTCATACCCTTATGTTTTTATTATTCATATATATCTTTCATATTTACCCTTACTGAGCATCTGAGTTCACCCTTTCTTATGTTCTATTTTCCTTAGGATATAAAGAAAATGTTTTAGGTAGGAAAGCTAAAGGGAAAGATATTATGTGATATATTGAATATATTTCACCAAATTAGAACTTTGTGTTCTATGTTTCTAAAGTAACTAAAATAATAAAGTCTTTAGGAATATATTTTTGTAATGTTTTAAGTATTTTGAAAAAGTAATGTAATTTCCATGTACATCAATCTTGGTTATTTAACATTATGGGCCATATTATGTAAAATATTGGAATATCAGTTGATCCTACAAAGAAAAAAGCACTCAAAGAGTGGCTTGAACCAACAAACATAACCGAGGTATGTTGTTTCATTATATTATCAGGTTACTATCGAGGTTTTGTTCAGTGATTTTCCCAATTGGATAAAATGTTAACCAATATTTCTTATAAATGGGTAAAGTTCACATGAAAAAAATAATGTGAAGAATGTTTTGATGAATTGATGATAATATTAGTTAATCCTCATATTTTGACTATACCATCATGAAATGATGGATTTTTTATATACAATAGTGCATAAAAGAAGAGATATAGTTGTTTCCTTATGTATGATGATAAAGTTATTGCCTATGAATCAATGTAGTTGATGTGTCATGAATAAAACTATCCAAATCATGATATTGAGTTAATATTCATAATATTTTCTTTGAAGACATAGAGACATTATCTCTATGGTTAAAAATATGGGATATACACAGGCCATAAGAGCTAAAATATATATTTTTATATAAATAGATCAATATGAAGAAAATACAATGGATTGAGCTTCTAAAGGATTATGATTACTTAATAGAATACCACCCATGGAGGAAAAATAAGGTTGTATATTTTTTGATTCAGAAAGATCATGGAGTCCTTACCAAAATGAGGATTTATAGGAATACTATGTTCTTGGATTTAGTAAAAATGGGTATGGGAATTATTAAGGGAGGGAAAAAATCAACTATTTTTTAAATTATTTCTAAACCATATTTATTAGAAAAAATAATAAGTTATCAACCTAATGATGATAATTTTAAAAAGAAAATTAAAACCATGAATTATGGGAAATTGGAACAAATCAAATTTTAAGATAGAGTTATGAAAATTTAAAGGTGGATATATGTTCCATCTATACCTGAGATTAAAAGGGAATTATTGGATGATTCTCATAACTTAGATCTCTCTATACATTCTAGTAGGACCAAAATGTATAGATATATGATGGAACATTTTTTGTGGGATAATATGAAGCTCTAAATTGCAAATTATGTTTCAAGATATTTGGTTTGTCAATAGGTGAAGGCTAAGAGACAATATCCAAGAGGATTCATGCAACTTTTACCTATTTTTATGTAGAAATGGGATGAAATTACTATGAAAATTTTCACTAGATTACTATATAATCCTAGAAATAATAAATCAATATGGGATATTGTTGATTGAATTACCAAATATGTATATTTTCTCACTATAAGAGAAGATTTACCCGTTGATTTCCTTACAAAACTCTATATTAAAAAAGTTTTAAAACTTCATAGTTGACCTATTTTTATTATTTCTGATCATGATTCATGATTTACATCAAAATCATAGAATTTATTTTTAAAAGGATATGGATACTGAGCTTCATTTGAGCATTGTCTATCACCCTAAAACTGATGGATAGTCTGAAAGGAATATTCAAACTTTATAAGACATATTTAGGTCATTTTCAATTGACTTTAATGTTATGTAAGATCTGTATTTAAATTTTATATAGTTTTACTATAAAAACAAATTCCATTCAAGTAATAAAATAGGGTCATATGAAACAATATATGGAAAGTGATGTCGCAATCCAACTTGTTGGGATGAATTTCGTGAAAGAAAACTTGTTAGACTAGAACTTTTTTAGGTTATAACGATGAAGGTAAAGACGATTCAAAACCATATTCAAGAATCTCAAAGAAGAAAAAAGAGTTGTGCTGGTAACCTAAGGATTTACAATTTCAAGTTGGTGATCATGTTTTCTTAATAGTATCTCCATGTAAATGTGTTATGGGATTTGGTAAGTAAAGAAAACTTAGCCCCAGGTACATCATACCTTTTGAAATTTTAGAAAGAATAATATCCATTGATTACCATTTTTAAATTCCACCTAGCCACTCTAAAGTATATTATGTGTTCCATATCACTTTTTTATGGAAGTATATGGTAGATCCAATGCATGTGGACACCTATGGGGAAATAGAATTGAAACCAAATTTATCATAATATGAATAGTCTATCTACGTTACAGAAACTAGAGAATGATTTTTGATAAATCGAGAAACACAACTAGTAAATGCAGTTTTGAGAAATCATAAGACATAAGAATGTAACACTTGAGCTTTAATTTTAGTTAGCTTTTATTATTAAATAAATAATACCACAATACACATAATTTTATTCAAGAATACGATTGAAACCTAAATTCTAAAATTTTATAAAAATAATTTTCTTAAATTAATATCATTTTTGTGATAATCATATCAAAATTAACTTAGGGAGAAAATTTGGGATTCTTCTGAAATGATTAATTTTTAGTGAACAATGAAAAATACTGATATTTTCAAATATTTTCATTAAATAAAAAAATTTAAATTTCATTTGTTATTTAGTATTAAAGTGAAATATTATCCATTTTACATAGAATAATATAATAAACAATTTTCATGATTTTTATATAAGTTAAATTTTATTCTTAAAAACACATTTTTTCTAAAACATTGTTATAATTACATTTTAGGAATTTATATTAAAATTAATTTCATCCACTTCAAGAAAATTAATCTTGAAAAAATGATACCATTTTTATTATTAATAGGAATAAATTTTTTTAAATAGCACACTTTTATTTTTATTCATTATGAATTGTAAATTATAGTAAATATTTGTCACCTTGAAAAGGCTAAATTGAGTAATTATGGTAAAAAACAATGTAATAAAGCCTAAAAGTATCCCTAACACTTATCTTTATTTTATATTAATTTGTTTGTACCATTACTATTAATTATTTGAAAATGTGGAAATTTCTTGCCACATAACTTTGATTATAACATTTAAATTATTTTAATTAAATATAAAGTAAAAAATGTCACTCTATTGCTTTTAATAACTAAAATATTTTTTGAAATGGATAAAAAGTACTTATATTCAGTTCTATATTTTTATTTAGGAGATAAATGATTATTTTTTATCATGGTAATTTATTTTTAAATTTTAGTGATGAAATAATTACCTTAAATTCTATGAAATTAAGACACAATATTTATTCAATTAATTAAAAAATAAAATAAATCATTTTTTAAACTCTAAAATTAATTTTTTTGGTGAGTAACATTTTACCAATAATATTATAAATAATTATGATTTTTTAGGTATTTATGAGAGGATTATATTCTAATTACATCTTTTTCTTGATATATTAAAAGTCAAATTAAATGAATAGTTTGAAGAATGACATTAATGATATTTTATAATAAAAAATATTTTAATAAATGATTTATAATTAATTAAAATATTATAATTGTACAAGTGAATGAGATATGTTTTAAAATATAAAACATGTCCCACTTATGGGTTTCTTTTCCTTTTATGTTAATATTTCTGACCCTTAATGGGTATATAACTTTTTTATTGTGATAATTGTCAAAAGAGTTAATTGGGGTTAAAAATAAGAGGTAAGAGTTAAAACATAACCAAAAATATAATAATTTTATTTTATGAGATAATTACAACTAAAAATAATCTTATCTTTGAATTATATCAATTTAAAGACATTTTTTATGAAAATAAATTTATATTAATTTAATACTTTAAGTAATTCAAACATGACACACCCCTTACTTATAAAAGGACACCACTTCTCTATTTTCTTTACACCACACTGAGCATCCTATCTCAACCAAACCCTACCCATTTCTATTCTTATCATCCTTAACCAAGTTATAGAGGGTTTTTTCTATCTAAAATACCAACCCTACATAAAATCCAAGATTCATGTATTTTAAGCCTTTGCATGTTTATGTATCTTATGGTGCTTGGAGGAGGTATAAAGTGTGTATGGAGGGGTTTGGATACTAAAATATATAATCAAGGAGAATACATGGTGGGTAAATGTGTTTTGTGTTGTTTATTCTCATTTCATGGATTGTTGAGGCCAGTTCATAGGGTGTTACATGACGTATAAACTTTTGGGATTAAATCCTTCAAGGAGGAACTTTTTTTAGTGAGATTCAAAGCCCGAAATTTAAATGACATGAAAATGGGTTTCACGCCATGTAAGTACCCTATGAAGCGTGTCTATAATGGCTGTAGTGACTTGTGTTTTTTCTCAAACCCTACATCTCACCTAACTTCTTGGAGATCCAAAAACCCTCTCTTCTGGATCTTTGGGATTCCTTCAATAAGGATAAATCCTTGGACTTTTTTATTTGATCCTTGGTGATCCAAGGTATGTTATACCTATTCTCTCATTATTATTTGATCTAGTTTCTCTTATCCATGTGATGGTGGTTAATCTCCATGTTTCTAATGGAGTTTTCTTGGTTGTTTGTTCTTGTGGTTTTTCTGCAACATCCTTGGAGGGATGTAGCCTCTTGTAGGATAGATAATCGGGATCCACAACA
This sequence comes from Viscum album, assembly GCA_963277665.1. Classification (NCBI taxonomy): domain Eukaryota; kingdom Viridiplantae; phylum Streptophyta; class Magnoliopsida; order Santalales; family Viscaceae; genus Viscum; species Viscum album. The sequence continues at coordinate 355,547 of CAUJRU010000476.1, read as the reverse complement.
TTAGTCTGTTCTCATATGAATAAGGTTAACACCTTTGAAGTAAGGGATTTTTTGCTTCTCTATTTATTTATGTGAAATCCTAAATTGAGAATAGTTTATCCCTTTTGATGGAAATGGAATCAACCAAATAATTATTTAATTGTATTAATAAATAAATTGTTAGTGATTTAATGTTGATGAACTTTATACCTTGAAAGTGTTTTTTCTCTTGTTTTTCTAGATAGTGTGATATCTATGTTATGTTTGTTATCATGTCTTGTTATTATATGTATTATCTTGTTTTTCTTGATATAAATTGGTAAATAACATAAAAAAGGAATTAATTGATAATTAATTGGATTAAGAATAATTAAAGAAGAGAAATGTTGTAATGATTATGATGTTTCTTATAATTTGATGGAAATAAAATTGATGCATTATGTATGTTTAATTAAAAATGATCATCCATGTGCTTAATGGAACTGATAAATTAATTCAATCATTTTTATACTTGTTGATAATAATAAAAGTAATGTTAAATGAGAATGGTACTTCTAACAGTTTGATGAAACATGTTTAAATACTAGAGACCCGTTTAATATTTTCATAGATTCTGATATCTTGATGCCTTCAGTTTACTATAGTTGGAACCTATGATTATTTTATCAATTAATTCAATATGGAATAGAAACCAATTTTCTGATAAATATAATTTCTAGGGACTAATTTGGCTGTTTTCTTAAGAAGTACAAGTGTCGTGGGATTATACTCATGAGAGCTCATTTATGTGTGAAGGTTGGATGCCTTGTTTTAAGGCCTAGATTTATTTCTTGGACGTTATTTTTTGTTTTATGTTGCTTTTTTGATGTGATCTAGATTCCAGGTTCTCTATTCATTGTTATATAGGGTGGGGATGCCTAGATGTGTTATGATCATGGGATGGCTAAGCTTGGATGGATAATGTGATGCAGGTGGGGAGGCCCAGATGATGTGGAAAAACTTGACACCTATAATGAAAATATGATTTGAGATATGCATGTGGGTGTTGGGGATGGAATAATAGATGATAGAATGGGATGAATCTAGTATTACCCATTTATTTTATTCTTAGAGCTAGGATGCTCAATTTTGAATTTTTTTGACAGTCAATGGCTAGGTTTCTTATTTTATCTGGATTCCTTTTCCCACTACTCGAGGTAAAAGGGTGTGCTTGTTTTCATGTTTCCTCTTGGTGGTAGATTAGGATTTTTTTCATGGATTACCTGGTTTATGTAATAATACTAATAATGATTAAATATTTCTTGACCCATGGGGTTGGTGTTGATGGAATGAAAATGTTGAAAAGATGTTAATCTTGGGAAACCTTGCACTTGGTTTAGATCATGACTAGAGGCCATGGAATTTACTATGATGATTAATTCAATATAATTTGGAATAATGTTAATGGTTAATTATTGGTTAATGAATTAATTAACATAAGGAAATTATATAAAGAAAACAATGAATCTAATTTGGCTCTTTTAAATGTTTGTGTGCTTATAGGATATCTAGTCTTAGCAATGGCAGCCAGGAGTCTGAGTTGTGTTAGCTACAATGCAGTCTAAGACTAGGTTATTCCCATAGCGTGGTTATGAGATATATTATATCATATATATTCTAGGATTTCATATACTACCCCATCCATATTGGTTAGTGTAACTGACACCCAGTGGAATCTGGGAGGGTGTTTTCCCGAATATCCTAATGTGATGATGGATGGATGAGTACCCCCTCTAGCCCCACTCACTTCTCTTGGTAGTTACATGGGTTGGTATACATGGTAGTTAGTTTTCCCATATATGTGTATAGAGGATTATGATGGATTGTAGTTATTTCACACACATGTAACTCCAGATATAGTATCCAAAGGATTATTATAGGTATGATATGTATAGGTTGTGATGGCTTGAAGTATTTTACTCAGTGTATAGACTTTTATGGATTGAGGTATCATACCTGATGTATGATATATGTCATACAGTATATGATGGGTCCTAGAAACTACTTAGTTTTTATATATGATGATGTGATATGGGATTATGTGATTATGTGATGCACATGGTGCATGTTGTGACACATTTCCCAAGTGTCTTTGGGCTGGCTTATTTTGGAGAGATATGGGTTGGGATGTGTGATGTTGGGGAAGAGAAGGAAACCAATGGGGAAGTAGGAGAGGGGTACCCTTTATGTTACATTACTATATTATATTCTCTATTTTATGTGATACTTGTTGAGATTTATCCATGGTGATGCTAGGAACTTAGTATACCTATTTAGGTGATGAGTTAGTTTCAATGTTTTTCACAGTGCGTTAGCAATATTTCTTTATCCTTTTCCTAAGAGGCTTAAGGGATAATCATATTGAGTATACTTTTATGCAAACCCTATGTATATATAAACTAATTTTTGGGTTATTCAGAGAAGGTTGGATGTTGGGCCAGATATTTGTAGCTCGTGGTTTTTCAGGAGCTGTTTGGGCATCGTGGTCACTATCATCTTTACCTTTTTGGTAATTTTAGTTTCCATTAATTTGTTATAGTACTGTATAGAATTACATGTTTTCACTTGGAATTTATTTATATATATATATATATATATGTCTGAGTAGGTTTTGATTGGTGTATCTATATTATCTCTCTCTTCCTCATGTTCTCTTATAGGATAATTCCTCCCATATGTATGCTTATTTAAACTTCGGTGCTAGTCGCCAACCCAAGGAGTAATGGAGGTGGTACTTGGACATTAACCATCTCCCTTGTCTCATTTTAGGCCTAGGATGGGTACTCTTTGGTAGGGAGGGGGTTGTGATAGAGTGGTACTAGAGGTTCAGGTTGAGGGATAGGATTAAGTTTGGTGTTAGGCATAGGTGAGGTTTTATGGGTTGGTTGGAAAATGGTGTTAGCTAAGTTTACTAAGAAATTAAAACATGGGAGACTATCTTATAAACATGTATTTGGGGACTCATATTATATGAGGCACGTACATGAAAGTTTACTAAACCTACTAAATGAAGTGATATTGGTTGTAGGGTAGAGACATAGGAAAGGATCATGCATCAATATTATTTAAACCTATGTTTGAAATGGGTAGACCTTAGGATAGGTTAAATCCTTAACAAGATAATAATTAATTAATTAATTTTGTGTTACGTATTCTATATTCTAGGTTTAGGAGCTCTTAATGTTTTTTATTTTTTAGGATGGCTCCAGGTTGATGTCCTTGTCAGGTTCAAACTGACGATGTTCAACATGATGTTCCGGGAGATTACTATATAGTGTAGGTTAATGATGATGACACTTGGAGGAGGGAACTAAGGTATTTTAAGTTCCATATTTTGAAAAATTATGTGGGATCCATTTAAGATTTAGTCATAGAATACCTGTTGTAGGAGTTTGAGATAGATTTTAGTTTGATCCATACTCAAAAGGAGCACTAGGCCCCAATGGATGTGACGATTATATATGGAGTAGTGAGTAAGTTGTAGTTCTTATTCCGTAGGGATAGTGAGAAGTTGAAAGTCACATGGGAGAAGTTACAAGACCAGTTCCGAGCATAGTTATTTTCTTCAACTACAAAGGTGGATAGTCACCAGGAGCTTCTTACCATTTGACAGGGTATTTTTTGTGTGCTAGAGGTTTGGGATCCATTTTAGGACCATTCTATGATATGCTTCAAACCTTTTTCCAGATGTGGAGGCTAGGGAAAGGAATTTTTAGGAGGCTTTTCATCAAGATATATAGTACTAGGTCACCCTATTTATGATGAAGACACATATAGAGATACTTGAGAGAGTAGAGGTTATTGAGAGGCGTTGTACTGAACCAGATTGTGATGAGAATGGAGTCCTCATGATTTCTCATGAAGAAAATCTGTGGTCTGGGTTACCCAGTTTCCTGGTTAGAAGAGCTTTTTGTTAGTCAGGGGTAGGTCCTATCCCTCATCATATTGTTTCTTTGGGTGCGACGACTTTCAGACATATTCTAAGGGATCATACGAATGTTCTTATTGTGTAGGCTGAGGTCATCAGTGGTGAGAGTGCCTAACCTTTATGAGCAATCAATGTGTTCCAAGTGTTTCACTTTAGGTTCCTCCTTTGAGGTAGTTTCAGTCGAGGCACCAGTGGGAGGGTGTTATAGTATGGGATCATATGTTAAAAGATGGGGCATATAGAGTATAACCCCAAGATGCTCCCCATCCTTAGAGAGCATAGTGTGTCCATGGTGATGGTTGTCAGTAGGGACAAAGAGGTAGTGGGATAGTTCATGGTCAACTTTATGCTTTATCATTTATAGATCTAGGTGAACCAAAGGTTGTTTGAGGCACCCTTTACTAGTTTTCTACATTGTTGCATACCTTTTTTGATTCAAGATAAATGCACTCCTTTATATCACCAACCCTCTTCCATGTTTTAGGAATTGAGGTAGAGAGGATTCTAGTTCCCTTGACATTGACTATGTGAGTTGGAGGTCGAGATGAATTTCATGAAGTATATAGAGATTGTGAGCTAGTGTTGGGGAAGCATCTCTCTTGGGGATATTTTCTATGTTTATTGATATAGACATATGACATGATCCTCAACATGGATTTTCTATATTTGGTGTAGTCTATTGTGGATTTATTCATAAGCTAGTTTTTGTTTTATGATGTTGATGGATATTTAGTGGTGTGTTTTGGCAACTAAGACCATCAGATGGGTTAGAGACATTTTTTATCCTTGTATTCTTTGATTTCTAAGATGATGCTGAGTTTTTCAAAAGATTAGTAGTTGGTGTTTTCTAGGGTTTTAGATGATTACCTTGATGTATTTCTAGAGGAGGTTGTAGTATTACCCCTCGATGATATATTGAGATTGGGATTGAGCTACATCCTTGCATTCCCCCTATCTCGATGTCGCCATATATGATGGTTCCTTCTATGTTGTGAGAGTTACATGTAAAACATGGAGATCTATTATAGTGAGGTTTTTTTAGATAATTGTGTATCATCTTGACTTGAACCACCAGTTCTGATCTAGAATTCCACATGTCCTCATGCGCACCTCCCTATACACAAGAGGTTGTCGACTAGCAGTGAGGATCCAAATCTGATTGTGGGGAGACTATACCATCCATATAATTCCATCGAGCATGATAGTAATGAAAAATACTAAAACAATGAATAAATAATCGAAGAAAAAAATGTGGAAAAGGAATAAGTTACATAGATATAAAAATAGATCCAAAATTGGTAAGCATGTCTAGAGTATAAGAAGCAGGTAAATACAAGACAAGTAAATAAAAAAACATATTCGGGGTACTCTAGTGTCTATCTTGGTTTACTCCAGGCCCATGATCCATCGCTCGACTATCCACCATAGGGCCCTTTCCATTCTTCAGATCTTTGGTCAAGAAATCTACAAGTACACAAAAATGGCTGAGTAGGGTGTGAGTATAGGACTTAGTAGGACACCCCCAATGCATCCTTACCATAAGTTCACAATATATATAATAGTGTATATCTAGAAATAAGTAAATGTTAAATAAACATAAATTTGTGGAGTCATCATGTGCTGAACAAGACACCATGAACCTTGACCCTACCTGCTTTAGATCATTACTGGTAATAATGTTGAGAAGTCATGTACCTATATCAAGGTAACCAAGCTCACCCTACCTTTATGGTAGTTGTCATGGGAATGAAACATGTAACTTATAGTCTATCATTAACCCGCTTAAAATTTTAATCATCCATAACCCATGTCTATAAGAACCCATGACCGGTATCTTCTAATAAGACACTATTCTTTCCCCTCTACCAGGGTATCCATGTCTGCCTTTAAAGATGTTAGGACTGTGTCAGGATGGGTAATTGGCCACTAGACTACGTAACTCCCACAATAAAGGCTCCAACTATGTATCTCAATATCTACGAGCTAGGAACTATGACTTCCCCTCTATAGGGGTAGCTAGACCCACCTTTAAGGATGTTAGTACTGTGTCAAGTTGGGTAACCTCATACACCCAACCTCAAGGATCTACCTAAGTATCTCAGTACCTTACAACTAGTCACTATGCTTTCCCCTCAATAAGGGTAGACATGGCCACCTTTAAGGATGTTAGGACTACATCAGGTTGGGTAACCTCATAAACCCAACATCAAGGCTCCACCAGAGTATCTTGGTTTCTGAAAAACAATTCTACAGGCTATAAAACCCAAAAATAATTAATGTTGTAGAAATGAATGATAAGATATACCAAGATCAAATTAAGGATAATCACACATACATAAGTACACCCAAAAATATTCACACACCTACATGTGTCTTAGAAGAAGCATGTTTTAATCCATCATAACATCACATCATGATAACATCATAAATATATAACGACCATAAAGATAAGGAAACTCCTACCTAAAAGTAATTGATATAAACCTTAAGAAATAAACCACTTTATATAGTTTGAAAGCTAGAGTTGAAACCTCAACATTCGTAAAAAACACCTCATGGACCTTATTATTGTAAACACCATCATGTCAATACTTGAGGTTTTTCAAGGGTTCCTAGAACCCAAAAAAGTTATTTTATTTCAAAAAGAAATAAAATATCACATGTAGTGATAATTTTTACACACTAGAACATTCAAAAATCCTAATTTATCACTTTTTTGACTTAAAAAAAATTATAAACACATTAATAAGTTGAAATAAATGACTTTGTATTGATTTTAGGTTAAATAATGGTTTAAAATTGGATATTAATTTTATATTGAAGAATATTTGGTGCTTTAGGATTTCAAATAACCCAATAATTCAGTTGTGGTTCATGGTGGATCCAATCGAGTACGAGTGACCTCTGATGTACCTTGTGTGTGGTCAATGAAGGAATATTCTTTGTTTTCTCTTCTTCGAGGGTCATGTAGTGAGCAAATGTGGGGTTTCTCTTCCCTGGTGCACCACTCTCATCGAATAAGGTGAGTGTTTTTATTTTTATGTATTTAATAATTAATTTATTATTCATTTTCCATTTTATTCCTTAATTATAAAAAATATGAAAAGAATAAATCATGATAAATCTAGAATTATTAAGAAAATTTTTGGTAATAAATTATCATTAATAATTAAAAATAAGTATCAAATAATAATAACCTTTGATTTATTAATACTTAATTGTTAAAATGATAATACTCATCTTTTTTTAGGGATATTTCCATAAAAAAATATAAAGTATAATTCACATTTTATGAAAGGTTATTATAAAATAAAATTAAAAAAATGAAATTGTGCATAGTTATCAAATGTAATTATATTGAATTATAAAATAATAATTTTATTAAATTATTAAATGTTTTTATAAAAACATAATCACATTGAATTATCATTTTATAATTATGATATTATAGGAAATTTATTAAATTGTCAAATGATAATTGTGAGATTATCAAAGGATAATTATTAAATTATAAAATGATAATTTCCAGATTATTATAGAGTAATTTATAGAATAAAAATTGTCAAAGGATAATCACAAGGACTTATTGAGGGATAATTTATTAAATTTATAGATGATAATTACTTAGAATTATCAAAGAATAATTATTAAATTATTAAAAGATAATTTCAATATTATCGAAGGATAATTATTAAAATTATCAAATGATAGTTGCTAGATTATCAAAGGGTAATTTATGGAATAAAAACTATCAAAGGATATCATGTGGATTTATCAAGGAATTCTTTATTAAATTTCTAGATAATAATTAATTTGAATTATCAAAGAATTTTTAATAAAATATCAAAGGATAATTATGCGTTATCAAAGGATAAATTATTAAAAATTATCAAAATGATAATTATAAAAATTATAGTTTATAATAAATTTTCAAATATGATTATAAAGGATAATTTATGATAAATTTTCAAGAGATAATTATAAAATCATAATTTATAATAAATTATCAAGAGATAATTATATAAGGATATTTTATATGAAATTATCCAAAGATAATTATTTATATGGAGAATATTGTGACCACATGTGCTGACCTAGAATGATAATTAGGAAATTATCCAGGTGATAAAAAGTATCATCACATGTGGAATTTAATTTAATTTTGAAATAAAATAATTAGTTTTGGTTCTATGAACCCTTGATGATCCTCAGGATTTGATGTGAATATATTTACAATAATAAGGCCCACAAGAAGGTGTTCATGAGTGTTGAGGTGCCCACTCTAGATTTCGAACTACACAGAGTTGTGTATTTCTTCTTGTTGACATTGATGACTTTGACGTATGAGGTTTCTTACATTTATGGTACTTTTATATTTATGATTTTATCATTATGTGATATTAAGATAGACTAACCCATGATTTTTCTAAGATGAATGTGGGTGTGTGAGTAGTCATGGGTGTGCTTGTTTATATGAGATCATCATGACATTGATCTTGGTATGGCTTATCATTCTTTATTATGACTTGTATTATTTTCAAGTTTCATAGCCTATGTAATTATGTTATAGGTAATAAGATACTTAGGTAGATCCTTGAGGTTGGGTGTTCAAGTTTACCCAACCTGAAAATCTTCTAACGCCCTTAAAGGTGAACATGGATACCCCTATAGAGTGGAAAACATAGTGACTAGATGGAAGGTACTAAGATACTCAGGTAAAGTCTTGAGGTTATTTGTACAATCTTACCCAACCTAACATGGTCTTAACATACTTAAAGGTTGGTGTGGCTACCCCTGTATAAGGGAAAGCATAGTGGCTAGTTGAAGGATACAGAGATACACTGGTGGAGCCTTAAGGGTGGGAGTTACATAGTCAAGTGGCTAGTTACCCATCCTAACGTAGTCCTAACATCCTTAAAGGAAGATTTGGCTACCCTTATAGAGGGTAAAACATAATTCCTTATTGGAAGATACCATTCATGGATTTCTATGGACTTGGTTTATGGGTGATTAAAAGGTTAAGGGGGTCAACGATCGACTAGATGGAATATAGAATTCCTATGACAACCACCAAAAGGGTTGGCCAATATTTGTTACCTTGATAGAGCTATGTGGATTCTCAATATTATTACTAGAAATGAGTCGAATCAGGTGGGTTTAAGGTTCATGGTGTCTTGGTCAGTGCATGATGACTTGGAACATGTATGTTTATTGATAATTTACTTATGTCATGATATACACTATTATATATATTGGGAACTTATTGTAATGATGAATTGGTGGTGTCCTACTGAGTCTTGTACCCACCCCCACTCAGTCATTTTGGTGCACTTGTAGATTTCATGACCAGATATCCAGTAAAGGGAAAGCACCCTATGGTGGATAGTTAAGTGGTAGAGCATGGAGCTAGAGGATACTTGAAAAAACACCATTTTACCCCATAAATGTTTGTCGATTTACTTTTCTTGTATTTACCAACTGTTTATACTCTGGATGGGCTTACTAGTTTGGGGGATATTTTTATATCTATATCACTTAATAATTTTCTACATTTTTTACTCTGATTATTTATTAATTATTTTATTATTGTTCATTATTATCTGTATCAATGAAATGATACAAAGGGTATAGTATCCACACTATTATATTTGGACCCTTACTACTAGTTGACACCCTCTTGTATATGGGGAGGCACACATGAGGTCATGTGGTATTCCTGCTCAGACCAGATGGTTCAAGTTTGGATGTTATAAAATGCTATCAGAGGGTCAGGATTCACTTAATTGATCTTCTCCTTTCCTTGGGATGGGAAATGATAGATAGGAGATAGGAAAGTTAGAACTCAGGTAGGGGAAAAATTATAGTTCCTATCCAACACTCTATAGTGGACCACTGAGTTTCCATAAAGTTGGGAAATTATGTGTCGATGTTACAATTAATTGAAATCACCTTGGGTAATTCACATGAAGTTGATATGTGATTTATTAGATTTTAGGTGTGTTCATGCATTATGAATAGGAATATAGGTTCACATTCCATATATATAACTATTATTATTCTTTATAAAAGTTCTTTAATTACATGAATTATTTTTCACTATCTATTCAGGATAGTTTCCTTGTGTGATATATCTAATGACATGATGTGTGATATATCTTTTTTGGCATTAATTAGTGGAACTGAGTATGTTTTGGTGTTAATATATGTATGATTACTGTGAATAACATGAAGGGATGGAGACAAGGGTTAGTTCTAATAGGGTTATACCTTGGGATGAGGGTAGAATCATAGGGAAGACTTTGTGTGATACCATATATTGGTTACGATCAATTTATGTCCCTAATTTACCTTATGTTGTAAAATATGTTTCCTTGGAAATGTTCGATGGTACCTCCAGTTGAGGTAGTCTAAGATATCTCAGTTCCAACACTGGTGGTGCGGGAGGATGCTCCCTAGAATACTCCTATACCTGCATAGATGATCCAGACTACAGAGCCCATCCAACCAGTAAATTTTAAGATAGTGCCCATTAAAGGTGTAATCACTCAAAGGACTATGACTAACCATGGTCATGATATTCATCTTCACCATCCTCTAGAATTCCAGGTACTAGTGGCCCACATGATGCATAGTATTGTTTGGAATTCATTGAATTAATCTTCAAGATAGTCCTGATTCTTGAGGATGAATGAGTTATTCTAGTGACCTTAATGTTGTAAGGACCTACCAAGAGATAGTGGACTGCCATGAGTCAGTCTGGGTGATGATAGGGTCTTACTTGGATGACCTTCAAGGATATATTTATTGAGTAGTAATTTATGTGAACAATGAAGATGGATTTTGCCTAAGATTTCATGAGTTCATGGATTTATGAAAAGGTTCTATGACTATCTTGACATACTCTATTCATTTTACAGATTTACTTTTCTTTTCCACTTTTTTGTTGTTGGAAATGAGGCACATAAGTCTCAAAATATTGAGATATGAATTAAATCGGAGATCAAATGATATGTTAGAGGGCTTGACCAGACGGTATAATCACAAGTTCTTCAAAAGGCTTTGAGCTTTGAGAAGGTTATGGAAGAAGGTAAGGTAATTGGATTACTTCCAGTTCACAGTGAGCCAATGGCTGATTTTTCAATTACTACCATAGGAGTTACTTCAGATAGTAGGAAGAGAAAGGTAGACCAGGAGCAGTAGAGTGGAAGATAGTCAAGTCAGTGTAGAACTTCTTTAGTACCCTCTACAATATAAAAGTTCTATGACTGTGGACTAAGGGGGAATTATAGTAACACTTATAGGAAACTAGTAGTAAACTTACACCAATGTGTTTAGGCTGGTCATCTTCAACACTTTTTCTCAAATTACTCTCAGAGGAGTTCTAGGAGGTTAGGAAAAGATGGAACTAGAGGACCCTCATAAAGGATACAAACTCCCCTGATGATGATTATGACTTAGGGATGTTGTGGACATTGTCATGGAGGTGAATAGTCCAAGTCAATGTAGTGGATCAAACTCCAATAGATGGTGATAAGGAACTTGATATTATACGAGGTACTATCTTGAATGCATTTATTTGATATTTTTCCGTATTTTATTTCTGTTTTTTCCTTATATTTGATAGCTATATTTGGACTTGAATTTCCAGTAGAGTTTTGTTTCCATTATTTAGATTTCTATAATACACCATTGAATGATGATGTGAACCCTTACTATATGAGAGAGAGGTAGTAAGTCCTTCCATTAGTGAGGGACTTCCATATCACAAAGTAGGGGGATTTCATGAAATACTTATGATAGGGTTACCTAGGACTCGAAGGAGTCATGACATAGTCTGGGTGATTTTTTATTGGATAAATAATTTTTCTCACTTCTTATTGATCAAATAGACTCACTCAGTAGAGGAGATGAGAAAGATCTATGTCCGAGAGATCATACACCTTCATGGAGTTTCCTTTGAGATTTTTTTTCATATAGAGATGCACATTTTACATCACAATTTTTTCAGGGTTGGAAAAATACCTAGGGACTCAGTTGATATTGAGCATGGTGTACTATCCTCAAACCGAAAGAAAGTTTGAGTGGACTATACACATATTGGATGATATGCTTCAATATTATATGATGGACTTTGGTGGAGGATGGGATGATCACCTAGTCTTTATTGATTTCACATTCAATAACATTTACCAGTATTTGATTTAGATGGAACATTACAAGGCTCTTTTCAGAAGACCATGTTGATCACCACTTGTTTGCATGAGGTAGGTGAGAAAGTGGTTGTGGGATTAGTTTGGTTCATGAGACCATCGAGAGAGTGCATCTGATTGAGAAAAGGTTGATCACCACTTAGAGTAGAAAAAGAGAATATTATTACCATAGGATTAGGCCACTGATGTCAGTGGAAGCAATGAAAGATATCATGAAAGTTTGTGGGACCCTTTTGGAATCATCGAATAGGTGGGGATATTGCTGTAACATTTGGACTTTCCATCTTGTTATTGAGGCATGCATGATGTGTTGTTGGTTTCTCAATTTAAAAGGTACACACCTGATATTGCACATGTTATATACTGTAAGGATGTTGAGTTGGAACCTGATGCGCCTTTGAGGAGAACCCAATGTGGATTATGGACTGGAGCATTAATTTTCTATGTGGAAAAATAGCACCACTCATCCAAATTTCAATAGCAACATGGATAGATCCAAGAGGATATGTGGGAGTGTGACTCTGATGTTCAAGCTCAGTGGCCTAAGTTATTTGAGAAAGACCTCTAGAGATACTTCTTGAAGATAGAAATTTGATAGAGGGATAGAATTGTAACATACTATTTCTTAAAAGGTAATAAAAACCTTCATTGATAATAATTAATAGTTATTTTTATGTGAAATGAAATTTTTCAATAAAAAACAATTAATAGATGATTGAAAGGATTTGTGTAAGGGTAAAATCCCATTTAATACCCATGAATGTTTTATCAAATATTTTAGAAGTCAAGAACTAAGTTAGTAAATGATTCCAAGGATTTTATTGCATTGGAATAGATGGAATAAAAATGGTCAATATATTATATTATGTGTGCATGATTTATCCAAAATAATTTAATATCTCACAAATGGTGTGTTGTATGAGAAATCTAAGACCATCGTTAGGTCCAAGATGTGGGGTTTACCCTAGGCAGGGCATAACTTTTGTGTGTGTTGAACGTTTGGTTAGATCACACATGAGGATAAGTTATTTAATATTTTATTTATATTATTTTTTTTAAAAAATTTAATATATCTCAAATGGTGAATTGTTTGAAAAATATGAGACCATCGTTAGGTCTAGTATGTGGGGTTTATCTTTGGTGGGGTATAACTTTTGTGCATGTCAGATGTTTGGTCTGATTTCACATGATAATAAGTTATTTAATATTTTTATAATATATATATATATATATTAAATAATATAATATCTATCAAATGGTACATCGTATGAAAAATCCAAGACCACCATTAGTTCTGGAACATGGGGTTTTCCCTATATGGGGTATAAAATTTATATTAATTGGGAGTTCAGTGAGATCAATATTAATTTTAATTTATTTAATACTTTTATTATTTTATTTTTATTAATGTAATTATTAAATATCAATATTTTTCATCTTCCTCCCAAAAAAACATGTGGCCTCCATTTTCTACACACTAAAGCTTTCAAAAACCCTAATTTATCACTCATTTTGACCGTTAAAAATTATAAACTCATTAATAAGTTGAAATCAATGACTTCGCATTGATTTTTAAGTTGAATAATGGTTTAAAATTAGGTATTAAATTTGGATTGAAGAACATGAAATTATTTGGGGTTTCAAATACCCCAACTATTTAGTTATGGTTTGTAGTGGATCCATTCAAGTCTATGTGACCTTCGAAGTCCCTTGCATGTGGTCAATGAAGGCCAATTCTTCATTTTCTCTTCTTTAGGGACAAGTCGGCATGTGGTTGTGGGTTTTTTATTCCATAGTTCACCTCTCCCATGAAATAAGATGAGTGTTTTTATTTTTTTATTTAATTATTAATTTATTATTTAGTTTTCATTCCCAAATTTTAAAAAAATATTAACAGAATAAATCATGATAAATCTAGAATCATCAAGATAATTTTTGATAAGAAATTTTCAAGGATGATTAAAAAAAATTATCAAATTATAATCACCGTTGAGTTATCAATTATTTATTGTTAAAATTATAAAATTAGTAAATAACTTAACATTAATAGTGATCTGATATCACATCCCAACCTGAATTATAGGGTCTGTGCGGAAATTCCACATTTCCTCACACACGCCTCCCTGTACGCTAGAGGTTGATGACTAATAGCGAGGGTTTCAAGTGGAACTGTGGGGAGACTATAAACTCAATATCATGTTATAAGATCAATAATCAACAATAAAAATAATAATAAATAACCAGAGTAAACATGCAAAAAATTAAAGATGGAATATATGTCATACAATAAAGAAGATACCAATGTGGCTAAAAACCAAGGTAATAAGCAGTGGATAAATAAAAGATACATTTTGGTCCTCTAGTGTCCATCTCATTCCACTACTAGACCAATTATCCACTACTCCTCCATCAACCATAAGGCCCCTTCCCTTCATCAAATCCATCATAAAATCTACAAGCACGTCAAAATGCACAAGTAGGGTGTGAGTACATGAATCAATAGGTTACCATCAAGGCATACTTAACCTGATGCTATCATATATATAAGTTCATTACATAATAAAATAAATGTGTTAAAAGAATACAACACAAAATCAAAAACCGAGTAGCTGTGGGCTAACCAAGCCGCCACAAACCTCCAGATCTACCTACTTTGGATCCATACAACAAATATATTGTATGTAAATAAGTATCCAAAACTAGCCACAAGGATGTTGGTGAGTCAATCAGAATCCACAAGGCATCGATTGAAAACAACTTACCTATAATCCACAGGGCATCGAGTAATACTAATAATTCACAAGGAATCAAGTATCTAAAACCTACCCAGAATCCACGAGGCATTGGGTAACACTTAGAATCCAAAATGAATCAAGAGTTGGTAATCTACTTAGAATCCACAAGGAATCAAGTAGATTCTAGGCTACAAGGTTATCATGTTTTGTCATCATCTTTACTACACATCAAGTATGCACCCCACAATGAGTAATCATACCATGACGACCACCTATCAAGTATACACATACCGATCCTCCAATGGAAAACATGACAAGTCATTGCATGATAACAACCATAGAAAACATCCTAATAAATATAGAACCATTGTATACATCAACATGTGAATCAAACATCATCATGGAATTAAGATATCACATTAATATGATGGAATCAAATCATACTATATCAGGGGATACACACACACCTACATGCAATCACAAGTCAATCACAATATTAAATAAGCCAACAAATAAATCAAGTATGGAAACATGTGTAAACAAGAGACAAAAAAGATAAGGAACCTCCTACCTTATAAGTTTCTGATGTAAAAAGGTGGGGATAAACTGGTCAAGAACACCTATTTTCATCTTTATTATAGAATTTTGACACTCAAGGTTCGTTAAGGTTTCCTAGAACTAAAAAACACATATTTATTTCCAAGATAAATAAAATATCACATGTGATGATACATTCTATATTCTAGATAATTTTTGAATTATCATAAAAATATCACAAGCGATGATATTTTTATCACTACTAAATAATTTCCAATTTATCATTTCGGTATACTCATGTGCTCGCAATGTTCTCCTGAAGATTAATTATCACTTGATAATTTCTCAGAATTTTTCCTTTAAAAAAATTATCCTTTGATAATATTGAAATTATTGTTTGATAATTTTAATAATTATCCTTTGATAATACATGGAATTTTCTGAGGATAATCTCAATAATCTTTCCATATGATAATTATCATTTACTTATCCTTAAAAAAATTGAATAATATTACCTCAATAATCTCAAGAAATTAATCATTGATAATTCTTTGTAATTATCTTTTGATAATTTTTTTGAATGTTCTCTTTTGATAAGAAGATAAAACCAATTTTTGATAATTGTTGACCCATCTTCTAACAATTTTTATAATTATCATTTTATAATTAGGTTGAGAATGATGAAAAATTAGGTTTCATTTTTTATTTATTTTAAACCCCCATTTTTTCCATAATTTTAATAAATAATGGATAAGGAATAAAATAAATAAATAAATGAAAAATAAAGAGAAAACCAACTTGGTGTGAAGTTCCTAATTATGGAGGAGAAGGTTGACCCGCTTGGCAGCACCATCAATATGGAGACTACTTGAGGCTAGATGGATCAAGTCCAAGGGTTTATTGGGTATGATCAGATTTGATGAGATCAATCCAAAATAAGGGTGAATCATTTTGGTATTTGAAGAAGAAGAACAAAACCCTCTCTCAACTAGATATTTTCAAAACCCCTCAATTACTTCCCTGTTTCAAATTTTAATTTAAACAAAGTGGTTAATTCCTTCCATTTAAGATGTTCCAATTTAAATGAAGTAAAATGGTTAATTTTCCTTGATTTTTGGATAATGGGGGTGTGGATGTGGAGGTTTCAATGGGTTGGGAAGAAGTTGAACAGTAACATATGATTTTTGGGTTAAAATAATAATTAAATTAAATTAATTATTTAATATGAGTATTAAATAAATTAAAATTTATGAGCGACATAACCAAACTCTCATTACTGCAATACCCCGACCCTAGTTACCCAGAGTTGGTGCATTATTAGATAACATTAGTATGTTCACAAAAGATCAAGTCTTGAAAGACCGATTAGTTTAGTTGCCTTGGAAGTACTAGATACATTCATAAGGTTTACATTACATCATAAAATGGAAAACTACAACAACATTGTTTCGATGGACAGCACTGAGATCCCAGAGACTATCCCTGTAGGTCATTTATAATATACTTCTTCGCATCCTGGAAAAAATAAAACATAGAAAGGGATGAGCTAAAATGCTCAGTAAGGATAAAAATATAGCGGAAAATTTCATAAATAAGCATAAACATTTATGAAAATGTATAAAACTAAAACAAAATCCTTTTCAACATAAACTTCATCATAATATGGAAAATATAAATCAAAATAATTCCATTTACTTACTCACATGGATATTCTACTAGTATAATAATCACATGCAATATCAATAGCCACTTTCATAATGATGGAATGCATAATGACATACTTTCATAACCACATAGTCCAGGCCTCATGCCAAGACTAAAAATAAAATTTTGTCAAGGCCTTATTCCAAGACACTAGTTTTTCTTATGAGACATACTGATGCATCGAGGAGCTATAGCGGGCTCCACCCATCACTTACTAAGTCCAATGCATTCCTCATATGAAAAGGTTTAAACATAACATAAACATTCATATTAAAACTAGCATATAAAATGTCAATAATTTTTCCATAAACCATGAATGGAATAAAAATAACACATCCACGTTAAAACATATCACAAAACCTTCAATACAATATGAATGTTTTTTATCATAAAAAATAAAATTTAAATAAGTTTAAAATCAATCAAAGTATGTTGATATAGATGAAAATTATTTGTAAAACACTTTGAGAGAAATATCCCTTTTTTATAAAAAAATTTAAAAGTCACACAATTTATAAAGGAAGACATTTAAAGACATTTTTGAATCAATGTTTCCAATACCAATTTGAAACTTTTGAAAGGAATTAACATTTTAAAAACATTCATGTCCACATAAATAAATCCTTAAAAACCATTTTGAAAACATGGACATTAATGAGAATGATTTATAAGATTACATATTTAAAACACTTTAAATTATGATCTAGTTTAAGAGTCCCTTAAAATATTTCTTTTGAAAATATTTTTATGAAATATGGATGTGGATGATAAAGAGGTCCCAGTAGATACTCAGGTAGAAACAACTTCGGATAATGAAGAGATTGTAGAATTAACCCTTACCTTGTACTTTTCCTTGGTTGAGGGTAGGTTATCCTCCTGTATAATGGTGAAATAATTGTTATTAAATTATAATATAATCATATACATTAATATGATATAATATATGATCTTTTAACATTGCTTTGTTAATAATATCTTAGTTTTATGGTCGTTTCGGGTGTTAACTGATTCGTCTTCCTTTATATGATTTGTTACGTAAGTAATGTTTGTTATGGATAGGATGTATCTTATTCATATCCAGAATTATATTAAGTATTTAAACATTATTTTTAATATTATAATGAAAATTATTCTTGAATGTATTACGATGGGGAATGAATTTCATTGCGTTCGTGGAGACGGTAATCTGTACGTACGCACGAACGCCAATATTATTCTTTTGATATTAAAATAATATATAATAGGATGTAATTTTATATATACATAATCATTATCATGTTATATTTATTATTTACATCAATTACACATCATTATTATACCCATCCAAATAATAATGTATTGAATAACAATTACACCACGACGTGAAGACGGTAAGCCGTACGCACGCACGTATGATGACATGTCATTCAAAGGATGGATAGAATAATGAATATGGTTGTACCATATTTATAATAACATCACAGTATATAGAAGATACTGGAGTTATTTTTTTAGAATGGAAACAAAAAATAAAGAGGAAGTGGAAGAAGAAAGGAACTAGAAAGAGGTGATGAAATACTTACCTCTTCTTCAGGTTCTTCCTTTTGATTTGATCAAAAGGGATACTTAGGTTGGATTTTTGACTAAAGTAAGGCCTATAGGATGAAGGGAGGAAGTTTTAGAGGGTATTTGGGCAGGTTTTGGCCGAGACAAATGGATTTGAATGTGTGAATTAGAGATAAGAGGAAGTGACCTTTTATAAGAGGGGTGAGGAGCACCTTAGGAAAAGGTAGAAATATTATTTTATAATAAATTCATTTTCGTTTTATAATGGCTCCAAAATATATTATTTAAAGGATAATGTGGGGATGGGTCGAAAAACACTCAAACAATAGGTTTTATACAGGTTTGGGTCACTATATTAACATTATCTTTTAGATTCAACTCTTAGTTAAATAGTTTGACATTTATAATGCCTCTTTGTATTTTTATATTATGTGATTAATAAACTTAATATATAATTATAAAAGAACCCCAAGTGGTTCATTAATGATACTCCTATCATTTTATAAGTCTTTTGGCTGAACCTTATATTTTTAGGAATATAATATCAATTAATAATATAATATTTGTTTACAAAACTCCTTTATGTCAATTTTAAAACTATTTGGTATTTTGTTTTTTCTAAATTCATAAAAGCATTATTACTTCGAAAAAAATTCATCTAACCAACCCTAACATGTAATATTAACCTATAAAATTAGTGTAATTCATAAAAAGTCTCAAATTACATATATTTTGATATTTATAATATCAATTATTTTAATATTTCATTAATTATGTAATTACTGCATCATCATTGTGTCATAAATAAATTAAATTATTTAATATCTAAAAAATATAAATAAAATACCATTGTGTATTAAATATTTTTATATTTATAATGAATATTTATAGTATAATTTATCTTATGTATAACCCTATATTAAAAATATTTTAGTTATTAAACTTTGAATTTAACACTTTTAACTCTTCTTTGAATTAAATAATAATAAATGTCCTAATCTAATACAAGTGGACCTAAAGGATCATATTTGATTCCTAAGGTTATTTTTTGTCGAATTAAACTTATCCAATAGAATTAAGACATCTCTTAGGGTAATACTAATATCATTTTTACCTTTAATTACCCTATTTACTTTTATCCATGGTAAATAAAAGTCAAAAGTTACTATTCACAAAAAATTATTTTCATCTCATTGAACAAAATTTTACTTACTGATATGAACCGTGCCTCTTGGATTTTCTGAATTCAACTTACAGAATTAGTAAAATTATGTTTTATGCAAATTTGCAAATTCTCCTAGGAGGTGGGTAAAAGACGGTGAAAAGTTCAATAAAATTTTATATATCTAATATCATTACCAAATTACTGCAATGGATTATATTGGAAATATATAGGTATTATTTATATATTTTTACCTAAAATAATTTTAAATAAAATTAATAATTATTTAAATGAAAAGTCAGTTTTAACCAATAACGCAGTGTTTTCCACTATTCATCAAAAATTGAATGTTTTCAAAAACATACCAAAAATTTACCCTAAGCTAATTTTGATATTCTGAATTCAAAAATGAAGTCTATTTTACCAAATTCAAAACATAGAAACTTAATTTATTAATTTAAAATTAATTCCCTTCGTGAAAACCAAAAAGCGTATTTTTAAGAAATAATAATTACCAAAAGATTGACACTTGTTTATGTCCAATTTCAAAGTGAAATTACTTCCAATGACCACCATTTTATTAAATGGTAAAAATATAATCTAATTATTCTTTCAAACCATTCATAGTTATTGTTGAACACTATAAATTATTTTGATTAAAAAAGTTGTTTTCAGTTAAAATTTAGTATTTTTTACTATTCACCCAAATATGAAAGTTATCAGAAAAACACCAAAAATTTATCAAAACTAAATTTTAATGTACTGATTCCAAAGAATAAGTTTATTTTGTCAAATTTAATATATAAAATTTTCAAATATTAGATTTAAAAAGGGTTCTCCATTAAAAGGTGGTAAAATTGCATTTAAAAAAAATTACATTTATCTGAAAAAAATGAAATTGTTCTTATATTATGTCTAAGAGACTCATAATATGGATTATAAAATTATAAGGATTATATAAAATTCAAAATTCAGTTAATACTATTCATAACCGCTTTTGAATGGCTAGTTTAGTAAGTCATGGTGCGCTTGAACTCAGTGTTGCGTGTAGTGTAAGTTATTGAATTACATTGAAGAAATAACATACTATGAAATCTTGGGGTGTTACATTCTACACTACTTCAATAAATTGCATCCTTGCAATTTGAAATTGTTCTTCAAAATTAAAAGGTTAAAAATAGAAAAATACCTTTGTAGAGAACCCACATTGGAAATTGGGTTAACAAAATTTAGTCTTAATTAGAGGGAAAGGGAAATGAAAAAGTCACCACCAAATTATGATCTCAATTAAGAGAACATTGGTGGAAATTAAAGACACATAATTGGAGGTAAAATGTAAATATTAATTGGGAGTGATTGTGGTCATCAATCACAAACAAGTGTAAAATTGATGGCCTCAAATCAATTAATCTATGATGATTTAAAATATCATCGGTTCGGAAAAACATAAGGTATTAGGTTAACACATTTTTGGTTTTAAGATCCCTTAACTAAAATTTAAGAAATAATTTATTCATAGAATAAGAGAAAAAAATATACTTGACAAGTATAGTTCTATCCTATAACTAATTTCTACCACAAACTCATCTTTCACTATAAAAGATAATAGAACATAAAAATAATCTATTTATCCTAATCGTTTAAGGTTAAAAAAATGAATTTATAATTCATCAATCAAACCTTTTAAAAAAAACTACATTATACAATCCAAGACATCATGTAGGCCAATGGTAGGTGATGCACCCTTGTGGACCTTTGGTTGTAGGTTCAAGTCTCGCGGCCTTGCGGATGCGACTGGTTGTCGCCCAACCTTTGGGTTGTCCTTTTATAACAAAAATCCAAAAAAAAATCTTATAAAATGCTTTTACCATAACAATAAAATCCAATGTCAAACTTAATCCATTCCAACCATTATAATTACCCAAAATACTTCTTTCCAAACTCATAGGACAAAATTTATTAAGATGTAAAACACAATGAAATTTCTTTTTTCCACATAATAACATGTGAATACCATCATCATGTATTCTTTTAAAAGACTGTAACACCCTGAATTACCATAAAACCTTATTTATTACATTCCCACTCCCTTATTCCTTATATAATACTAGATATATTCCTTATATCGAAAAATTTTGAATACTCCAAAAATGATGAAATAAACAAACCATTAATCAGTTCTAAGGTAGTCAATAATATCCAATAGAATTTATCCAAATCAATCATCTCTTATTACAAAATCAACACCTCAGTATCAGGACCATATTAAATTTTTATCTTTCCTTCAACCATGTAATTTCCAAGAATTTTAACTTTTTATTGAGTCACTTTTCTTGGTTCTACTAATCTCAAGTCATTAATGAAATAGTACTTCAATACAATCCTTATATACTCTATAATTCTTATAACATTTAAATCATTAATACAATACTCAAATAACACAATACATTAATAAAAATATAATAAATCTTAATCATTATTATTTATCTTCGGTAGTATCATAACTTTATTAGTATCCAATAACATCATTTGGGGTATACTATAATGATTTGTACATTGATTTGCGTAGTGTCCCATCTCCTTGCAAGTGAAGCATTGTACATTGGGAACATTTTTCTCAACCTTGAAATCACATACTTTGTGTCCTTTTCCTTCAAACTTATAAAAAACTCTCATTTCCTTCAAGAATTTACCAAGGTGATTATTTCCATAGTCGTCACATATGAGAAAATCCTTCTTTCCCTTATTCCCTTTATCCATATTTCTCTCTACCATCCTTTTCTTCTCTGGATTCCCTTCAAATCCATAGGACTCGGAAAATTCTTTACATATCTTATTAACACATGATACTATTTTTTAATATGATGATAATATGTGGGAGACTATTTCTTTTCTAAATGTTTTCTTAACACTATGAAAGATATGATCCTTCTTACTCTTTGGATCATGTGTATTGTTGGAGGTCTCATTCCATCTACTGGGTTCCATTTCTAAACAATGGCATAAAATAGATTAGTTTATGAATCAAAATACCCAATTCAAAACTTGTAAAATACTTAACATAAATTGAGAAATTCATGGATATAATCCATAATCATAAAAAATGTTTTCCTTGAGGAAGTATATACTCATAAACCCTTCATAATGGTTTGTAAAGAAAATGAGAATTATCCTAAGCATATCCCCAAGGAGTGTCGTATCCAAGAGTGCATCGAGGCCCATTATTGTGCACCAGTTCCCGTTAAAGTCTAGCTCAAAGTGGTGTTTTCAGGATTTACCCCTAGGTACATCTGTGCCAGAGCAGCCTCAACCTGCTTGTATCCAGAAAGGGATGTATTTCTTAGAAAAATCACAAAACCTCTACAACACCAAAATTCTAGGAATTTATTCTATACTAATACTCAAAGTCTATCTTAGGGTTATGTGCTCTAATCAGAGTTTATCTAAATATAGTTTCCAAGGTTTGTACTAAACTTCCTCTGATACCAACTGTAACGCCCAGATCCTAGTTACCCAGAGTCAATGCATTATTACATAACATTGGCATGATAACAAAAGATCATGTCTCGAAAGAATGATTAGTTTAGTAGCCTTGGAAGTAATAGATATAATAATAAGGTTTACATTACATCATAAAATGGAAAACTACAAAAAATTGTTGCCATGGAAAACACTGAGATCCCATAGACTATCCCTGCAGGTCAGTAATAATATACTTCTTTGTATCCTGGAAAAAATAAAACATAGAAAGGGGTGAGATCAAATTCTTAGTAAGGATAACAATATAGTGGAAACTTTCATAAAAAAACATAAACATTTAAGGAAATGTATAAAACTAAAACAAAATCCTTTTCAACATAAATTTCATCATAATATGGAAAATATAAATCAAAATAATTCCATTTACTTACTCAATGTATATTCTACTAGTATAATAATCACATGCAATATCAATAGCCACTTTCATAATGATGGAATGCATAATGCCAGACTTTCATAACCACATAGTCCAGGCCTTGTGGCAAGACTACAAATAAGATTTTGTCATGTCTTTGTGGCAAGACACTAGTTTGTCTCATGAGACCTACTGATGCATCGAGGAGATATAGCAAGCTCCACCCGTCACTTACTAAGTCCAATGCATTCCTCATATGAAAAGGTTTAAACATAACATAAATATTTATATTAAAACTAGCATACGAAATGTCAATAATTTTTCCATAAACCACGAATGGTATAAAAATAACACATCCATGTTAAAACATATCACAAAACCTTCAATACAATATGAAAGTTTTGTATCATAACAAATCAACTTCAAATAAGTTTAAAATCCATCAAAGTATATTGATATAGATGAAAAGGATTTGTAAAACTCTTTGAGAGAAATATACCTTTTTCATAAAAACATTTAAAAGTCACACAATTTATAAAGGAAGACATTTAATGAAATTTTTGAATCAAAGTGTCCCATACAACTTTGAAAATTTTGATAGGAATTAACAATTTAAAAACATTCATGTCCATATAAATAAACCCTTAAAAACCATTTTGAAAACATTGACATTAATGAGAATGATTTAGAAGATTAAATATTTAAACCATTTAAAATGATGATATAGTTAAAGAGTCCCTTAAAATATTACTTTTTAAAATATTTTTAGGAAATATGGATGTGGATGATAAAGAGATCCCAGTAGATACTCACTTAAAAACAAACACGGATAATGAAGAGATTGTAGAATTAACCCTTACCTTGTAATTTTCCTTGTTCTAGGGTAGGTTAACCTCCTGTATAATGGTTAAATAGTTCTTATTAAATTATTATAGAATCATATACATTAATATGATATCATATATTATCTTTTAACATTTCTTTGTTAATAATATCTTAGTTTTATCGTCGTTTCGGGTGTTAACTGATTCATTTTCCTTTATATGATTTGTTACATAAGTAGTATTTTTTATGGATAAGATGTATCTTAATCATATTCATAATGATATTAAGTCTTTAAACATTATTTTTAATCATCTAATGAAAATTATTCTTGAATGGATTATGATGGGGAATGAATCTCATCGCGATCGTGGAGACGGTAATCCGAACGTATGCACGAGCGACAATATCATTATTTTGATATTAAAATAATACATAATTAGATGGTATATCATATATAAAGAATAATTATCATGTTATATTTATAATTTACATCAATTACACATCATTATCATACCCATCCAAATAATAATGTATTGAATTACAATTACACCACGACGTGAAGATGGTAAGCCGTACGTATGCACATATGGCGACATTTCATTCAAAGGATGGATATAATAATGAATATGGTTGTACCATATTTATAATAACATCACAGTATATAGAAGATACTGAATTTATTTTTTTATAATGGAAACAACAAAGAAAGAGGATGTGGAAGAAGAAAGTAACTTGAAAGAGGTGATGAAATATTTACCTCTTCTTCGGGTTCTTCCTTTTGATGTAATCAAAAGGGATCCTTAAGTAGACTTTATAACAAAAGGAAGTCATATAGGGTTAAATGAGGACAGTTGAGAGGGTATTTTAGTAGGGGTTTTCCAAGCCAACTGGCTTTGAAGGTGTGAATTAGAGAGAAGGGGAAGTGCCCTTTTATAAGAGGGGTGAGGGGTACCTTAAGAAAAGCTAGAAATATTATTCTATAATAAAATAATTTTAAGTTACTAATGGCTCAAAAATGAATTATTTAAAGTCTAAAATCGGGATGGGTCAAAAACCACTCAACCAATAGGTTTTAGACAGGTTTGGGTCACTATATTAACATTATCTTTTAGATTTAACTCTTAGTTAAATAGTTTGACATTTACCATTTCTCTTTGTATTTTTATATTATATGATTAATAAAATTACTATATACTTCCAAGAGAATCTCAAGTGGTTCATTAATGATACACCTATCATTATATAAATCTTTTGGCCGAACCTTATATTTTTAGGAATAAAATATCAATTAATAATATAATATTTGTTTTTAAAACTCTTTTATGTCAAGTTTGAAACTATTTGGTATTTTGTTTTTGATAAATTCATAAAAGAATTATTAATTCTAAAAAAAATCATATAACTAACCCTCAAATGTCATATTAACCAAGAAATTTAGTGGAATTTATAAAAATATTCAAATTACATTTATTTGGATATTTATAATATCAATTATTTTAATATTTTATTAATTAGGTAATTACTGCATCATCAGTGTGTCATAAATATTTTAAATTATTTAATGTATAAAAAATATAAATAAAATACCATTATGTAGGAAATCGTTTTATATTTCTAATGATTATTTATAGTCTAGTTTAGCTTATGTATAACCCTATATTAAAAATATTTTAGTTATTAAACTTTGAATTTAACACTTTTAACTCTTCTTTGAATTAAATAATAATAAATATCCAAATCTAATACAAGTGGACCTAGAGGATCATATTTTATTCCTAAGGTTGTTTTTGGACGAATTACACTTCTCCAATAGAATTAGGACATGTGTTAGGTTAATAATAATATCATGTTTACCCTTAATTACCCTATTTACTTATAACTGTGGTATATAAAAGTCAAACATTACTATTCACCAAAAAATATTTTCATCTCATTGAACCAAATTTTACTTACTAATTTGAACCATGTGTCTCGTATTTTCAAAATTCAACTCACAGAAGTAGTAAAATTATGTTTCATGCGAATTTGCAAATTCTCTTAGGAGGTGGGTAAAAGATAGTGAAAAATTCAATAAAATATTATATATCTAATATCATTACCAAATGACTCCAATGGATTAAAATGAACATATATGGGTATTATTTATCAATTTTTACCTAAAATAAATTTAAATAAAATAAATAACTATTTAAATGAAATGTTGGTTTTAACCAATAACGTAATGTTTTTCAATATTCATGAAAAATTGAATGTTTTCTGAAACATACCAAAAATTTACCCTAAGATAATTTTGATATTCAGAATTCAAAAATGAATTCTATTTTACCAAATTAAAAACATAGAAACTTCATTTATTAATTTAAAATTAATTCAAATTGAAAAAACCAAAAAGCATATTTTTAAGAAATAATAATTACCAAAAGATTGACACTTGTTTATGTCCAATTTCAAAGTAAAATTACTTCCAATGACCATCATTGGATTAAATGGTAAAAATATAATCTAATTATACTTCCAAACCATTCATATGTATATATTAATATTATAAATTATTTTGATTACAAAAGTTGTTTTCAGTAAAAATTTTGTATTTTCACTATTCACCCAAATATGAAAGTTATCAGATTAACACAAAAAATTTATCAAAACTAAATTTTTATGTCACGATTTTAAAGAAAAGTTTATTTCGTGAAATTTAATATATAAAAGTTTCAAATATTTCATTTAATAAGGGTTCCCCATTAAAAGGTGGTAAAATTGCATTAAAAAAAATACTACTTTTATCTGAAAAAAATGATGTTGTTCTTATATTATGTCTAAGAAAATAATAATATGGATTATAAAATTATAAGGATTATATAAAATTCAAAATTCAGTTAATACTATTCATAAACACTTTTTAATGGCTAGTTTGGTAAGTCTTGGTGCGGTTGATCTCAATGTTGCGTGTAGTACAAGATATTGAATTACATTGAAGAAATAACGTACTATGAAATCTTGGGGTGTTACAATTGATCATTAAATGATGACCTCCCTAAGGTAAACACCTCATTCTGGACCTAACGGTGGCATCATATTTTTCATACGATGCACGATTTAATATATATTAATTAATTAATTTTAAAAGATGGATAAATAATTAATTAAATATAAAAAAGATTTTTTGTCTAGTGAGGTGTCCAAACATCTGACTCTTACAAATGCTATACCTTATATAGGGTAAACACTATGTATCATACCTAAAAAAGGTCCCATATTTTTCATATGACACACCATTTTGGAGTTATTAAATTAATTTTAATAATAATTTAATAATAATTATTAAATACATTATTTTGACAAGAGATATATCCAAACATTTGACACTTACAAATGTTATACCCCACCTAGGTTAAATAATGCATCCCTGACCTAAAGGTTTTCTTGTATTTCTCATATGACGCACCATTTTTGAGTTATTCAATTATTTTAAATAAATTTCACATACTTAATATAATATATTTATTAATTTTATTCCATCTTTGCAGGGGTTTTACAGGCCTTGGAATCTTGCATCAACTTATATCAAACTCTAAAAAAATTTGATTGAATATTTCAAATATTTAACTAGTATTTTAAACTTACGAAAATCCTTTGAAACATTTATTATGTTATTTTCATTAATAAATTAATTTTTCAAAGAAGGCACTTATAATTTATCAATAAGGGGTGTTTTATTATATTTTTAAAAATTAGGATATTACAATTCTCCCCCTCTATCGACTTCACATTCTAGAGAAGTATCTCTAGCGGTCTTTCTCAAACAACCCAGACCACTGAGCTTGAACATCAGACTCACGCTCTGACATCTATTCCTAGATCCATCCATGTTTCCAACAAATCCAGACTGGTGGTGTCATCTTTTCTTGCAACACCTACTCGTTTTGATCTATCATCTGCAAAAGATACTCCCCATAAGATGTATCAGTCTCTAGATCAACGTCCTCATAATCAATAACATGTGTAGAGTTGGGTATGTACCTCCGAAATTTTGACACATGGAACACATCATGCATACCTTGATAGTGTGAGGGGATTTCTAGATGGTACACCATTTCCCCTATCTGCTCAGTGATCTCAAATGGTCAAAAAAATGTTGTGAAAGCTTACCCCACTTCCCTATATGTCTATGCCCCACCTAAGAAATCACCCTCAAGAAAACCAGATCTCACACAGTAAACTCCAAGGGTATCCTCCTTCGATTGACATATGATCTATGTCTTCTCTAAGTGGTAATCAATCTCTTTTATATCAGCTTCACTCTCTTAGAGGTCTTCTGAACCATACTATGGACAACAACTGCTTCCTCACCTGCCTCATGCCAACACAACGATGAAGGACATGGCCTCCCATAAAGATTCTTATAAGGTTCCATATGAATCAAAGCCTGATAACTATTATTGTATGAAAGCTCAATCAATTCTAGGTGATCATCCCAGGATCTTACAAGGTCTAGCACAAAATCTCAAAGCATATCCTTCAATATGCGTATGGATTTCTCAGACTATCCTTCGATCTAAGGATGGTGTGATGTTCTTAGTCTGAGCTAATTCCCATGGGATTTTTATAATCCCTACCAAAAGCATTATGTAAAACACAAATATCTATATGAAACAATACTTAAAGGGACTCCATGAAAGTGCATGATCACTTGAAAATATAGCTTTCCAATCTCTTCCATTGAGTGAGTCTCTCTAATTGGTAAGAAGTGAGCATACTTCATTAATTGATCAACAATCACCCAAATTGAATCATGACTCCTCAAGGTCCTGGGTAACCCCATTAAAAAGTCCATCGTGATGCATTTCCACTTCTAAATAGGTATCAATAGTGGATGTAACAATCCACCGGGATGTTGGTGCTTATCTCTCACCCTCTGATAGTTGAGGCATCGAGAGACCAAACCAGCAATATTTCTCTTAATCCATAGCCACCAGAACCACCACCTAAAGTCATGATACATCTTGGTCACACCAGGATATACGTCCCATATAGAGGTATTATAATCCCTCATCAGCTCTTATATTATGGAATTAGGGACTACTACTCTCCCATGTACCAATATCACATCATCTTTGTCCATTGACCATCCAGGCATTGAGTCATCACCATCTAGTTTTTCACTCATTACAACACACTCTGATTCTGAATCATGTTCATCTTTCACCCAATCCAAAAGTGAAGATGTGACTATCAATGGATAAAAATTCATAGAACCATGTCCCTCTAAGGTATCCATCCTCCAATCATCCAATAAACTCATCAAACACCACTGCTCATCTGAGGACCTCTCTCCAAGTTTCTGCTCAGCCTCGATCTTATGACTAAGGGAATATTCTATGACATTTCACTTCCTAGGTTAATATTCCATCTCAAAGTTGAATTTCTTCCAATACTCAACCCATTGCCTCTACCTCATATTCAGGTCCCTCGGTGTGAAGACATAAATAAGGATCTTATGGTCCATTTAAAGAATAAATCACTCATTGAATAGATAGTGTCTCCAATACTTTAAAGAATGAACTACTGCTTCTATCACCAAGTCTTGTGTAGGGTAGTTCTTCTCATGGGGTCATAGTTGAAAAGACCCATATCAACTAAAAACTCTATTTTCATCAGTACTGCTCCCATACCAACTTATGATACATCATATTATACTGCATAACCAATCCCAGGCTTAGGGAGTGTTAGTACGAGAGATGTTTTCAACCTTTTCTTTAACCCAAGGAAAGCCTCTTCACACTAGTCTGACCATTGGAACTTTACTCCCTTCTTTTTCAGTGCTATCAAGTATGCTGATAGTTGGGAGAAGTCCTGGATAAACCTCAAGTAATATCTATCCAATCCTAGAAAGCTCATATTCTCAAAGATTTTTCAAGGTCATTTCGAAGAAATTACTACCTAAACCTTCTCTGGGTTTACTAATATACTGGTCTCTCACACCACATGTCCTAGGAACTTCACCCCTTTAATCTAGAAGTCACATTTTGATAGCTTAGTGTAAATACTATGTTCTATAAGCATACTTAGTACTAACTATAGGTTCCAATCATGTTTCTATGGTGTCGGTGAGTAGATGAGGATATCATCGAGGAAAACTATGACTAAAGAGTTCAATTATATATGAAGGATCTTATTCATGAGGGCCATGAACACTTCTGGTTCATTCTATATCTCAAATGGCATGACCAAGTACTTATACAATTTATATCTACTCTAAAACATTGTATTTGGAATATCATCATCCCTAACTTGAAACTAATGGTAGCATGATCGAAGATCAATCTTGGAGAAACATTGAGCTTCTCATAGCTGATAAAAAAGATCATTGATTTTGGGAAATTGATATTTGTTCTTCACCATCCCTTGGTTCATCTTCTAGTAATCAATTCATAGTCGATGACCCACATCTTCCTCTTAGATAAATAACAGGTGCACCCCATAGTGAAGTACTAGGTTTGATAAATCCCTTTTTCTCCGAGTCATCTAGTTGTACCTTAATATCCTTAATCATGGTTGGATCCATATGATATGGGGGTATCAAAATGGGTTGTTCACCTGATATGATCTCTAACTGAAATTAAAATACCTTTCTAGGAGGGAGTATTATGAAGTCATCTGGAAATATGTCTTGATAGAGATCCATGACAGGAAAAAAGATGAGGGGGTTTACACTAATGCTGCTAAAAGGGACAATGATGCCATTTGTGTTTTGATTGTCCCGAGATGGCTCAAGTCGAGTCCAACTATGCCTACTCCCAGTTCCAAATCTCTAGGAATCAAAAATATCTCTCCCTTGGGAGTAGTAAAAGATACCCATCTATGATAGTAATCAATGTGAGCTAAGAAGCTGGTCATCCAATCCGTGTTGAGAATCATATCAAAAGTCATCATTTCTAAAATTATGAATTCCCACAGATGTCCTTAGCCAATGATGACTAGTGGAAACTCTGGGCATCAGTGAAGACTATCCACTCTCATACCCAATGGTGTATCAAGGGAGACTAACTCAAATGATATCTTGGCTGGTAAGTCGAGTTTAGTAACTACTTGTGCAGATATGAAAGAATGGGAAGTGCTAGTATCAAATAAGGTGGTAGATATGGCAGATGTGATCATGACTATACCTTGAATAGTGGATTGTCTATCACCACCATCTACTAGAGTCTGGTTTATAGTGTGAATTCAACCTCCCTCTACTCCCCTTCCCTTTCCTTGGGGTGTATGACTAGTCTGATTCTTCTACTAAGAAACTCAGTTGTATCCCCATGTCTGATCCCTAACTCTATGAGATCTCAGCTTATAAATCATTGAGAAAAACTGTTAAAGATTACCCATTTTCAAGCACTACCAACACATGATCTGATGTGTAGTATATAACCTACGAATGTTTCATACCTTTACATAGTCTAAACATTGTGAAACTCCTTCCAAAGGGGCTAATGAGGCTACACTCTACTCCACCTGCATATTGGTACTCCACTGTACATATATGGTCTTCCTCTTTTTATTTACAAAGTAACTCCCATATTAGTGAGAGGAAACTCATTCAATGGACCTCAATGGGTTTGGAGTAATCCTGATACCATATCCTCCTCCAATCCCTTTTCAAATGTCAGGAACTTAGAAAGAATTGTGTGTATGTTGTCAGGTAAAATCCCCTAACCTGATGTCTGTGTTCCGATCGAAGCCCTATCTCAAACTTTCAAGCCTTCTACACCTTATTCCCATATAAAAAAGTAGAAAAATGAAGCAACTGGATGAATTGGATAGAATATGAAGAGACATTCATGGAACCCTATCATAATTCCATGAACTCTTGGGCATGGTCCAACTTCATCATCTCTAGAAAATAATGCTAAAGAAAAATCTCTTTAAAGGTCACCTAAGTAAGACCCTCTCGTCTGCCATATTGGTTCATAATATTCCACCAGCTCTGGGTGAGTCCCTAAAACATGAAGGTTTCCAGGATCACATGCACTTCTTTAGGAGTCTTGACTAGTTCAAAGATACTCTCAATAAAGTCTAGTCAGTCCTCTGCATCTCATGGGCCACCTGTTCCCTGGAATGCCGAAGGGCGCTAGAGCTAGAAATCCCAAGCATGGTCAATCATGTTCTTTTGTGACGGTATTACCTAGATAGAAACTATCCAAAAAATCCCCAATTAAATGGAATTTACAGCCAGAATTTTCTAGTCCGGTACAAGAGCATGTTGGGGTATATCCTATGGTACCATTGGTGGTAGAATGAGAGCATCTTGATCTTCCACAACTTTTGGTCCTATTAGATGTATGTAAGGTGGCATATTATACAATAGAAGAAACATTAGGAACATAAATAAATCCTATCCAGTATATGTGATCACAAAAGGTTTTCTTAAGAGTCTACCATCAACTCAAGGTTTTACCCTCCCAACACTAACCTTTATCTATATCCCTACATGTTACACTACCATAAATTTGGGCTATAGAAACAGTTTGAAACTGTGGATATAATCCCAAAAACCATGGCTATAGGTTATAACCATGGTTCAATGAACCGTGACTAGTATTGGTGTGGATATAGGCCTTGGCCTATAACCAAAGTTTGAAACTGTGGTTAAAACCCTATATCAATGGTTTCAACTATGACTAAAAGCCTACAGACATAGTTTAAAACGTGGATAAAGCCACTTATCCATGGTTCCAAACTGCGGAAGAAGCTCAAGCTACACATAGCCTATAAACACAGTTTGGAACTGTGGATATAGGGATTTATCCATGGTTCAAACCATGGCTATAGGGATTTATCAACTATTTGAAACTATAGATAAATCCCTTCCCATTTCAGAAAAAAATCACTTTCCCCCACCCCCTTTCAGCATCCCACCACTCCCCTTCCTGAACAACCCCCACTCCCCTTGCAGCATCCCCCACCCCCTTACAGTACCTTACCACTCCCCCTCCTGAATAGCACCCCCACACCCCCTTAAAATAGCTCCCACCCCACTTGCAGCATCCCCCACCCCCTTGCCGCAGTCCACCACTCCCCTTCCTGGACAGCCCCCATACCCCCTTACAACTTCCCCCCGCCCCACTTGTTGTTTCCCCCAACCCCTTACAACAGCCCACCACTCCCCTTCCTAGACACCCCCACTCCGCTTGCAGTAGCCCCCACCCCCTTGATGTAGCCCACCACTCCCCTTACAACATCCCTCCCTTGCAGCAGCCCACCACTACCCTTCCTGGACAGCACCCCCTGGACACCCCCCTTGGACACCCCCTGGACACCCCCACTGGACACCCCCTAGGTGTCCCCCCTGGACACCCCCACTTCCCCCTTGGAAACTCCCCAACGGACCCCCTAGACACCCCACCCCCTGAACACCCCCATACATGCATATTAAGAAAAGGAAATAATAAAAAGGAAAAAGAAAAACTGTAAACTAAGAGAATGTATAAAATATTTTTCTAAAAAAATATTAGGGTATAAGATTCAAAATTTTATACTTTGGGATCAACTATTCAAGCATGATACAGAGTAATGTCTAGAAGATCAGATATTGCACACTCAGGATTAAACTCTAAATCATCAATTTTGCAAGCATGGTGTAGGCCAAGTCAATTTGATTAAAAACACAACAAATGTCTACTAATTTCTTGTAAAAAATGGTATAAAATAACCATTACCTCCAGAATTTTATATTCACATCAATCCCGGTGGAAAGTCATGGAAGAATAACAATTGCATAAACTATGTTTTTTTTATGGTTATCTGCATAGCATGAATCCCTATCCTGCATACCAATACAAGTAATCAAAATAAACAATTGATCAAAAAGGAAAATCCATCAGGAATCCAAAAACAATAATCCAAACTCTCTTTTGAAGAGGATTTAAAACAACTTAAAACCACATCTTCTAGTTACTTGATTGGTAAATCAATACAATGTGTTTTTTATTTATGATGAGATTATACTTTTAGTGGTTGTTGTTATAATACCATTTGTTTAAATTTCTACTCTATTTATTAATTTTATTGTTAGATATGATATATTGATTGTTCTATTATTAATACATTTACCTTTATTTTTCTCTAATTGTTTGGGTATATTGGATCTTTATATTTTCAATATATTTAATACTTGAGGTTGAAAAAAATTGTTAATTTTTCTAAACTAATATTCACCCCTTTTAATGTGAATATAATCAATATTTTGGGGTAACATTTGTTATCAAAGTAGGTATCTATGTTTGAGATCGAGCTTAACTTAATCATTCTAAATATTCATTACATTATCATATTTTTGATCATATTAGATTCTTTGCACTAACCTATAGTGGAGAATGAATTTTCCTTTTTTATGGTGTAATGATTCCATGTTGAACATATTGAAAATATAAATCATAAGAGATCACCCATAGTAGATGTAAATGATTGTGAGTACTGACGAGATTTGATGGAAACATTAATTATTCGTATTGGGATTGAAGTCCCAAGAACTACTGAAAATGATATGGAAATTGTGGTTATGTTGTACAAAATTGATGATTGTATGACTTATAATGTCATATAAAAATGTTTTTTATAAGCCTTTCCATTTATAAGATCAAAGGGGGTCACTTAGTGGTGACTTGGTCATTACACTACATGCCTACTTGGGTAATTCCATTTAAATAGTCTAACGACACATAAAGTTTGTTTTGTTTCAAACAACCATTTTAATAAAAAGAGGTTAACCCCTACAGGGATATAAAAATGGTCATGTTTGATGTGTGATTTATAACTAACAATAAAATAATGTATAAGGAAAATATTAATGCAATAATGTCAAGCAAGGTATACTAATTTGAGTTTTCACAGACAGCGCACCTCAATTGGAGGGGTTTTATTACAAAACCAGGACTTTTATATCAAATGAAACAATTATCTTAACTAAAACTTATTAAAGAATTTCAATTTAATATAATCATAATTAAGAAGAAACCTAAATGAAATTTAAAACCTTCTTGAATTAAAGAGGCTAGGAGGGGGACCCTACCTCAATGAAGCCAAGCCACACTCAACACTTGAAACTTTTATCAGTGACAAATCTAACCTCCATCCATCCTCCAGGAATATGCACCATTGCATATACATTAGGATGCCCTAAACCCTATGTACGTGTCTGCATGGCCTTGAACTTGCGCAAGAGGATCCTTATATATATGCTCACATGCGTAAGCCTGTTATCACCCACACACGTTTGCATTTTCCATATATATATATACATAAGAACACCTATCCCCTTATATGTAATCACACTTCCATGGGAGAATACACATATAATGGGAGAAATTATTATATATATGCTTACCTATGCATATGTGGTGAGTTTTCTTTGACTCTGGTTGCCGCAACACACACAAACAGGTCTTGGGAGACTTCAACAAAATGCTAGTGATACGATGAATCATCATTAATTGAACCTAAAAATTGAAGTGGGAGGAACATGATTAGTTAGAAAGGAAATAATAGAATAAGTTATGATGATAAAAACATCAAAACTTGATGTGAAAGTTTCCTCTATATTGAGGAGCCAACATATCAAACAGCTTCAATTCAAGCAATAGGGATACAGAACATCCAATTTAACATCATACATCAATGAAATTAAACATGAAATTTACATTTTACACAATTATACCATAAGAATATGTAATACATTTACAACACATTATGGTTTCTAAAACGGTAAACAAGCATTAAGACAAACATAACATAGTTTATAAAACATCATTATTTTCTAGATACATTAGATATAGGTGAAACCACTTTTATGTTATGTGGTATGAGCATTTTCTTGGTTTTATAATACCCATCAAAACAAGTCTCTAAATATTGTGTGGGTGGTAACTAGGGAGTATTAATAAAATTATAGGTAATGGACCATGTCTAGTATTTTTCATAGACAATACATACACAGTAAAACTTTTCTTAAATAGAAACTTCTGACATGTAACTAACACTGCAAATGAAGACAATAAATTAGAAAAGGAAGATGAATGGGAGAATATTTCAGATCAAAGCAAGACAAAAACCTGACATGAAATTGAATTGAAATAAAAAGAGTCACAGACCTTAGATGTTTAGCTCCATGATAGCAGTGACTACATCCCCATCGGTGGATTTCAGAGCCATTACAACCTTGGCCTTGTAGACTCCATCCCGTGTCATCACCAACTCGGTGTCCTTAGTTTGTATGCTCCATGCTCAGAATTGCATTAAAAAATTGTAAATGAATATAAATTAGAAATGTAGTTATGATATCTGATAATACCCCCCACTGCACACCCCCTACCCTTCCCTTGCACACCTCCTGCCCCCTCCCCTACACTCCCCCTACCCCCTGCAGCCAGCACACCACCTTTCCCCATGTACACACCCCAACACACCCACACCCCCTACACATACACACCCCATGCCCCCTTCACACCCCTTTGAACACCCCTACTCCCTACACACCCCCATACTACCCCCATACTACCCCTTCCCTACCCCTTCCCCCTCCCCTGCACTCCCCCGTGCCCCTGCCACCACCACACTACCCTACCCCTTTCCCCTTTCACACCTCCTACACATCCACACCCCTACCCCCTTCACACCCCCTGCACTCCCCCTGCCCCCTACTCCCTACACACACCCACACAGCCCCCTGCCCTACCACCTCCCATTCACACCCCCTCCCCATGACCCCTACACACCCACACCCCTTCCCCCTGCACACCCCCTACCCCTGCCTCCAACACACCCCTACCTTCAGAACACCCCCTTACCCTGCAAACCCACACCCCTTCCCCCCTTGAACACCCCCTCTACCCCTTCCCCCCTCGCCTCCTCCACCTCCCCCTACACCCCCTACACACCTGTACACCCCTTACACCCTAAAACAGTATACACCACAACATATACCAAACACTAACATCATTATATGGTAGAATTAAATTTATAAACCAAGAATAAAATTTACATCTAAAATGTACCTCAATATCAGTTTCACAAAAACCATCATGACCCTCATCATCTCCTTCAGAAACACCAACATCATTATCTCCTCCTCTCAGACCACCATCATCATCAACATCTGCACCTAAATTAATGGAAGGATAAATATAATCGTCATAAACCGAACACAAATAAATGAGAACACATTTATTTAATGAAAACATAAAATGGTTATCACTAAAATCAACAAATCAATATCGATTTATTTTACTCATAGAAAATCATAAAAAATGTGAAAATATAGCAATGTCGAGGATTTTAATGGAATTTTTGGGAATAAAACAATGAATAACATATAAAAATTTATGAAATTTTTGGTTCTAATACCCCCCACACTTAGTTTATTGAACTCCAAGGCAATGAATTTTCTATTACACTTCCTAAAAATGAGAAACACCTCATGAATATGAAGTTCATAGACCTATCAACCCATCCAAAAAACAAATTTCAGATAGTATAAATTGTATAAACCTATTCCATCATTTAGCTTTAACAATTCCTATTAATATAGATATTATAATAAACTACTCTCATAAACCTCAAAAAAATTGAAAATTTTGAAGCCTTGAGTTCCAAGATACGTGTAATTATTTTAAGACACAAAAATCATTCTTAAAAATGCATAATTTGTTATCATAATCATTTATTTTAAATCTACATAGTTGACTAATTCAAACTTCCTTAAAAAAATTCCAATGAGAAAAGAATAATTTTTATTATATAAATTACATATACCTTGATATTCTCTATATAACTACGGTAAGAAACAATTTGATAACCTCAATAAAATCAATTGGTGAAAATATTTTATCTACCACAACCCTATCAATCGATGAATATCCCTTTCACAAAATTCTGACTATGAATTTTATAACTTATCTATTTTCATTAAGCGTATTTTTGAATACTTGTTTAGTGAATATGATATTTTCAACGATTTTTTGTGGAAACAATTTCTATGTGTCATTATTTTATGTCTAATTTTACTTTCCATTCATGTCTTATTCCAATTTTAATCATTGGATTATTAATCAAATATTTTTTACTAAAATAAATATAAGTGGTAATTTATTTAATTCTATACATCCTTCTAGTTTATACTACCGAATATTTTTCTTCCAAAATGTTCTCTTAATCAATATGTTTAGTTATAGTAAATGAAATACTTCCACAATAATCAAAAATTTCTATATATCAAAAATTTCAATCAATAATCATCAACATGTATCAATAACATGAATTTATGTTCTGATCATATGATTCACCTATTTTAAATTAAATTACATTGGTTTAATCAGTTATTTTGGTTATGTTAATCCATACGATCCTAATAGTAACGAAAAATTATTACTAATTAAACAATTTAAAATATTAATAATAGATAAATTTTGAATACCCTACATCAAATGATGCTTCAAAAAATCACAGCATTAGAACAAGGAATGAAGAATGGTCACACTGCCAAGAACGTGAAGATTCTTATAATATGTACAAAAAAACTATTGTTTAATACAAAATCTAAACACACAAAATGATAAAGAATACAAATACCATATACTCCCTAAGATTATAAAATAAGAAGGAATGGAGAATAAAAGTAAAGGGAATCACCTTGGATATCAATGAGATTGATCACTTGATGCTGGAAAATAAAGAGGAGGGTCATAGATCAGGGGAGGATGGAGGAGGAGGGCACCGCCGTGAGAGGAGGGTCACCATGGGAAGGGTATCCATGAGGAGGGTCGTCATGAGGAGGGTCTTCATGAGGAGGTTCGTCATGAGGAGGGTGTCTCCATGAGAGGAGGGTCGCTGTGAGAGGAGGGTCACTGTGAGGAGGATCGCCGTTGGGGGAGGATATATGAGGATCTCGACGCAGGCAGAGGGTCGACGCCGGGGAGGATGAAGGAGGATCCTGGAAAAGCCTGATGGATTTTGTAAAAAAAACGAGGACAAATTTTAACCATGGATTTTAAATTAAAATGTGGCTAAAAACAGGCTGTAGCCATGAACCTATAAAACTGCGGATATTGGTATGTGGCTATAGCCCACATTTCTAGTAGTGTTAGTCTTGGTTTTCACATAAATATACCGACACAACAACATGCCTATTTCAACCAATTAAGGCCAATAAATATATATCACATAGCATGGAAACATAGATATATCACACATAACAAACTATCCCAAAAAATAGCACAAATCAATGTATTTAATTAATGAACTACTATGCATCAAAAAATAGGTATATTTATGGAATTTATACCAATATGCCTTGTCATGATACATGAATATACATGAAATCTCATAAATCACATATAACATCATGTGTGTCACCCAAGTTGAAATTAATCAAAGGTAAAAACAAAACAAAATTTTCCATTTATGGTAACTCATAAGTCCACTATGCAGTATTGGCCAAGCACTAACATAGTTCCCCTTCCTGAGTCCCAACCATTCTATAACCTGTCTAACATGTCCCAAACCAAAGTAAGAGAAGAAAAATTTAGTTTTTCCTGATGCTCTAATACCATTTGGTAACATCCCAACCTGAACCACAAGGTCTGTACTAGAATTCCACATGTCCTCATGCATGCATCCCTATACGCAAGAGGTTTCTAACTAGTAGCGATGGTCTCAAGTGGAACTGTGGGGAGAATACACCCTCAATATCATGTCATAGTATAAATAATTAGTAATAAACAACATAATAAATAATCATAGTAGACATCTAGAAAATTAAATATGGCATACATTCCATACAATAAATTAGATCCCAAATTGGAAATAAAAACCAATGTAATAAGAAGTAGATAAATAAAAGATAAACTACAGTCCTCTGAAGTCCATCCCAGCCTACTACTAGCTTTGTGCTCTACTACTCCGCCATTTACCATAGGACCCTTTCCCTTCACCAGGTCTCTCATGGAATATACTGGCACATCAAAATTCCCATGTAGGGTGTGAGTACAAGACTCACTAGGACACCACCAATTCATCCTTAACATGTTGTGCTCAAGTATATATGTTTATGCCATAATAAAATAAATGTGTAACAATCATATAACACACAATCCATAACTGAGTAGTTGTGCACTAACCAAGCCTCCACAAACCCCTGGTTGCACCTACTTTAACTCCATGCTAAAAATATATTGCATGCTGATAAGTATCCAAAACCATCCACAAGGATGTTGGTAAGTCACTCGCAATCCACAAGGCATCGAGTGAAAAAAACATAACCAAAATCCACAAAGAATCGGGTAATACTCAAAATCCAAAAGGCATCGAGTATCTGTAACCTACTCAGAATCCAAAAGGTATTGGGTAATACTCATAATTCACAAGGTATCTTGTTTCAGTCATCTAATCAGAATCCACAAGGAATTAGGTAGATGACAAGTTACAAGGTTATCATGTTTCACTATAGTCTTCATCGCACATCATGTGTGCATCCCACAAGGCGTAATCATACCATGATGGCCACCAATAAAGTATACACATACCAATCATCCAATGAAAAACATGACAAGTAATAGCATGATAACAACCATATCACACAAAATTAGAAATAAAGCATCATCATATACATCAAAATGTGAATTAAACATCATCGTGGAATCATGTTATAATATCAATATCATGTAATGAAATCATATTATATCAAGGGCTAAACACACACCCACATGTGATCACAAGTCAGGCATGATATTAAATAATCCAACAAATAAATAAAGTAGGAAAACATGTGTAAACAAGAGCCCAAAATTATAAGGAACCTCCTACCTCAAATTTTGTCAATGTAAAAAGGTGGGTATAAAATAATCAATAACATATCTTCACAGAATTATTATAAAATGCTGATACTCGATGTTTTTCAAGGTTTCCAAGAACCAAAAACATCTATTTTATTTTAAAGATAAATAAAATATCACATGTGATGATACTTTATCTCTCCTATATAATTTTCAAATTATTATAAAAAATATCACCTGAAAAGAT
The DNA here is from genome assembly GCA_963277665.1 of Viscum album. Taxonomy (NCBI): domain Eukaryota; kingdom Viridiplantae; phylum Streptophyta; class Magnoliopsida; order Santalales; family Viscaceae; genus Viscum; species Viscum album. The sequence goes on along the minus strand of CAUJRU010000476.1, from coordinate 313,927 downwards.
ATTTTTTCTGTCTTGAATAATTTACAATTTATCATTTTGGTAGACACATGTGCTCACAATGTTCTCCTCATGATTAATTATCTCTTGATGATTTATTAGAAATTATCCTTTTAAAAAAATTATCCTTTGATAATATTACAATTATCATTCAATAATTTTAATAATTATCCTTTTATAATACGCGTAATTGTCCTAGGATAATATCTATAATATTTTCACATGATAACTATCATTTAATTATCCTTTAACAAATTGAATAATATTACCTCTAAATATCATGAAATTATTATTTGATAATTCATTGTAATTATCTTTTGATAATTTTTTCTGAAGGATTTATTTAGATAAGATTAAAAAACCAATTCTTGATAATTTTGTACCCAAATTTTGATAATTTTCATAAATATCATTTTATAATTCGTTTGAGAGTTATGAAAAATCAGGTTTCATTTATTTATTTACTTACTTATTTTAAGCCCCCATTTTTTTTTTAATTTTATGAAATAATGGAAAATGTTATAAAATAAATAAATAAATGAAAACTAAATAGAAAAGAAACTTGGTATGTAGTTCCTAATTCTGGAGGAGATGGGTGACCCGCTCAGTAGTACCATTAACAAGGGGATTGGTCTAGGCTTGATGGATCAAGTCCAAGGGAGCCTTGTGTTTAGTCATATTCAATGGGATCTACCCAAAAGACTGGTGAATCATTTTGGTATTTTAAGAAGAACAAAAAAATGCATATCTAGTATGATTATTTTCAAAACCCCTCAATTACTTCACCATTTAAACTTTGAATTTTAATGGAGTGATTAATTCTTTAACTTTAAGGTGTTTCAATTTAAACGGAGTAAAATAGTTAGTTTTCCTTGATTTTTGGAACATGGGGGCATGGATGTGGAGGTTTCAATGGGTTATGAAAAATTTGAATAGTAACATCCAATTTTTGAGTTAAAATATTAATTAAATTAATTTAATAAGTTTAATTATTTAATATAATTATTAAATAACATACAATTTATGAGTGATCTAACCAAATTTTCGTTGCTCATGAAAGTTATGTCCCAGATAGCGTAAACCCCCAATTTTGGACCTAACAGTGGTATCATATTTCTCAAAAAATGAACAATTTTAGAGATATTAATTTTTTTATTAGAGAAAGAATAATTAATTAATTAAATATAAAAATGGTTCTTTCGATGTTTACAAATTTTATACCCCCTCTTGGGTAAACACTGTGTCTCGGATCTAATGGCAGACTTAGATTTTTCATAAGACACACTATTTTGGATTTATTAAAACAATTTCATAAATAATATAATAAATATTATTATAAAAGTCATTTTCATGAGTGAGGCATCCAAACATCTATCGATCATAAATGTTATACCCCAACTAGAGTAAACATTGCATCCCAGACCTAAAAATGGTATCATATTTTTCATATGACGCACCGGTTTGTAGTTATTCAAATATTTTGTGCTCATGTTATTCCCCTATCAGAATCCAAGATGAACTTGAGTCAGGCCATTCTGATTCAAGGATGCGGCTTGTTTATGTTGATACCCACCTAGATCCTGATCCTTGTCTATTCTTTGGATGCCCGATATGACACTGTAGGATCCCTTACATTTATTACAAGATTCCTCAGGTACACTCCTTAGATCCATCATTGACATGTAGGTTCCATGGTTATAGACCATCAATCCCTGTCACTACTTAGCCTTGTTTTACCATGGTTGATCTCCTTGGACTCAGTTGGTGCCTTATTATGAAATGAATTGGATTACACTCTATGGATTATACTCTTAACCTTAGCTAAACTCAGTTACTACTGAATTAGCGACTTGTGGGATCTATATTACCTTGGTTATTACCTTGGAACTCCCTCACCAGATATTATTTTAGGTTTCCTTATTATTTCTTGGAGCCTTCACTACTTATACTATCATGAGATGATGTTAGTGTTGGATATTCTTCATGTTACCTATTCACATAAATTGGTAATTACATAATGAATGAATTAGATACATATTCAGACACCTACCGAGGGTTGAAGTAGATATTTGGGTATTTAGTTACATTGTACTGATTTACATTATATATACATTCCTGCACACTCTTATATTCTATTACACAGGATGAATGTTATAGACACCTTCGGTGGTGGTTCATTGAGATATATCTCACACCCTCTTTAGACGTTGTTTGGTACTCGGATTAGATTACATGACTGCAGGTGTTGATAAAGGGGAGCACTAAGCTTTGAACACTTGATTATTTGTTGTTTGATATGGAGCATGATACTAGAGGACCGATTGGGATCTCATGATTCTTGGGATAGAGTTTTTTCTTTATTTTGTGGAACATTTCATGCATGTTGTCTTATATCCATGTTTTCCTGTTTTATAGTGACATGGAATATCATCCTATGTTGTTGAATGTTATTTTAGTCATCCAATTATTGTTATCCTTGTTTATCTATTTCATTGTCTGCTTATTTTGTTTATAATTATTTCTTATGTTATTTATCCATGTTTATCCTTTTTCATGATTAATATAATATATTTAATAATTTTATTCCTTCTTCACTGAGGCTTTACGGGCCTCAGAATCTCATATCCACTTGATGTCTGACTCCAAAAATATTTGATGAATATTCCAAAGATTTTACAAGGTTAACACATTTATTAAGATATTTTTGCTAATAAATCATTTTTTTTCACATAAGGAACTTATAATTTATCAATAAAGGGGGTCCTATTATCTTTGTAAAAACCATGATATTATATCTGACCAAACACCAAATAAAAATAAAAGATATAACACATATATAGTAAACCCTATATCCTGGAACTAACGGTGATCTCTTATTTTTCATACAATTTACTATTTGAGAAATATTAAATTATTTTCAATAAATAATATAATAAAAATATTAAATAACTTATCCTCATGTGCAATCTGACCAAACATCTAATATGACCAATTTTTTCCCCTCCTAGGATAAAACCCACATATTTGATCTAACGGTGGTCTTATATTTTTCATACGATTGACCTTTTGATAGATATTAAATTATTTTCAAAAAAATAAAATAATAAAAATATTAAATAACTTATCCTCACATGTGATCGAACCAAACATCAGACACACATAAAAGTTATATCCTTCCTAGGGTAAAACCCGCATCTCAGACCTAACAGTGGTCTTAGATTTCTCATAGGATCCACCATTTGGGACATATTCAATTATTTTGGATAAATTGTGCATGTGTAGTATAATATAATTAAAAAATTTATTATTTCTATTTCAAGGCTCTATAGGCTTTGGAATCTCATGCTAACTCTACTCCTAACTCTAAAAATATCCAATATAATATTCCAAGTTGTTAACTGGGATTTTACCCTTACGTAAAGCCTTTAAATCATATATTATGTGATTATTATTGAAAATTTATATTTTAACATAAAAAAACCATAAATTATTCTCAATGGGAGTTTATATTATCTTTTAAAAAACTAGGATGTTACAAAGTGTGTCACCTTGGGGTGCACTAGTTTTTCTCATAAAGAATGTAAATGGTAGTTTGTGGCATTATATTGATTATTATCACTTGAACCAGGTGACAATGAAGAATTTTTATCCTATTACATGGATTAATGATTTATTTGATCAGAAAAATAGATGAATTTGGTTATTGAAGATCAATCTATAGTCGAGATATCATCATATGTGAGTGAAGGATGAGGATATCTAGAATACTTCTTTTAGATGTTGTCATGGGAATAATGAGTTCATTGTGATATCATTTGGTGTGATGAATGCTATAGCCGTGTTCATGGGGTAGATGAACATAGTATTCAATGAGTTCTTAGATATTTTCATGGTGGTTTTCTTCAATGAAATCCTTTTTACTCTATGTCTAAGGAGGAGCATGCAGAGCATTTGTGTGCCATTTTGGGAGTTATTCATCATGAGAAACTATTTGGGAGGTTTTCAAAGTGTGTGTTTTGGGCTCATGATTTCTGTTTGTTAGGGAATTTTATGTCCCAATAGGGAGTATGTAACACCCCAAGCTTATACGGTACGTTTCCCTTTGAATAATGCGATAGCGTGTGTTGTACGCAACCTCGAGTTCTAACACACACCACAACTAATTAAACTAGCCGTTGTGAATAGTAATACCTAATTTTTGAAATCATATATATTCTATATTTCAAAATGGACTTCATTTTTGGATTCGGAATATCAAAATTAGCCTAGGGTGAAATTTTGGTACATTTCGGATAACTTTCATATTTTGATGAATAGTGAAAATTTCTAAATTTTAATTAAAAACAACTTTTTAAATCAAAATAATTAATAGTGATAAATTATGAATTTGAGTGGTTTTAAAGTATATTTAGAATATATTTTTACCATTCAATTTAATGTTTATCATTGGACATAATTTTACAATTAAACCGAACATAAACAAGTGTCAATCTTTTGATAGTTATTATCTCTTAAAAACACGCTTTTTGTTTTAACAGCGGGAATTAATTTTAAATTAATTTCTGCCACTTCTGTGTTTTGAATTTAGGAAAATGGATTCCATATTTGGAATCAGGATGTCCAAATTATGTAAATAGGTAACTTTTATTTTTATACATTTTGAATAATTACTGCGGTAAATATTTTATTTACCATGGTTAAAGGGTAAATCCGGTAAATAAGGGTTAAAAAAATAATATTATAATAATACAAAATTACCCTAAAACGTGTCTTAACCCTATTGGTTGATACATGGTCGACCATGGGCATCCTTGTGTCAATTTTGGGACCCCATGGATCCACTTGTAAGTGATAATGACACTTTATTTTAATTAAGTTAAAATGAATACAAAAATGACACAAGCATATATCTTTTAGAAGAACAATTTTTACATAGGGTTATACATGTTGGATTTTTGATTATAAATATTCATTAGAAAGATAAAAAGATTTTCTACATAATGATGTTTTATTTATAATTTTTAGACAATAAATAAGTTATTTTATTTATGACACAATGATGATGTAGTAATTACTATAATAGTGAAAAATTAAAATAATTGATATTATAAATACCCAAATAAATATAATATGAAACTTTTAATGAATTAAACTACTTTTCTAGGCTAATATGATATATTAGGATTGATTTAATGGACTTTGTTCGAAGTAATCAATCTGTTATGAGTTTCACAAAAATCAACTATTGAATAGTGTCAAAATTGACATAAAAGAGTTCTTAAAACAAATATTATATTATTAATTGATATTAAATTCCTAAAAATCTAAGGTTCGGACAAGAGACTTATATTATGATAGGTTAATCATTAATGGACCACTTGGGGGTCGCTTGGATGTATATAGTAAGTTTATTAACCATATTATATAAAAATACAAAGAGACATTGTAAAAGTGAAACTAATTAACTTAGAGTTAATACTTAAAGATAAGGTTAATATAAGTACCCAAACTTGTCTAAATTCTATTGGATGAGTTGTTTTCGACCTATACCAACCTCATCCTTTGAATAGTCAACTTTGGAGCCTTTAGAAACCGAATATGAATTTATTATAAATTAATATTTCTAGCTTTTCCAAAGGTGCCCCTCACCCCTCTTATAAAAGGGCACTCCTCCTTCTCATTTCTTCACACCTCTAAAGCCTTTTGGTTCGGCCAAACTCTGCCCAAATACTCTCCCAACATCCCTCAATACAACCTAGAGGCATTAGTTTGATCAGAAAGCCAACCTAAGGAGCCCTTTTGATCAAATCAAAAGGAAGAACCCGAAGAAGAGGTAATGATCTCACCACCCTTTTCTAAGTTCATTTCTTCTTCCACTTCTTCTTCCTTTGTTCTTACCATTCTGAAATAATAACTCCAGTATCTCACATATACTGTGATGTTATTATAAATATGGTACAATCATATTCAGTATTCTATCCACCCTTTGAATAACATGTCACCATACGTGCGTACGTACGGCTTACCGTCTCCACGTCGTGGTGTAATTGTTATTCAATATAATATTATTTGGATGGGTATAATAATGATGTGTAACTCATGTAAATAATAAATATAACATGTTAATGATTCTGTATATATGATATACCATCCATTTATATATTATTTTAATATCAAAAGAATGATATTGTCGCTCGTGCGTACGTACGGACTACCGTCTCCACGAACGCGATGAGATTCATTCTCCATCGTAACCATTAAAGCGTAATTATCATTTTATGATTTAAAAATGATGTTTAAGGACTTGATATCATTCTGGATATGAATAATATACAACCTATCCTTTACAAACATGTCTTACGTAACAAAACATATGAAAGAAAACAAGTAAGTTAACACCCGAAACAACGATAATACTAAGATATTATTATCAAATCAATATTAAAAGATCATATATGATATCATATTAATGTATATGATTCTTGTATAATTTAATAACAATTATTTCACCATTATACAGGAGGTTAACCTACCACAACCAAGGAAAAGTACAAGGTAAGGGTTATTTCACAATCTCTTCATTATCCGAGGTTGTATTATACGTAATAATCTACTGGGATCTCTTTATCATCCATATCCATGTTTCTTCGAAATGTATTTCAAAACATTTTTACTATTTACAAGAATATGGGTTAAAGTCATTTATACCCTTGTTTGACTTTTTATAAGAGGTTTATAAAGGAATCTTTCCGTCGTTTTCAAAACAAGGTCCTTTTTAACCTTTTCGACAGAATTGAGGTAAGAATGTTTTTTTTAACTTATACGGCGGGTGCGGTTATTTTCCGCCGTTATAAAATCGTCGAAGCTTCCCATACAAGCTTATAAGAATATTTTCAAAGAAAATGTTTTATTTTATATGGATCTTAAATGATTTCAAAATAAAAGGAGATATTTCTTTTAAAAGAATTTTGATTTCATCTATGTCAACATCCTTTGATGGATTTTAAGATTATTTGAAGTTGATTTATTATGATACAAAACTTCTATATTGTATTGAAGGTTTTGTGATATGTTTGACTGTGGATGTGCTATTTTTATACCATTCATAGTTTATTGTGAAAGTATTGACATTTCGTATGCTAGTTTTAATACGAATGTTTATGTTATGTTTAAACCTTTTCATATGGGAATGCATTGGACTTAATAAGTGACGGGTGGAGCCCGCTATAGCTCCTCGATGCATCGATAGGTCTCATGAGACAAACTAGTGTCTTGGCACAAGGCCTTGACAAAATCTTATTTGTAGCCTTGGCACGAGGCCTTGGCTATGTGGTTATGATAGTCTGGCATTATGCATTCCAACATTATGAAAGTGGTTATTGATTTTTTCATGTGATTATTCGATTAGTAGAATATCCATGTGAATAAGTAAATGGCATTATTTCATTTTACTTTTGCCATACCATGTTGAAGTTCAATTTTAAAAGGCTTTTGTTTTAGTAATGCATTGCCTTAAATGTTTATTCTTATTTATGAAAGTTTCCGCTATATTGTTATCCTTACTGGGCATTTGAGCTCACCCCTTTTCTATGTTTTATTTTTCCCCAGGATGTGAAGAAGTAAATTATGAATGACCTGCAGGGATATTATGAGGGGATAATAGTGTGGATTATGGAGACATTATGTTGTTGTAGTAGTTTTTCATTTTATGATGTAATGTAAAACTTATGAATATATCTAGTGTTTCCAAGGCTACTAAACCAATCGGTCTTTCGAGATTTGATCTTTCTTGTGATCATGCCAATGTTATGTAATAATGCACCGACTCTAGGCAACTAGGGTCGGGGCGTTACAGTTGGTATCAGAGGAAGTTTAGTACAAACCTTGGAAGCTAGATTTAGATAAACTCTGATTAGAGCACATAGACCTAAGATGAACTTTGAGGATTAGTATAGAAGAACTTCCTAGAATTTTGGTATTGTAGAGACTTTGTGAGTTTTCCGAGCAATACATCCCTGTCTGGATACGAGCAGGTAGAGGCGGCTCTGGCACAGATGTACCTAGGGGTAAAACCCGAAAACACCGCTTTGAGCTAGACTCGAACGGGAACTGGTGCACGACAACGGGCCTTACTGCACTCTTGGTTACGACACTCCCGGGGGATATGCTTAGGATAACTCTCACTTTCTTTACAAATCATTATGAAGGGTTTATGAGTATATACTTCCTCAAAGAAAACATATTTATGATTATGGATTATATCCATAGATAGTTCAATTTATGTTTAGTGTTTTATAAGTATGGGATTATGTATTTTGATTCATAAACTGATCTAGTTTATGACATTGTTTAGAAATGGCGCCTAGTGGAAGAAATGGAAACCGTATCAATGCACGCACTCCATGTAGGGATTGCCCTCCTGCTCAAGATAATTATAGTGGGGCTGGTGATGAAACTGGTGCTGATCAGCTAATCACCGTACTGGGACAACTTACTCAGGTTATGAATAATAACCTTACCCGTATGGAGCACCCTGATCCGCAGCGTGGAGGATCAATGTTAGATCGATTCATGAGACAACAACCACCAACGTTCAATGGGAGTACAAATCCCTTAGTAGCTGAGCAATGGATATTTTCCCTAGAGAAAATATTTCAGGCTTTGGGGAGTAGTGAAAGGGAAAAAGTTACCATGGCAGTTTACCGCCTCACTGGAGATGCTGATCAATGGTGGTCATTGATTCAAAACATGAAGGAAGATGATGAAGTATCAAACATGGAATGGAGGGAGTTCAAAGATCTGTTTTTAGAAAAATACTTTCCTCGCGACCATCGAGCAGATATGGAAAGACAATTTCTGAGTCTGAGACAAAAGGAGGATGAGAATTTCACAAAGTATGAGGCTAACTTTACAAGGTTAGCGAGGTACGCTGGTGATTATATTCGCAACCCAAGAAGTAAGATTGATCGTTTCTTTGATGGGTTAAAACCATTTCTCCGTCGAGCATTAGTCTCACAATCCTTTTCATCGTACGAAGACATTGTCTCATGTGCTATCAAGACTGAAAAGGAATTCTCTAAGTCTTATGACTTTAAAGCAAAGCAAGAGAAGAAGAGACCTGCTGATCAATCTGGGAATGGAAATAAGGGGAAGAAGGGAAAGGTTGAATATCCATCTTGTGGTAAATGCGGGAAGAAACACCCCGGTGCTTGCCTGAAGGGAATGGGAGTCTGTTACAAGTGTGGTGAAAAAGGCCACCAAGCTCATGATTGCAAGGGGAAGAAGGAAGCTACCAACGTTCAGTGCTACAATTGCAGGGAGATGGGGCATTATGCAAATGCATGTCCTAAGCGTCAGGAGAACTTACCTCAGAAAAGGCCAAGGGATCAAGGCCAGGCTTATGCTATCACTACTGCTGAGGTAGAAGCTCCGAAAGACGTGGTGGCAGGTAATTTAATGGTTTCCTCAAGTTTAGCAAATGCATTATTTGATTCTGGATCATCGCATTGTTTCATATCTTCCCAGTTTGCTAAGAAAATTAGATATTTCCAATTTGATTTAATAAGGGAGTTGTCCGTTAAAACTCCTAAGGGAAGTATCGTTGCAACAAAGTTTTGTGAATCAGTCCCCATTAGAGCACATAAATTTTCTTTATCTGCTGATTTCATCGTCATACCTATGATTGAGTTTGATATAATCCTCGGTATGGACTGGATTTCGGACTATGATGCGAAGATTTATTGTAAGAAGAAAGAGGTTACGATTCTTGATGATAATGATAAGGAGCACCTTATTTTTAGAGCAGAATCGTCACCACCTAATTATTATTTAGATCCACCCCATGTAGCTCAACTTAATTCAATTATCGGGGAGGAAGAGAATGAAATAACTGTCGGTGAGGAAAGAAATGTTCAAATAGAGGATGTACCTGTTGTGAAAGAATTTGTAGATGTATTTCCAGAAGATTTACCTGGACATCCTCCAGAACGAGAAGTTGAGTTTTCTATTGATTTGATTCCTGGATCAAGGCCTATATCGAAGACCCCTTATAGAATGGCCACTGTAGAGCTAGTCGAACTAAAGAAACAACTAGAGGAATTGAGTAATAAGGGATTTATTCGCCCTAGTGTTTCTCCATGGGGAGCCCCTGTTCTTTTTGTTAAAAAGAAATATGGATCTATGAGGTTATGTATCGACTATAGGGAAATCAATGCTATAACGATAAAGAACAAGTATCCCCTACCTCGTATTGATGATTTATTTGACCAACTGCATGGAGCTCAATACTTTTCAAAGATTGACCTTCAATCTGGATACCATCAGTTGTGTGTGAAGAAGGAAGACATTCCGAAGACAGCATTTCGAACCAGGTACGGGCATTACGAGTTTACTGTAATGCCGTTTGGATTGACTAATGCACCCTCTGTATTCATGGATCTGATGAATAGAGTTTTCAAGGAGTATCTCGATGAATTTGTGGTGGTATTTATTGATGATATCTTGGTATACTCCAAAACCTACAAAGATCATGAAAATCACTTGCGCATTATCTTGAAGACTCTGAGGAGGCATGAATTATATGGAAAGTTTAGCAAATGTGAATTCTGGCTTCAGGAGATTTCTTTTCTTGGCCATATTGTCTCTAAAGATGGAATCTCTGTTGATCCTTCTAAGACCAAGGCAATCCAAGAATGGCCATCACCTACGAATATAACTGAGGTACGTAGTTTTATTGGTTTGGCAGGTTATTATCGACGTTTCGTCCAGAATTTTGCCCGATTGGCTAACCCATTAACGAAGCTCACACGTAAAGGGGTTAAATTTGTTTGGACAAAAGAGTGTGAAGAATGTTTCGAAGAACTGAAGAGAAGATTAGTCAATGCTCCTATATTGACTCTACCATCGGGGAATGATGGGTTCGTTATTTATAGTGATGCATCGAAGAAAGGACTTGGCTGTGTCCTTATGCAGAATGATAGAGTTATTGCCTATGCATCACGACAGTTGAAAATTCATGAACAAAACTATCCTACTCATGATCTTGAGTTAGCAGCTGTGATCTTTGCTTTGAAGATATGGAGGCACTACCTCTATGGTGAAAAATGTGAGATTTATACTGATCACAAGAGTTTGAAGTATATTTTTTCACAAAAAGAACTCAACATGAGGCAAAGGAGATGGCTTGAATTACTCAAGGATTATGATTGTACGATACACTACCACCCGGGGAAGGCAAACAAGGTGGCAGATGCTTTGAGCAGAAAAGACCATGGAGTTCTGAACATGATGAGAATTGAAAGGGATCAAATTTTCATGGATCTAGTGAAGATGGACATGGGAATAACCAGGGAAGGTGAAACATCAATGCTTTTTCAAATGGTTGCCAAACCATCTTTACTAGAAAGGATTAAGAGTTCTCAGACCGATGATGAAGAATTTCAGAAGAAGATTAAAGCTGTGAATGATGGGAGATTGAGAGACTTTGTGTATGAAGATGGAATTTTGAAATTCGGGAAGAGACTTTGTGTTCCCAATATACCTGATCTAAAAAGGGAATTGCTGGATGACGCTCATAGTTCCAATTTCTCTATACACCCTGGGAGCACAAAAATGTATAGAGATTTGAAGGAACATTTTTGGTGGGACAACATGAAGAGGGAGATTGCTGATTTTGTGTCAAGATGTATGGTTTGTCAACAAGTCAAAGCTGGAAGGCAACAGCCTGGAGGAGTCATGCAACCTCTTCCCATACCGGAGTGGAAATGGGACAATATTACGATGGACTTTGTCATGGGGCTACCGAAGACTCCTAGAAGGAACGATGCAATATGGGTTATTGTTGATCGTCTTACTAAGTCAGCACATTTTCTTGCTATAAGAGAAGATCTACCCCCGGAACGTCTAGCAAGACTATATATTAATGAAGTTGTGAGACTTCATGGAGTACCCCTATCGATTGTTTCTGATCGTGATCCCCGTTTTACTTCAAGATTTTGGAAAAGTCTTCAGAAATCCCTGGATACTGAACTTCATTTGAGCACTGCTTACCACCCTCAGACAGACGGACAATCAGAACGGACTATTCAGACCTTAGAAGACATGTTGAGATCTTGCTCACTTGATTTTCAGGGTATGTGGGATCAATATTTACCACTAGTAGAATTTTCCTATAACAATAGCTTCCATTCGAGTATACAGATGGCACCATATGAAGCGTTATACGGAAAGAGATGTCGTACACCAACCTGTTGGGATGACGTTGGTGAAAGAAAACTTGTAGGCCCAGAGCTGGTGGAGGGAACGGTGGAAAAGGTGAAAGTAATCCAAAATCACATCAAAGCAGCTCAAAGTAGGCAGAAGAGCTATGCCGATAATCGAAGGAAGGATTTGGAATTTCAAGTCGGTGATCATGTTTTTCTGAAGGTAACTCCGTGGAAGGGAGTCATACGTTTTGGTAAGAAAGGTAAATTGAGTCCCAGGTACATCGGACCTTTCGAAATTCTAGAACGAATTGGGGTTGTAGCTTACCGATTGGCAATGCCGCCAAGTCTCTCCAAAGTTCACGATGTGTTCCACGTATCTCTGTTGAGGAAATACATGCCTGACCCAACGCATGTACTCACTTATGAGGAATTAGAACTGGAACCCGATCTGTCTTATTGCGAAGAGCCCGTCAGGATTCTTGATACAAGAGAACAAGTACTGAGAAACCGGACGACGCGTCTGGTAAAAGTTTTGTGGAGAAATCATAAGATGGAAGAGGCAACGTGGGAACCCGAGGAACTTATGATGAAGAACCACCCGAGTCTTTTTATGCAGTAATACCCTAGAAATTGCGAGGACGCAATTATTTGAAGGAGGGGAGAATGTAACACCCCAAGCTTCTACGGTACGTTTCCCTTTGAATAATGCGATAGCGTGTGTTGTACGCAACCTCGAGTTCTAACACACACCACAACTAATTAAACTAGCCGTTGTGAATAGTAATACCTAATTTTTGAAATCATATATATTCTATATTTCAAAATGGACTTCATTTTTGGATTCGGAATATCAAAATTAGCCTAGGGTGAAATTTTGGTACATTTCGGATAACTTTCATATTTTGATGAATAGTGAAAATTTCTAAATTTTAATTAAAAACAACTTTTTAAATCAAAATAATTAATAGTGATAAATTATGAATTTGAGTGGTTTTAAAGTATATTTAGAATATATTTTTACCATTCAATTTAATGTTTATCATTGGACATAATTTTACAATTAAACCGAACATAAACAAGTGTCAATCTTTTGATAGTTATTATCTCTTAAAAACACGCTTTTTGTTTTAACAGCGGGAATTAATTTTAAATTAATTTCTGCCACTTCTGTGTTTTGAATTTAGGAAAATGGATTCCATATTTGGAATCAGGATGTCCAAATTATGTAAATAGGTAACTTTTATTTTTAGACATTTTGAATAATTACTGCGGTAAATATTTTATTTACCATGGTTAAAGGGTAAATCCGGTAAATAAGGGTTAAAAAAATAATATTATAATAATACAAAATTACCCTAAAACGTGTCTTAACCCTATTGGTTGATACATGGTCGACCATGGGCATCCTTGTGTCAATTTTGGGACCCCATGGATCCACTTGTAAGTGATAATGACACTTTATTTTAATTAAGTTAAAATGAATACAAAAATGACACAAGCATATATCTTTTAGAAGAACAATTTTTACATAGGGTTATACATGTTGGATTTTTGATTATAAATATTCATTAGAACGATAAAAAGATTTCCTACATAATGATGTTTTATTTATAATTTTTAGACAATAAATAAGTTATTTTATTTATGACACAATGATGATGCAGTAATTACTATAATAGTGAAAAATTAAAATAATTGATATTATAAATACCCAAATAAATATAATATGAAACTTTTAATGAATTAAACTAATTTTCTAGGCTAATATGATATATTAGGATTGAGTTAATGGACTTTGTTCGAAGTAATCAATCTTTTATGAGTTTCACAAAAATCAACTATTGAATAGTGTCAAAATTGACATAAAAGAGTTCTTAAAACAAATATTATATTATTAATTGATATTAAATTCCTAAAAATCTAAGGTTCGGATAAGAGACTTATATTATGATAGGTTAATCATTAATGGACCACTTGGGGGTCGCTTGGATGTATATAGTAATTTTATTAACCATATTATATAAAAATACAAAGAGACATTGTAAAAGTGAAACTAATTAACTTAGAGTTAATACTTAAAGATAAGGTTAATATAAGTACCCAAACTTGTCTAAATTCTATTGGATGAGTTGTTTTCGACCTATCCCCACCTCATCCTTTGAATAGTCAACTTTGGAGCCTTTAGAAACCGAATATGAATTTATTATAAATTAATATTTCTAGCTTTTCCAAAGGTGCCCCTCACCCCTCTTATAAAAGGGCACTCCTCCTTCTCATTTCTTCACACCTCTAAAGCCTTTTGGTTCGGCCAAAATCTGCCCAAATACTCTCCCAACATCCCTCAATACAACCTAGAGGCATTAGTTTGATCAGAAAGCCAACCTAAGGAGCCCTTTTGATCAAATCAAAAGGAAGAACCCGAAGAAGAGGTAATGATCTCACCACCCTTTTCTAAGTTCATTTCTTCTTCCACTTCTTCTTCCTTTGTTCTTACCATTCTGAAATAATAACTCCAGTATCTCACATATACTGTGATGTTATTATAAATATGGTACAATCATATTCAGTATTCTATCCACCCTTTGAATAACATGTCACCATACGTGCGTACGTACGGCTTACCGTCTCCACGTCGTGGTGTAATTGTTATTCAATATAATATTATTTGGATGGGTATAATAATGATGTGTAACTCATGTAAATAATAAATATAACATGTTAATGATTCTGTATATATGATATACCATCCATTTATATATTATTTTAATATCAAAAGAATGATATTGTCGCTCGTGCGTACGTACGGACTACCGTCTCCACGAACGCGATGAGATTCATTCTCCATCGTAACCATTAAAGCGTAATTATCATTTTATGATTTAAAAATGATGTTTAAGGACTTGATATCATTCTGGATATGAATAATATACAACCTATCCTTTACAAACATGTCTTACGTAACAAAACATATGAAAGAAAACAAGTAAGTTAACACCCGAAACAACGATAATACTAAGATATTATTATCAAATCAATATTAAAAGATCATATATGATATCATATTAATGTATATGATTCTTGTATAATTTAATAACAATTATTTCACCATTATACAGGAGGTTAACCTACCACAACCAAGGAAAAGTACAAGGTAAGGGTTATTTCACAATCTCTTCATTATCCGAGGTTGTATTATACGTAATAATCTACTGGGATCTCTTTATCATCCATATCCATGTTTCTTCGAAATGTATTTCAAAACATTTTTACTATTTACAAGAATATGGGTTAAAGTCATTTATACCCTTGTTTGACTTTTTATAAGAGGTTTATAAAGGAATCTTTCCGTCGTTTTCAAAACAAGGTCCTTTTTAACCTTTTCGACAGAATTGAGGTAAGAATGTTTTTTTTAACTTATACGGCGGGTGCGGTTATTTTCCGCCGTTATAAAATCGTCGAAGCTTCCCATACAAGCTTATAAGAATATTTTCAAAGAAAATGTTTTATTTTATATGGATCTTAAATGATTTCAAAATAAAAGGAGATATTTCTTTTAAAAGAATTTTGATTTCATCTATGTCAACATCCTTTGATGGATTTTAAGATTATTTGAAGTTGATTTATTATGATACAAAACTTCTATATTGTATTGAAGGTTTTGTGATATGTTTGACTGTGGATGTGCTATTTTTATACCATTCATAGTTTATTGTGAAAGTATTGACATTTCGTATGCTAGTTTTAATACGAATGTTTATGTTATGTTTAAACCTTTTCATATGGGAATGCATTGGACTTAATAAGTGACGGGTGGAGCCCGCTATAGCTCCTCGATGCATCGGTAGGTCTCATGAGACAAACTAGTGTCTTGGCACAAGGCCTTGACAAAATCTTATTTGTAGCCTTGGCACGAGGCCTTGGCTATGTGGTTATGATAGTCTGGCATTATGCATTCCAACATTATGAAAGTGGTTATTGATTTTTGCATGTGATTATTCGATTAGTAGAATATCCATGTGAATAAGTAAATGGCATTATTTCATTTTACTTTTGCCATACCATGTTGAAGTTCAATTTTAAAAGGCTTTTGTTTTAGTAATGCATTGCCTTAAATGTTTATTCTTATTTATGAAAGTTTCCGCTATATTGTTATCCTTACTGGGCATTTGAGCTCACCCCTTTTCTATGTTTTATTTTTCCCCAGGATGTGAAGAAGTAAATTATGAATGACCTGCAGGGATATTATGAGGGGATAATAGTGTGGATTATGGAGACATTATGTTGTTGTAGTAGTTTTTCATTTTATGATGTAATGTAAAACTTATGAATATATCTAGTGTTTCCAAGGCTACTAAACCAATCGGTCTTTCGAGATTTGATCTTTCTTGTGATCATGCCAATGTTATGTAATAATGCACCGACTCTAGGCAACTAGGGTCGGGGCGTTACAGAGTAGCTTTGGATCCTTCAAATATAGAGGCAATTGTGTCTTGGGTATCCCTCAAGACAGTGGTAGAGGTGCAAAGTTTCCTTGGTCTTTCAAGCTATTACAGGAGGTTCATAGCCTATTTATCTTGTGTTGTGACTCCTCAGAAATCCTTGAAATAGAAGGATTAGGAGTTCTTGTGGACTGAACAGTTCCAAACAGCTTTTGAGTACCTAATGGAGAAGTTGGTAAATGCTTTAGTCCTCTGTTTTCTAGTGGAGGGAGTTCATTTTGAGGTTTTCTACGACCCTTTGCATCTTGGTTTGGGTTGTGTTATGATTAAACATAGATTTGTTGTTTCTTATTGGTGTTAGAAGTGACGTTTACATGAGCTTAAATATTCCACACACGAACTTGAGTTGGTAGTAGTTTTATTTTCTTTGATGTTGTGGAGACATAACCTCATTGGTGATCATTTTTTTTTATTTTTACCAACCATAAAAGCCTAAGGTATGTCTTCTCCCATCATGACTTGAACTTGTTTCAACATCAGTGGATAGAATTATTTCAGGATTATGACATTCAGATTTCATATAATCCAAGAAAGGTAAATGTTTTATTGAATGCACTGAACAAAAATTCACATAGTGATTCCCTACATGAGTTATTTTTGGTGATGCCCCTGATAGTAGGTCTGAGAATGGACAACATTGGGGGTTTTTATAGGGAAGTATTTTTGTTCCTTCAGCGATGAGTGATACAGTTCTGAAAGAGTTCCAAATATCCCTTTTGGTGTTACATACTAAAGTGACAAATATACTCTAAGATTTGAGAGGTTGGTTTTGGTGTCTTGGGTTGAAGCATGAAAATATAGAGTGTGTTTCTCAATGTTTGGTCTTCAAATAGGTGAAGGTTGAGCACTGTGTTCCTGATGTTTTGATTCATTCATTAGATGATCCCCATGGGAAGTGGGAGGAATTATCAATGCACTTTATTACTAGTTTAACTCAAGATCAAGGAGGATATGATTATATATGAGTGATAGTGGATAATTTAATGAAATCAACCCACTTTATAATGATCAGGGTGTCAATATTAGAGGAGGTTTTGTCAAGGAAATATCTGAAGGATGTGGTGTAACTCCATATAATCTCAAGTATGATCATCCCTTACCAATATCCTTGTTTACCTCTAGGTTTTGGAGAGTTCTCCCTCACGCTTTTTAATCTCAGTTATGCCAGATCATTACTTATCATCCACAGATAAATGGTGAGATAGAGCGATCCATTTAGAATCTTAAGAGCGTTGAGCTCTTTTGTTATAGATTTTTGGAGTTCTTGGATGAGGAACCTACCCTTGGTCAAGTTTTGTTACAAAAATAATTTCCTCTCCACCATTTTTATGGCACCATTTGAAGCTCTTTATGCCCAGCCTTTTTGTTCTCAAATTTACTGGACTAGGGTTATAGAGGTAGAATTATCAGATCAGAACTAGTATAGAATATGATGGAGGTAGTACATGTAATTCATGAAAGGATGAAGTTAACACATTGTTATTAGAAATAATATGTCAAACATAGGAGGATACCTCTAGAGTTATATGTTGAAGATCACATGTTCTGGAATATGACTCCTCATCATGGTCAGTGAAGGTTTGGTCATGGGAGTATGATTTCTCCCATATTTTTGGGCCTTTTGAGGGGATGGATTATGTTTGAGCCATAGAATATCAAATAGAACTTCCCCCATAGATGAGTCAGATACATGATATTTTTCACATGTCACAGCTCTGTAATTATCTTTATGATGATTCTCATGTCATCGATTAGGGATAGATTGATGTTTATGATGATTCAACCTTTGATGAGTGGACTATGGAGATATTTTACTATCAATAGAAGGTGTTTTGTGGGAATGTTATTCCCTTGGTTCATGTCTTATGCTGATATAGTGGTGTGAAGGAGAGTACCTAGGAATATGATTCATAGATGCGTACTATGTACCCTAAGTGGTTTTATGTTTAGCCCTTATCTCATAACATTTTTCATTTTGTGTAAGTTGACCTTTCTGTTTTTTGAGATGGGTTCACTTTATTGCTTATTCTGTCTTTACTCTCATTTTAGAGATATATCCCCTAAAAGAGTTATTAGGAGATGAATCTTGTTTTTTAATATTTTTTCACTTGTTTCCTCTAATGAGGTGGTTAATCTCTTATGATGGAAATATGCTTTAGAGGTATCTTAGAGGGTAAATTCCTGGTTGAACCCATTTTGTTTCCAATATGGGTTTGGTTTTGGATTCTTGAGGATAATAATAGTTTGATATGTATCAAATGTAAGGTACCGAATCATTATAGTTAGGCCCCTTTCATTTTTCCAAATCATGTGGTGCTCAGAGGAGTTATGGAGTGTGTCTAAAGGGGTTCGAATGCTAAAATTTGGAAGCGGGGAGAATACACGGTGTGTAAATGTGTTTCATGTTGTTTGTTCACAGTTCATGGCCTGTTGATGTCAGATCATGGGGTGTTACATGATATGTAGATTTATGGGATTAAATCTTTCAATACGATGCATTTTTAAGCAAGATCCTAATATTGAAATTTATACAATGTGAAAAGGTGTTTCACACTGTGTAAATCCCCTATGTGGTGAACCTATAAATGTTTTAATTCCTCAGGTATTTTTTAAACCCTATGTCTCTCTTGAATTATAAGAGACCCAATGACCCTCTCTTCCATTTCATTTGGACTTTTTTAATAAGGATTGATCATTTTCCTTTATTCTTTGATCTATAATTATTTTAGGTACATTATACTTCTTCTCCTGTAATTATTTGATCCAGTTTCTTCCTTTTATTCTTGCCATGCGATGGAAGTTCATCTCTATGTTTCTAATGGATTTTATTGGTTTTTTGTTTGTTTGGTAATTCCACAACATAATTGGAGTGATTTATCTTATTTTAGGATAGGTGATTGGGATCCCAAACATTAGTCATTTATCATGCAAAGAACATTGACGCCTTTGAAGTAGGGGATTCATTGATTCACTATTTATTTACATGAAATCGTAAATTGAGAATGGTTTAGACCTTTGGAAATAAATGGAATTAACATAATAATTATTGAATGATATTAATAAAGAATTGGTTAGTTATTGGATTTTGAAGTACTTTATACCATGATAGTATTTTGCATCTTTTTTTCTAGATAGTGTGATATTTATTCTATTCTAGTTAGCATATATTTTTATGCTATGTATTAGTATATTTTTCTTAATGAAAATTGGTAAATAATGTAAAGTAGTGATTGATTGATAATTAATTAGATTAATAATATTTAAAGAAGATGATTATTGTAACAAATCTAGTGTTTCTTATAATTTGATGGAAATCAAATTGATTCAATGCACATGATTAATTTAAAATGATATTTCATGTGATTAATGGAATTGATAAATTATGTGAAGCATTTTTATTCTTGTTGATAATAATAAAAATAATTTTAAATGTGAATGATACTTCTCATAGTTTAATGAAACTATTTTAAATTCTATAGAGTATGTTTAATCTTTTGATAACTTGTTATAACTTTATGCTTTAGGTTGACCGTATTTGGAACCTATGATTAATGAATTGGTTAATTCAAGATGGTATAAAAACCAGTTGTTTGATAAAGATAATTTCCAAGGAATGAGTTTCCCATTTTATTGAGAAGGAAGAGTTACGTGTGATTAGAGTCGTGATAGATCATTTATATGTGAAGGATGAATGCCTTTTTACGGTCAATATTGCCATTTTTTCTATGATTGTTTTTTTCTATTGATTTTGTGATATTTTTTTAATATAAGATTCATTGTAAGATATGATATAGTGTGGGGAGGAATGTATGTGTTATGATCCTGGGATGGTTGAGCATGGATGGATGATGTGATATGGGTAGGGAGGCCCGAATGATATGGTAGTAGTTGATGGCCGTGATGGAGAGATGCATTGGTATATGAATGTGGGTGATGGGAAAGGAACTAGAGATTATTTAATTGGTTGAATTTCAGGCTTACCCATTTATATGATGTTGAGATCTTGGATGCCCTCTTTTGAATTTTTTTAATGGTCGATGTCTAGGTTGCATATTTTATCTTTATTCCTTTCCACAATACTTGAGGTATCTGGGTGTGCTTGGTTGCATGTTTATTCTTAGTGGTAGTTGGTTTTCCTAGAGTACTTGGTTTAAATAATTATTATAATAATGAATAAATAATTCTAAACCCACAGGGTTGGTGTTGATGGAATGAAAATACTAAAAAGATTTTAATCATGAGAAACCATAGACTGAGTTTAGATTATGTCTAGAGGCCATGAACTTTACTATGATGATTAATGAAATGTAATGTGGAGTAATTTTAATGGTTAATTAATTAATTAAGGTAAGGAAATAATATAAATAAAAGAATGATTCTAATGTATATCTTTTATATTTTTCTATGATTATAGGATATCAAGTCTTAACTATGGAATTCGGGAGATCGAGAGGCATTATCTATATTTATGTCTAATACTAGGTTATTCACATAGTGTGGTTGTGAGATATATTATATAATTTATATTTTTTGATTTCATACACTACCCCAACCATATTGATTAGGTCAAATGACACCCAATGGAATTTGGAAGAGTGTTTTCCCAGACATCTCAGTGCGATGATGGATGGCTAACAACCCCCTATTTACCCAATCTATTGTCTCAGTAGTTTACTTGTACTGGTATACATGGAGGTTATTTTTCCCATATATGTGTGTATATTTCTATAATGTATTGTGTTTATTTCACACACATGTATCTCTAGATATAATATCCAAAGGATTTTTATTGGTATGACGTGTATAGGCTGTGATGGCTTGAGGTACCTTACTTGGTGTATGGGTTATGATACCTTGAGGTATAACACTCGATGTATGATAAACACCATACAAGATATGGTGTACCCTAGAAACTACTTGTTTTATATATATTGTGATGTGATACAATATGTTGTGATGACGTGATTATGTGATGATGTGATGCATGAGGTTCATGTTGTGATACCTTTCCCAGACGTCTTCAGGCTGGCTTATTTTAGAGAGAGATAGATCAGGACATGTAACATTGGGGAAGAGTAGAAAAATAGTAGAAAAGTGGGATTAGGGTACCCTTGATATTCCATTATTATATTATATTCTCTATTTTATGCGATAATTAGTGAGAGTTAGCTATGGTGAGGATGGGAACTTAGTATACCTCTTTAGGTGATGAGTTAGTTTCACTATTGTTCACTATGATTTAGCGTGATTTATTTATCTTTTGTATTATAGGATCTGGGGAGGATCCTTTTGAGTATATAGTTATTCTCACCCTATGTATATATAAAATTTTTTTCATGTCATTTTTAGCAGGTTGGAGATCGAGCTGGATATTACTAGCTTGTGGTTTTCTAGGAACTGTTTAAGCTTCATGGTCACTGTCATCTTTACCATTCTGGTACTTGTAGTTTCCTTTTAATTTTTATATTACTATATACAATTTTATGTTTTCAATTTATATATATATATATATATTTGTGTAGGTTTTTATTGGTGTCTCTATCTTATCTATCTCTTCTGCATGTTCTCTTGGAGGGTAATGTCTCCCATATGTATTATTATTATACCCTCAGTGATAGTCTCCAACCAGGGGCCTATTGGAGACAAGACCTAGGCAGTAAACATCTACCATATCTTATTTAATGCCCAGGAGTGGTACTCTTTGGGGGGGGGGGTCATGACACCCTAGGCCCCTTTAGATGATATCTAAAGGAAGTCTATCGAAGAATATGGTATGTACCTTATCGAGTCTTTCATGTTTATTTCTTCTTCTAATTCCTATTAATGTATTGTACCCATCATAAAATAATAAATCTAGTATCATAAATTTATTTATATGGTATTATTATTAAGGGACAACCATTTTTGATATCTTTCCCATCCTATGAAAAGTGAAAGCATCGCTCTACATAGCGGTGTAATTAGTTTTTCATCACCATTTTACTTGGATGGTTATAAAGATATAACCAAAAAATGTATATTATATTTATGAAATAATTATTATTCTAGAATTAAAATATCATATCTACCTTATTAGACTCCAATCCTTTGGAAAACGATAATATCACTCATGTGTACATGTAGACAATAACCTCTACGAAGCGATATGATCCATTTTTCATTTCCACGTTACATGGATAGTATAAGGCTATATTTAATGGATATATATGATATTTATATCAGGATTTATATTATGAAGATTATAGAACCATAATAAATGTAAAAGGAACGAAACTTCCATGACAAAACACTCATGATAAAATAAAGTGGTTAACACCTGATATAATGATAATAATGAAACTTTGTTAATGAATCAGTGATAAGATGTTATAAGAGGATCATATATTATATTATAAATATTTTATGATTTTTGTATAAATTAATAACATGTTTAAAACAATTATACATGTGGTTTAAGAATGTTCTACTAAGGGTAAATATGAGGTAAGATATTTAATCTCAATTTCCACTTTATTAAGACACATTTTTTATTATAAATCTATTTACTTTTTGTGGTGTATATACTGCTCCTTTGATGTATTAACATGAATATATCAATTAGGATTATTTTCTCAATTCATGTTTATTATTTCAATGGTTTACAATTTAGATGTCACCAAAATGGTAAGAATTAATTTTACAAATCTCATTTAGTGATTTTTATTAATTTCATTGAAGGAATATTATAATATATCATCCATATAATTCAACACTTTTATTATAACTTTTATATTTAAGTAGTATCCATATTTTATTCTAAATTTCCATCTCTTTGGTACTTGAATCAAGAAAATAAATGTTTAAAATAAAATATGATCTTATTTACCTTTTTGATCGAGTATATTTTTCTCCCAGGTCAATATTTTTCAAAAAAAAAATACAAAAGTATTTTTTACATACTCAAATTGTTTATCAAGGAAGTTTTATATTACATTTAAATTTTTAAAAGGTTTTAAATAAATAATTCTAATGTTTTTTGAAAATTTTATTTTCAAATTTCTTTACAAAAATTCTAAAATGATTTTTTATGTATATGGTGTTAATGGAATTTCCCACAACCATAACAATTTTATGATAGTTAGATTATTCTTCAAGTTTTCAAGGGTTTAACAAAGAATAATATTTTAAGAAATATTATTTGAATGTTTCTCTTCCATTTTCTTTTATTCTCTAAAAGACATGAATTTATTTCAACACCTATATTTATGGTGAATTGATGTCCATTTCTCATCACTTAATTAATTTTGTAGTCATTATATTTATCTTAAAACATTAACTTACTTGTGAAAATTTTTCACTATACATTAAAATTATATTAAATATACATATTCCTTGTATCATGGATATGAGTATTTCTTAAACCATAAACAATTTCTACCTATGTTATTTTACTTTGAAATTTATTTTATTGACTGGTAAAATATTAATATTTTGTATTTTATACTCAATATGAATATTTGTTGATAAGAAATATTTTTCAGGAATTAAATTAATTATTCAGTATGTGAGGAATGCATTGAAAATGCAGTGGTGGGTGGGTCCTAGAATTATATACCCCCTAGATGCATATACATGTCTCATGAGACAAACCAGTTAGTTAGCCTTATTAAATGGGGTTTTGGTGTATGCCTTCCCATGGATTAAACTATCTTAGAATAAGACCTTGGTGGTAAAGATATAATGATGTCTGAGATAATAAAATAAAATATTATTTATTTCATTCATTGAGAATTTAGTTATTCTTATCCATGATCTTACTAAGTTGATATTATCCATGGATGCATTTTTTACTCGAGTTTTTTAATAAATGGAAGGTGTTTTCAGTTATTTTCTTTCCATATATACCTTAATTATACATGATATCTTGTATTTTATGTAACTCTTACTGAAAATTTTAGCCCACCCTTAATTTGTTTCATTTACTTATGACATGAAGAAGAAATATTTTAATGAGTTTAAAGGATTCCAACATTTTATTTTTGTTATATAGTTTATTTATAATGTAAAATAGGAATCATGTATATATCTAGTTCTTCATGATTTCTAAAATATTTGGTCCTTTGAGATTTGATTTCTTATATCTTATACTAATGTAATAAAATATACATCGAATTTGGGTTACTAGAGTTGGATTCATCACATCAATGTATTCTTTCACAATAGGTAAATCTTCAATTATAAGGATAGATTTACCATCCATAGGTTTTTTCAGCTGAACTACACCCAAAATTTCATTATGGTTAGATACATGAGGTGGATCTATACATGATTCTGATGATGAATTCATCCCTCTAATGATAAGGGATTCCAAAAATCCTTCACAAATGTTAATATTATTACTTTGGAAATAAATTTGTGCAATATACTTTGAAATGAAATATATACCAAGGATTATATCAAAGAAAATAATTGGTACAATGACCATGTTTTCAAATTGGGTATGTTTATGCATCATAATTTGGAGGGATATACATATCTTTATTTCAATAAGATTTCTACTAGTAGTATTTTTTTACTACTCCCATATTAGGGTGTTAGGGGAAGATTTTATGTTTATAGAAAATATAGAAGATATAAAAGAGAGTGAAGATCAAGAATTTAATAAATAATTAGAAAAATATGTCTTTAAGATAAAATTACCTACTACAACATCTTTAGGGTCCTCACCTTTAGTTGTAGTAATCTTATATTCTTAGTATTCCTCCCATTTTCCTCTTATATGGTAGATTCCCTTGACACATGGGGTATTGTCTCCAATAATTCCCCATATCCCTACAGTTGAATCACTATATTTTATTTATTTCTTTATTCTCCTTTCATTCATTATTTAGATGGACCTTTATCTCTACACTTATAAAAAACTCCAATCCCCTTTATGAATTTGCAAAGATGTTTGTTTCTACAATATTCACATTGTGGAAATACTATCATCCCTTTCTTATTCTTTGATGCAATGCACTTTCCTTGGTACTCAACTGACCACTTATTTTATTTATTCCCCATGATGATATAATACTTAGAAAACTATTTATATATCTTGATGGAATATGATATTATATCATCATATAATAAAAATGTTTGTTAGATTAGTTCCGTTCAGATGCTTGGCGTAATCCCCTTAGAGAAATGATTACTCACTCTTTTTAGATTATGTATATTGTTTGTTTCAATCCATGGTATTTTTTTGAATCTATCCTCACATTCAAAAACACTTTCCACCTCTATATACATCATGATGAGTAACATTCTCACCATTTTGGCTCACTTATCTTGAGGAAAATATTTCATTAAGAGTATCACTATAAATGATCTTCATCCCACACTTTCTATTTCGTCAACATATTTGGTACTTAGAATCAATGACCACCATTGATCATAATCTCCCTTTAAATGATATATTGCCTCAATAACCTTATCATTTTCATTAATTCCAAAATTCACAAATATAATTTCAAAGGATATGATCCATTCATTAGCTACCAATGTATTAGTAGTTCCATTAAAGTTTGGAGGCTTATTTTAGATAAAGAAATCCAACATAGGTGCATCACACTATTGAATAATAGGTTTCTCCATTCAAGAAAGGTTATTATTTATAACATGGGTTAGTTTCCTCAATATGGGTTGTTATCTTCTTAGTACCAACA
The DNA here is from genome assembly GCA_963277665.1 of Viscum album. Taxonomy (NCBI): domain Eukaryota; kingdom Viridiplantae; phylum Streptophyta; class Magnoliopsida; order Santalales; family Viscaceae; genus Viscum; species Viscum album. The sequence continues at coordinate 287,542 of CAUJRU010000476.1, read as the reverse complement.
CTCAAAGTATTTACTAGCTCTTAAGGGAAATCCCTACATTGACTATAGGTATTGTCACGATCTCCATTTCATCCTCTATGTTCTATCTCTAAATAATTTAAAAAAACATAATTAGCTCATAAAATTTTGAATATCAATCGATGGAATAAAAATCCTTCTCAAGGAAAACATTTTTAGATATTATAAGTTATTATCAAAATTCTTGTTTTAGATATGTTATTTTAAAAATATAGTTCCCTGGGTTCCTATAAAACATGCTCTTATAATAACTATAAATACCCCGAAAACATTTACCAAGATCCATTGTCTACTTTATTACATTGGTAAATGATATAATGGATTGTTCCACTAAGGATCTATCATTTTAGTAGTCTTGGAAAACTATATACATACATGACTTCGATATTAAATTTGAAATTAATAACATAACCTGAAAAATTTTCTTGAATCGTTGAAAATCATTCAAAGATTTTTTATTCATATATTGGGGAATGGAAAACAATATGAAGGGTGATCTCAGATACTTAGTAAGGGAAATAATACAACCAAAGAAATCATGAGAAGAAAAGTCATTGAAAATATGGAAAAGTAGATAATAATTATAATTTTCATTTGATCAATAAAAAGGGACTTAAAATGTAAACATAGAGAATATCAACATAACAATCACATGGATAATAATAACTGAAATAATAATAAAGGAAATGAATAAACTTTAGACATAACAATCTTATCAACAAGTCCACATGCTAAAACATCGTGAACCATACATTAAAGGCTTTGTGTGAAGATAGTTTAATGAATATATAGGTATACTACTAATACCCAACTAATTTGGCCAATTTTTTTTGTCTCATGAGACATGTTGATGCATCAAGGGTCTATATATAACTTGGCCCCATCCATCACATTCATTTCTAATGCATTCCTCATATATTTAATGATCAATACAATTATTTCTCAAAATCACCTATAAATAAACATTTATCCATACTGAGTCAAGAATAAAAAATATTCCCCAGTATTTGAAATAAATTTCTTAATAATATTCCTTAAACTGAAACCACATAAAGAACTTTTATATGGTTAAGAAAAAATTAGAGAAATGTAATTGATTCTATATAAATACATGATTCAAAAAATATGGCCATGGAGGTCAAAATAATGTCCAATGGAATGTGATCATGAGAAAGTTAATGAATACAGTACCATAAATCAGTAAAAAATAAAAGAAGAAAACGATTTCATCAAAAATGAATATTTTTTAGTAAAACCAAGATTTTCAAATTCAGAAAATACAATGAAATAAAAACATTAAAAATAAATTCCTTGAATCTTTATGTAATAATAATGTTCAAAATTACATTCAAAATTCATTCCATTACTTTATGAAAACAAAACCTTTCTATTTTCAATAAAAAATTCATAGAAAATGATTTTATTTAAAGAATCATAGAATAATGTTTATGAATTTAAATAGATAATAAAAGTTATATATATTGAAAAATCCATTCATGTAGTATGTATTAAAAAAAATTCTTTTAATTTTTTTAAAAATTTAAAACTGTCTTGTTAAAAAAAATTTAAACAAATTAATTTTTGAAATTTTTAAATAAATTAAAGGGTAGAAGAAATGTAAATTTTACAATAATTAAAAATCAGATAAAAATATTAATAAAATTTCTTGAATAATATTGATATGGAAGATAAATATTTGTGGTTGAATAAAAGAAATAAGTTCAGTTTTGTTTAAAAACATCTTTTGATCTATTAGTAGCAAAGAGAGGAAAATTTTGAAGAAAAATATTAAAACCTAATAAATAGATATAGGATAAGAAAATATTTTAGGTTTAATAAATAAAAATTATATAATTATTCCAATATAAATTTAAACATGAACAATCCCAAAAAATTGTGAGAGTTTTAAAAAAATCATTATGACTTTAATTACTTTTAAATCAAAACACCTTAAAAGATAAAAAGGGAATCAAAACATAAAAAACCCTGAATATTTGGTAATTATTTGTAAAATATGTCAAAGGGGAAGTATATACACCATATAAAATATATTATTTGTATAATATAACATAAGTCTCAATGAAGTAGAATTGAGACAAAAAATCTCTTATCTTGGATTCCTTCTTGGTCAAAAACATTATATCCTCCTAAATAATCAATTAAATTTTAATAAATAATTTATTATTAATATTTTTTTAGTTATATTATATTTTAATGTAATTTTTATAATTATTTGAAATTTATTCATTTTATATCTCTTACACACATCGACTACTTAAGGTTGTTTGGTTGATTTCTCCAAAACTACTTTGGTATGCTGACTACAGTAAAATGTGTTTTTAAATGATTAATTCACCTCTATACTGTTTATATTTTTATTATTATATTTTTTAATTATTTTATGAAATTTTAGAACCAGCAAAGAAAAATGGTAATAGAAAAATGAAATATGTTGTTCATAGTGGTGGTAGTGTGCACGTACACATGATGACATTTTCATTATCCTATCAGATGGAAAGGAAAGAATGTATATAATAATTAATTATAAAAAATAATATTAATAGAATAAAAATAATATATATTCATTATATCCATCTATATGACCAACCATGTAAAATTGAGATGAAAGGGGAATCACATCCTTCTTATAGGTGGTAGTCCACACATGTTCACAAGCAACATTACCATTTTACAAAAATATAATATTAATAAGGTAGATGATATATAATATTACCAAAAATATAATTATGTCACAAATATCTATATATATCATAAATTCATCATAATAACCATCCATGAATGGTGGTGATGGAAACAATAATTGCATTACTTCTGGTGGTAGCCCACACGTATTCATGAGCGATGTTATCATTTTCAAATGGATTTTAATAATGTAGATAATGTAATATCCTGATATTTCTTAAAATAAGGTTATGTTTGATGGTATATATGACATGGAACACCGAGCTTAAATGAAACAAAAAATATTATTATTTAAATATGATCATTATAACCTATCCATTAAATTTGCGGGTTTGAATAAAAGTAAAAATATTATGAAATATATATAAAATTCCTAATAAATAAAAATTTATTGATAAATTCTTATAAAATAATCAGTCATTTTTTAGAAATGTCGTTTTATGCTTCAAAAATACATTTTCCTCAAAAATGATTTTTATTACTTTTTGTGATAGAATATTATAAATAATTTATAAATTTTTTTATAATTTAATTTCATAAAAAATGATCTCATTTTTGAAATCATCATGTCATGATTATCTTAAGATTAATTTTTGAGAATTTTTTAAAAAGTTTGATTTTTCAATGAATAGTCAAAAATTCTATTTTTTAAAATATATTGTATTTTCAAGTATTTAAAAATTCATATTCTTGTTTATATCAGTTTTATAATTTAATTAGTTTATTTTTATTAAAAATAATCCAATAAGTTTTATTTTAATCAACATTATACTTGAATCTGGTATAAAAACATTTTTATACTAAAAAGACATTTTCAGGATAAACAGTTTTTTATCACATTTTACGGGTTTAATTTAAGATTAAATTATTACACCTATATTAATTGAGTTTGGAAGAATATATTCCATATTTTGAATCATAATAATTAATATTAGGTAATAAGTTCAATTTAATTTTTGTTCATAATTAATAGTAAAAATAGCACAATTCTGTTACCACGATTAAGGTTAAAACAGGTGTATCTGGGGGTTAAATTAAAGAGAAAACATTTAAAATGAATTTTTTTTTATAAAACCAATTTTACATCAATATTTATTCCCTAAATCATCTAATATTTAAAAATATTCCATTTTGGAGCCATTTGTCTTGAGTAAGACCATAATATTTTTTGATTCAGAAGTTACTAATAGAGTAAGGGTTTTTATAACTCAATTTCATTTCATTGGGTTATATCACATCTTCATTGATTATATTGTTCCAAGATTATGTGTGAAATTACATTTTTTTGATTAATGTTGTATATTCTCTATATTTTTTTATTTACATTTGTTAATCATAATCTCTCTATTTATTAATTTTCAAATTCAGTGATATGATCTTTGTAAGGGTTATTCATCTCATATTTTCCTTCTTTATGATATATTCTTATATTATGCACCTATATTATTTTATGAGGTGTATATATTGACCCTTGAAATTTTATATCATGGATATCCTTATATTAATTTTATTTAAATCTTTATTTGAATTAATTTCGCTCACAGGCTTAAGATTTGAAAGTTACAAAAAATAGAAGGATTTTTCTGATATAATGTCATATTATTTCAAGATTGTCAATGTTAAAAGTTCATTTAGAATCCATCATATGCTATTATTTTCTTGAAAAATATCTATTTTCTTCTCCTTTAATTATTAATTTCGTTTAAATATTTATTTTCTACTTCTTCTTTTATTGATTAAAGAAACAATAAGAAATTTCTTTGTATGTGATACTGATCTTGTATCTTCTTTTAGATTGGGAATCATTCTCTTCAATGGGAATTTTTTAGGAAATTTTTCCAAAAATGTTATTTTATAGACATAATTTATATTCTTGAGTTATTTTATATGATCTTTGAAATTATTTTTAAAAGGTTTTAATGGTTTATTTCTTAACATTTTCCACATGGGTAACTTTTGACACTCTTTACAAAAGATTGAAAATAATGTTTATTTTTAAAATTTATGACATGAATGGTTTTCCCACATTATTGAACATTATTTCAATTGAATATTACTTTATAAGTATCTGAGATTATTTTCATAGAAATTATTTTCACAATATGTTTTTAATTTTTAATTTTTAAAATTAATTTTAAAAGTGGAAACAACATTTTATTTAAGAATTTTTAATGATATTTTAATTGTATTACTATTCACTAACAACAAGAACCCTTTATGTTACATATGATCCACTAAAGTTATGTTATAATGATACCATATTTATTATTTTTCTGTATTGATTATGATTGTTATAATGATATTTTCATGAAACCACTTATTTTTTATGCGTAAATCCAGATATGAAAGAATAATGGTTATTGTTATGTTGAAAAATGAAGGATTTAATGTTTTATGATTATCTTATGGTTATTGATTTTTTTTTTTTCACAGGTGAGACTGATATAGCTCATTATAAAGGGTTATGCTTATATAACTCTCTAATTCATTATAAAAAGGGGCAGAGTTATCTAGTTATTGGTTTCTACTAAGAGATTGTTGAAATTTACAGGGTTGGTTATACCATTTTTAATAGTGATTGTAAGAGAGATATAAAAATTATGTTCCAAGTTACCAAAAAGTTTTATTTATTATTTCATCAATTTATAATGGATCATTTTCTTAAGGATTTTTTTCACAAGGTTTTTTTTTGTTGACATATATGAATCTTGTCTTACATTAAAGCTTTGTGTCATGTCTAATGTTTTATGGTCAAGGTTTTGGTGGGTATGAATTCTTTTATGTTATTCTCAATAAGATTGAAATTTTCATCATGTATTTATACCCATATTATTCTAACTGGTGACACTCAGATATTAATGATTATGTTTACCGTTACTGAGAATTTAAGATCACCATTCTTATGTTTCATTTTACTATGATTATGAATAAGAGTTTTAAGTATGTTATGAAAAATAAGGTTACTAGATGTGAAGATGTTAGTTGGAGATGAAATATTTTTTTTGAGATATCTATTTATGTATCCATGTTTCTATGTAAGATTTTGACATAATTATTCAAACTATAATCCTAAAAGGTCATTAGGTATGTAAGTGATCCAATATTTCAGTTTGAAGTTATCAATTTGGGATGGATAAAATTAGGTCACGTTAATATTTATCAGGGAATTTTTTTTAAGGATTATGTTTTTAGAACTGGATTTGAGAGTATGGATTTAGGGATATTATATTTTGTATTGTAGTAGTGTTTAGATAACTTTGGAGATTATGAAGTTTTCATGTGAGGTTAACTTATGTGTTATATATACCATCATGAGTTTATAAGTTTAAGGTTTATCATACGTTCAATGGAATAGAAATCCATTTTGAGGTTTAAAGTAATGGGATTTTGAGGTAATTAATGATATGTTGGGATTTGGTTGAGTTATATGTAACCCTTAGGATTAAAGAAGAGAATTATTTTTTTAAGAATTCTATTACATTTTTTAGGGATATAAGCTTAAAGGTATGCGATAACCATTGAGGTTAAAACTTTCTTTAATGTTGAGGTTGTTGAGTTTAATCAGGATATAGGGTTATTTATTTATAGAATGATCTAAGATGAACCTTTGGTGCTACTATAGAAATTTTGACATTAAATGTATTTTTTATTCATACATTTTGGATATTATCTTACCTTATTCTAACCATTTCTGATTTTCTTGATATCTAAAGATAATTGGAATAACTTTTTATCCTTTTTTGGATTATATGATCCATTATAAGTTGATTTTAGTGATTTAATAATGAAAAAATCATCTTGAATACTAATCATTTTGAGAAAAAGATGTGATTGTGGTGGAAATTTATTAAAGAATAAAATTATACTTCTCAAGTAATTATATTTCCTTATGTTCTTATACTATATGGTAAAAGTAATTCATAATATCTAAGAAAAGGATCTTGAAAAAATGTGATCCAATTAAATTCATTATTAAGGAATTTACGGTCTTCTTCACATCACTTTACTTTATGGTTTTGTGGTCATTAAATTTCTCATGATAATTAACTTTCTTGTGATAAATGTTGTATGTCACTATCCATCATTATTTGGACATTACTTTTTCCTCCATGTCTATATTCTAACTTCCCACTAATTTCTCCTATTTGGAAAACTAGTTATGTGTTATTCTAGATGAAATTTGTATTTCCCTTTCACTCTTTTCAAGAAGAGTTTTTATTAAACACTATTGATGAGAGTTTTAAAAAATGTTATTTTTGAATTCAAAACCCTTAATTACCAAGCATAAGTTCAAATTATGAAAACCCAATTTTTTAATGTGAGGGAGGGATTTAACACCTTGATATTTTTTAAATAATATTATATTTAAAAGTGTACACATGATTTTATTCTTGTTGGGGAAATATGGATCTCATTCTCAATATGAAAAAGAATCCCTCATAATACCCTACAATATTTTGGCTAGGATTCAATAATGAATATCCTTAGATCTGACCCTCTCTTGGATCATGGAATTATTCAACCTGAAATGGGAATATTCCTTCAATTATGTGATTAAGGATTATTATGAAATAAAGAATAACTTAGATGAATACTTAAATTCATTGAGTGATTCATGGTCATTAGAAAGAAAATTAATCACTTTTTTAGAGGCTCTTCAAGGCTCTGATCCTATCAAGGATGAACTTCCTAGACCTTACGCCTTCAAAAAACATGAAGATGGTGGTTATTTAGTGGTTTCAGATCTTGAAAACATTTAAAAGAGGATGGATCTTTTCAAATTATATATTCATGGGCGAATATATTACTCCAAGAGTGACAAACCATGGCCCTATACTGACCTCAAATCCATAGTTACGATTTGATTGGAATATGATTCAAATCGGTAGAGGTTTTTTCTACATCTTTATGGGGTGTAAGGATTACCTATAAGTAGTGAGAATGATTGGTAATGTTCAATTGATACCTAATTTACTGAGAATATCTGAATGGGAAATCAACTTAAATCCATTTATTCAAAGCAATTCAAATGCTCACATTTAAGTTGGACTTCATGGTCTAAACTGGGTGTTTCAGCACCCTAAAATCCTAAACCACCTCCCTTCTAGTATTGGAATACCTTTGAAGATAGATCACCATACTCTTAATAGTGAACTTGGTATTTATGCTAGAATATTGGTTGATTCCAACATTGACACAAATCTTCCTGATGTTATCAATTTATCTTCCATCGATTATAATATTGAAATAAAGGAGGAGTCTGAATATGTTCCTATATTTTATGAGTATTTTAGAATTATTTTACATGACATTACTAATTACAGGTTTGTCTAGAAACAAGTGAATCCACCAACTGATTCCAATTCTAAGAAAAAGGCTAAAAAACAAAAAAAAGGAAACGAAATTATTGTGGGTGAGGGTGAGTATGAAAAAAATAATGATTCTATGAGATGGATGAATAAACTAAGAAACATCTTTTACATAAAGAAAATTATTTGGAAGAATTGGATTGTTCTTGTGTATTAAGAGGAAAAGAAAAGTTACTTTACTTAGCCTACCACAAATCTCAAATTTACTGTTATTCCTCCTATTGAAAATGTGGGTCATAATATAGTTATGGACACTGAGGATGAATTCATTTACCTTGAGATTTAATAAAATATTCAAAGGATAGCTGAAGCTATGTAGTCTGAACTATTAAAGGAAGTCTCTGATAGTCAAGAGAAACCTAAGAAAATTCAATCTCTTATTACTTCCAATGATGGAACGACCTCGGATGATGACTCTCTCACTCTTTTTATGGTATCTAATGATGGTATGGGAAATAAAATCTTAGATATTAATACTAGAAGAACACTTTTTATAATATATTGGAGACAAATAAAGCTATCACATCCACTACCACACTTCCTCAGCCGAACAACCTCTAGAAGCCTTCATCTATACAAGCGGGTAAACCTGCAGATGTCAGTGTCCATAAAACTTATGTGAAGTTGAGTGAAGATATCAATAAATTCATCATAGAACCTAGTGGGGCTATCCACCATGTGTCTATCACACCTGATCATCTTATTGAGGATGGTAATCCTAGAAAAATAGATCCCCCACTAGAAGTTCTTTCACTGATATTGATGAGGCAATTTTAAAGAATCCTATAAGTTTCCAAAGTGGGATATCTAAAATTGAAACTACACCTGAACTTCTTCTTAAATAAGAAAATTAATCCTCTAAAGGTTACAGCTATTAAAATGGACTTGTGGGATCATAATAATCTCAATTATGTTTTAGTGGAAGATCAAGTTTTCGTCACTTATAATGACAAGAATGAATTGGGGTACTCTTCTCCAGAATAATATAATCTAATGAGGGTATCCCAAAATATGTGAAGAAATACACTATCATCATAAAATCAAACAAAAATAAAACTTCTGGTGGTAAGAAAAAAGGGGGAACTTTTTCAAATAAAAGGTTTAAATAAAAATCTTATTATCTAAATTTTAGGTTCTGGAAAACCCTAAAACAATGATCTATCTTCGAATTTTTATAAGTAAGCACAAATTGAATCTTCTAGATAATTTTTATCCAAAAAGGATATTTTCTAAGATGATTTAATCTCTATAAAATTTGGTCTACAAGCATATAAATACAAATCAGTCCAATTATGATATCAAAAAACTTTGCGTCTTATCTCATTCAAGGTTGGATGGAATCACATCCATTAATCACATTGATCAGATGGTTTCTCTCATATATATTTATATGGGGATAAAAAATTCTTTCTATTTTATCTATGCTTACAGTTATTACAAGGAATGAAGGGTTTTATGTCAGAATATTCAGATCTTGAGAAGATCAATAACTCGTTATTGGACTCTTGTTACATACTTCGATTCCATTTTGAATCCTAATGAAAGGCTTGGCATAATTAATTCCTATACTTCTATCAGAGAACTCCAAGCTTGTATTTAAAATAGAAACCTTCATGAAGTTAATTTGGCGGGTTCCAAGTACCCATGGTATAGAAAGAACCTAAAAAAATGGTTTCTTGAAAATTATAGAGAGTTTTTTTCAATTAATCTACCCTCAATATTTTGACGATGATATCTTGCACCACCCTTATAAAATTTAACTCAGATCGTAACCCTATATTGGAAAACATTGTCTCCATAGTGTTTTAATTTTCCTTCCTTTTTTGATTCAACAATTCTTGGGCCTCTCACCCTGATTATAAAAATTTGATTCAAGACACTTGGTTCTCTGCAAACTATGTATATGATTCCATAGATTTTTTCTTAATGCTCAAAGTGATTAAGAAAAAGCTGGAAATCTAGAGTAGGGAGTACTTTAGTCACATTGATAAAAACATTACTCATTTAGAATCTATACTTCACTCCATCCAAAAAAATATCATAGGATGTGACTTCACTTATGATCTTTAGTAAGAAAATACTATCAATAATGATATCAACACACTTATAAATTTCAAAGAGGGAATTCAAAGAGAATCATTAAAAGTCAAATGGTTAAAGGAAGGTGATATAAATACAAAATTTTTGAACACCCTTCAAAGAGTTGAGAAACTCATTAGACCTTTGACTATTTTAATTTATATTGGGGATTTATTTGAATAAAATAAGAATTGGCTTCTCATATTGTATCTTATTATAAGAATATATTTAATGTACCTAGCACCTATATTGATCTGATGAAAGATATCGTTCCTTTACTTTTCAATCATGAAGAAAAATTACATCTTATCACCACTATCTATGAGTTTGAGACCAAATAAGATGTTTTTGGTCTGAATTTTTGAATCCCTGTTGGTCCAGATGGGTTTAAAAACACTTTTTTTCATAACTTTTGGCAGATTATCCATTGTGATGTTTTTTGACCTTTTAATCATTTCTTGAAATGTGATCATATTAGAAAAATTATTAATACTCAATTTCTTTAACTCATTCCTAAAGTGGATAATGCAAATGAGGTTCATCTCTTCATAACTATGGATTTATTTAATACCATATATAAAATTATTGGGAAAATACTTTCCTATAGGCTTGATGGTATTGCCAAAAATATTTTCTACTCTAAAAAAATTGGTTACATCAAAGGAAGAACCATTCAATATTTCTCGATCACTATCTCGGAATGTATCAACCTTATTTGGAAATACACCAGAATAAGTAATGTTTATATCAATATTGATGTTAAAAATTCTTTACACACGTTATATTAGGGATCTATTTTTAATGTTCCTACCAATTTTTGATTTGATGAGGTCTTTATTAAATGGGTCAAAATTATGGTTAGCTCATCTCACATCTCAATGCTTATCAATGGATCTCCTAAGGTCTATTTCACTTGTTCAAAAGGTTTCAAACAAGGTGATCCCATTTCATCCATTATTTTCTCTATTACTAAATATTTTTTAAGTAAAATTCTTCTCCATATGGTCAATGTTAACAAATGTCAAACCCATCAGAGCTGCCAATGGTCTTATTGCTTCTACTCACCTTCTGTACACCAATGAAATTATTGTCTTCACTCACGGTGATAAATGAAATATTAGAAAATTCAGGAATGTTCTCATTCATTATGAAATATTATCTAGAAAAGAGATAAATTTGGGAATTCATACTTATACTTTGGAAAAAATATTCCCATATCTAGAAAAGTATGCATCATCAATAGTTGGGAATTAAAGAGGGTGTGATACCATTCAATTATCTTGGAGTCCCGATGTTTTGTGGAAAATATTATCATAGTAATTTTTCTCAAATTTTGAGCCAAATCAGAAATCAACTAGTCTCATGGAAAGGCAAAAACCACTTAATGGAAGGTAGGGTTAGCCTCATGAAAGGTACAATTATTTCAATTTCTTTTTACTCATTTGTGGTCTATAAATGGTTTTCCTATCTCATTAAAAATATCAACACATAAATAAATAATTTTGTCTAGATTAGAGGCATCATTTAGTGTAGACTTTCTATGGTTCCATGGAAGCAATGTCATTAACCTATTGATTATAGAGGGATTTTCATAAAAAATATATGCGAATTCAATAAAGGTTTTCAATATAATTTCATGTTGAGACACATAAATGGGAAGTATGAGAAACTTGAATTTCTAAGATCCAGTTTCTTTAACATGATAAACATCAGAAATTAGAATTATGTGGATTCTTCCATTTGGCCTACCCTAAAAGACTCTTATTCTAATATTTTAGTGAACTCTCACTTGCTTTACAACATCAATTCTTCTCTTAACTTTTGGTATAATAATTGGACCGGTACACCTATTCTCAATTTTTTGAATTCATTTGACCCATAACTTGACATTAATATGTCCACCAAAGAGAAAATGAATAATTCCTGGGAAATGCTCCCTGTCGAAGTCAAGTAAATAGTCTCAAACAATACCTTTATCAATGGAAATGATGTTATGTTTTGGGAGCCTTCCTTTAATGGGATGTTATCCACCAAACAACTATATCAGAGTGATATACAAAGAAATATTAAAATTTGGAGTAAGTGTTTCAGTAGAAAACACAATCTTCCATCTAGATTTACTCTTGAATGGAGGGTCATGTATTCTAAAATCCCTACTGATTACTTCCTTAATGTTTTTGGAATTAAATTGTGCTCTCACTATTCCTTATGTAATGAACATAGGGATGATATTAACCATATTTTTCTCAGATGTGTGAATTATACAACCCTATGGAAAACTTATACAAATCTCTTTGAGGTTAGAATTCTATGAGTAGCCAATATACAAGATAATATATCTACTTGCATCAATTAGTCTCTTTCCCAAAAATTGATAAACCTGTTCATGGTAGCATACACTGAAGTTATACATGTTATCTGGATAAGCCATAACAGCCTCCTACATGGTAATTCTTCATTATTAGTATAGAAGGCCCTCGACCGCATTATTCTTGATTTAATAAACTCTAACTCTCTTCAATATGGGTATCGTAACAACTCCATTCAGGACCTTCTTATGCTTAAAAATGTTGGAATTTTATGTAACATTTTTATTTCTTCTAGAACCTTTGAAGTCTCATGGATTAATCCATTTACGGTCTTGATTAAATTTAATATAGATGGATCTTCATAAGGTATCCCAGGTCTCTCCATCTATGGTCTAATATTTAGAAACCAAAAAGATTATGGAATGGGACATCTATATGAACTAGGTGGTATCACCACTTTACATGACGAGGAAATGTTAGGGATAATCAATTTGGTTGAAATAGAAAAGTAATATGGTTGGATTTCCTCCTATGGACCAGGACATGGTGTATCTTAAATAGGAGGTGGAAAATATGGAAAGATCCTTGGAGGATAGATGGAGTAATGAGGTTTATGAGGAACTTATGGGTAGGAAAAGTGTGTTGGAAGAATTAATCCTATAGCAGGAGTGTGTTGACAGAGAGAGGGCTAGAGTTAAATGGATTCGGAAGGGAGATAAAAATTCTTCCTATTTCCATGCATGTATTAAGAAAATAAAGTGGTGGGTCAGTCTGGGCATTCTTTTGGAAGATGGTTCTTGATCAAGGGATATGGATGTGATTGGCTCCTTGGCTGTGTCTTTCTTCAAAAATTTGCTTACTGGTCCTAATTTCTGCATGGGTGTTAGTTATCCTAATGGGAATGCATAGTTGTTTGAGGTGATTCCGCACATGGTTTCTGGTCTGAAAAATTATCTGATGGAAGCCATTACTGATGAGGATGAGATTCATGCTGCTATGTTGAAGCTTAACCTGGAGAGTGCTCCGGGTCCTGATGGGTTCCCTGGGGTGTTTTACAGAGGGGCTTGGGAGGTGATCAAAGCTGATCTTATTTTTGTTATCCAGGCTTTCTTTTGAGGGGGCCCTATTTCTAGGGTGGTTGGTGCTACTACCCTAGTTATGATTCCTAAGGTTAATAATCCTTCTTCCATCCGTGATTTTAGACCGGTAAGTATGTGCAATTTTTCCTACAAAATCCTTTCTGATAAATGTGGTGACATTTAGGCCTGCTCCATTCACAGATTGTTGATGATGCGGAAAGGTTCATTTCCTATGATCTATCTTGGTTCCCCTATATCTCCTAGTAGAATCTGCATTAGAGATTATGATGGTATTGTTAATAGAATCATGAACTGTGTTATTAACGGGAAGAATCGTTTTTTTCCTTTGGTGGGAGGATTGCCTAAATCAGTAGTGTTTTGTTGGAGATCCCGGTTCATGTTATCTCAGCTAGAAATGTGCCTAAGGGGGTTGTTAGGGCTATTGAAAAGGATCTGGATGATTTTATTTGGGATGATCACATTGAGGGGAAGTGTTATTGGGATTCTTGGGAGAAATTTTCTAGACCGGTTCGGGAAGGTGGCGCCAATATCAGAAGCCTTAGGGATTTCCTTCACTGATTACACGCGAAGCTTGCCTTGGAAGTTGTGGAAGGCTCCACTCTTTGGGGTAAAACCATGGCCTTGCAAGGAGTGGATTTCCGGGGGTACAGTAGGGAGGTTTCTCCTTTCTGGGATTTAATCCAGAGTTTTCTTCCTATTATTTACCTTAATTCGCGTTGTATTATTTCGTAGGGAGATATTTCTTTCTGGAGTCACAACTGGTCTGGGTCGATTATTGGCTTTCCTATTTATCTGGTTCCTACGATCTCGTTCAAATAAGCTAGTAGTTATCCATCTTTTATTAATACTTTTATTGATGAAGATTGAAGGAAGGTTTTTGACCATATTGAGCTGAATAGGGATCTAGACAAATGTGTTTTCACTGCTTCAAGGAATGGTATTTTTTCCTCTAAAGAGTTTCAGGAGATCTCTTTCATCCAGGATTATAATGATTGCTGGAATGAGATGCTTTGGTGTGATAGCATCCCAACTGAGTATAATTTTATTGTGTGGAGAATAAAAAATCAGGCTGTTCCTACTGATGAGAATGTGAAAAGAAGGGGCATCTATCTGGCCTCCAAATGTCACTGTTGTAGTTATAGTAGGGAGGAAAATTCCAACCATCTATTTTTTGAGAGTGATTGGGGATTCACTATGTGGAGTTTATTTGGTGAATTAACACATATTTCTGGTTCTGTTTATGACTGTTCTTCTTTTTGGGATAGATGGTTTAATGGTATAAATGGTGTTAGCTTTGAAATAACGGCAATATATGTGATTATTTGTGTAGGGTGTTGGTTCATTTATAAATCTATGAATAATGCCCGGTTTGAGGGTTTTCAAACCCCAAAAAGGTTTGGTGATTTCTAGAACTAGACTCCTGATGCTGGATCTGCTTTGTTTTTCCAATGTTTCAGGAGATGCGCCCTCCTTGAGGAATGTGCAGGCGTGTTATCCTATTGTGGATCGTCCATCTCACATGAGGAAAGAAAATTGGGTTAGATGGTGCCCTCCTATTATGGGTTTGAAGTTGAACTTTTATGGCTCTTGTATTGATGGTCTCATCCGGGGGGTGGTGTTGTTCGTGATGGGAGCAGATGTATTTTTCTTGCGTATTATGCTATCTATGGGAGTGGCAGTTCCATCCAAGCTGAGGCTGAGGCTATGCTTACAGGGATTAGTTTGTGTGCCCAGAGGAATATATCTCTTTCTCATATTAATACCGATTCAATGATCATTCATGACTCAGTTAATGGCAAGATATATTCTCCCAGGTAGATTTCTTATATTATAAGGAAATGCAGGACCTGGATCAACAACAATGGTTTGAGGCTGTCTCATATTTGGAGAGAGGGAAATAGAGTCATGGATTATTTTTCTTCCCTGAAGGTGGTGGATCAAGGTACAAATGTTGTGTGTTTTCATAGTATTTCTTGTATTTATTCGGAAGGGTTGGTGCTGATTAGGGGGGGCCAGTTGGGTCTCCACTATTTTAGACCACCTTAGTATGTTCTTTTTCCACTTCCCCAGCCTTGTTTGAAATGGGTTGTGTCTTTAATAAAAAATATAGTTTATTGAGTAAATAAAAAAAACATGGTTGGATCAACTTTTGGATTGAATATGAACCAACTACTGTTGTACTAGATATTATGAATAGTTCTATTCACCTCTCATAAAAGATAACTGCTAGATCAAGTAATTTCATAGACTCTATTTTGTCCATGAATCACATCATAATGCATTCTTATTGTGAAGCAAATCATTTGGCTAAAGGACTTGCGAATAAAGGGGTCATTATGCCTGAGTTGACTTAGCTCAATGAGTTTCCCGATGAGCTTCTATATTTCTTTCAAAGGGATTATTGTAAAAATACTTTTTTGTAACTTTTTCAGCATTTATTTTTTTAATAAAGGATAATTTTCTCTTTTTTAAACTTCTCATTCCATGTCAAAAAACAGAATATACAACATGCAACACAAAACATAAATGAACTAAAAAATATTGTTATATAAATATGACCATTATAACCTAACCATTAAATTATATGGAATTAATAAAAGTAAACGAATTATGAAATTTATGTAAATATCCTTATTAATAAAAATATATTGATAAATTCTAATAAAATAATCAATCAATTTTAACTAAAGGCATTTTATGTTTCAAAAATATGTTTTCTTCAAAAATGTTTTTTTTAATTTTTAGAGTGAATATTATAATTAATATTTATAAATTTTATAAAATTTATTTGATAAAAATGATATAAACTTTTAAATCATCATTTCAAAGTTATCTTAATATAATTTTTTGATTTTTTTTGAAAAGATTGATTTTTTTAATGAATAATGAAAAATACTGATTTTTATTGAAAACTATCTTTTTGTTTCAAGTATTTACATAGTAAAATTATGTTTTAGATTAGTTTTAAAATTAAAATAGTTAATTTTGATTAAAAATATTCCAATAAATTTTATTTGAATCAATATTATACTTGAATTTGGAATAAAAAAAATTTTATACTTAAAATGCATTTTTTTGAACAACAGTTTTTCATCATGTTTTGGGGGATTAAATTTAAATTAAGTACTTCCAATTAATTTAATTGAGTTTTATGAAATATATAAATTTTTTGGAATCATCATAATTAATATTAGTTAATAAGGTGAAATTAATTTTTTCTCATAATGAATAGTAAACACAATGTTAGCAAGGTTAACATTAAAATATATTTACCGAGGGTTAAATTAAAGAGATAATGGTTAAAATGAGCTAAATGTTTTTATAAAACCTATTTTTTGGACATATTTATTCCCCATAACATCTCATATTTTTAAATGGTCCATTTTATTTGTGAAATATTTATTGAGTGATTCATTAATATATTTTAATCATTTAAAAAAACAATGTATGTCCTTTCCCCCACTTATAAAAGGACACCCACTCTCTTTTACTCTGATAACTTCAAGAGACTCTTTTTTCATGAAATACCTATAAAAATAAATTCATAAAATCCCTCCAAATATTCTAGAGTCTCTTATTTTATCAGAAAACTATCCTAGGATTGATTTAGGTATAAATCTAAAGAGTTCGTTTGAAGAAGAGGTATAGTCCTTAACCGAGCATTTTCATTTTATTTATTCTTCTACCTCCTTAAAATATTCCACAACCATTATTAAAAAATTAAATAAGTATATCAAATGTAATAAGATGTTATTATGTTAATTTAATAACCTATATCCCTCTCATCTTCTATAAAATGGTAAATGAAGCCCTCGTTCGTGTGTATGACTGTCTACTGCCTCACGAACCGATTAATTCATTTTTCATCACCGCCTCTCAAGAATAGTTATAATTAAGTATTTAATATATAAATATATGATATTAATGATAAAATTATCATTTTGGGAAGATAATGTAACATTTATTTTCCTACATTTTCATCCTTTTAGGAATGACAAATTCATTCGTGTGTACATGTGGACTACTGCCTCAACAAAGCGATGTGATTCATTTTTATCACCAAATCACATGGATGGTATATATAATTTTATTTAAATATATAATATAATATTTTAGATATAATAATAATTATACATATATAAAATGATACTTACCTTATTTCCTTCATGGTCTTTGAAAAATAAAAATGTTACTCAAGTGTACGTATGACTTACCATCTCCATGATAGTAACATAATTAATTTTTCATTACTATATTTAATGGTTGGTTTTAAAATTATAATTAATGTATAAAATTTATAATTATTTAATTATTACTATTATATATATGATACAATAATTAAGTCTATGAACATGATCAATATATCAAACTCATTTTGAAATTATGAACTGGTCATCCTTAAAACACCTGAGGTGGACTTAACGATTAAGTAATTAAATATGTCATTAAAATAAATGAAATAAATTTTTTAATTATAAATAATTAAACCTATAAATTTTCTTATTAATTAAAACAATTTATTTAATTTTATTATATATGATTTAATGTACGTACATGTCAAGTCTGGACTAGAGGTAAGAGATTTCATTTCAATTTTACTTCATTGAGGCATGTTTTAATGTTATACTCCTAATTTATTTTATATGATGTATATACAAAATATTTACATGTTATATAATGGAAAATTAATATTTCATGGTATTTTAAGTTATAATTAATGTTAATTCATCTAATTTTTCTAATTCTGATGTTAATAAAGTAGTATGGGTTTTCATAACTCAATTTCATTTAATTAAGCTATATCACTTCTTCATTGATTATATCATGAAAATATTATGTGTGAAATGGATTTTTTTTATTTATGTTTCATTAAAATTTGATTTTATGGATTTAAATTTGTTACACATGATTATTTGTTGATTAGTTATCAAATTTAATTATATAATCTTTGTAAGGAATATTCATCTAAAATTTTCCTTATTTGGGACATATGTTTGTATTATAAACGTATATTATTTTACGAGGTGTATATACTTCCCATTGAAATTTTATATCATATATATCCTTATATTAATGGTATTTATATTTTTATTTGAATTAATTTTTTTCATGAGCTTTAGATTTAAAAGTTACCAAAACTGTAAGGATTTTTATGATACAATATCTTATTATTTTAATATTGTCTATGTTAAAAGTTCCTTTGGGAGGGATCACATGATATTATTTTATTGAATCAAATATATTTTATAATAATTTAGTTATGAATTTATTTTACATTTTTAGTTTATATTTTCTCAATTATTGGTTAAAGAAAATTAATAAAGTTGTCTATAAGTGATATCGATCATGTATATTCTTTTAGATTGGGAATCATTCTCTCTCATATACCTATTTTCAAAAATATTTTCAAGAATTATCTCTTTTAAACATAAATAATATTCTAAATATATTTTACCTAATATTTTACCGTCTTTTAAAAAGTTTTTAAAAGTACATTTCATACCATTTTCTAGATGGGTCAATTTTGAATCGCTTTATAAAAGTTTGAAAAGAATGTTTATTTTCAATGTTTAAAATATAAATTAATGTTCATACCTTCATGACATTTATTGTATTTTAATATTATGTTTCCAATTTTATTTTCAAATAAAATTATTTTCAAAATACTTTTTTAAATTTGAGTTTTTAGAAATGGTTTTCAAAGTGGAAAGGTTATTTTACTCAAGAATGTTTTTAATGATCATTTTATGGTATTTTTATTAACCAATAACAACAACCTTGATCTTACTTATACTCTAGTGGGGATAATTTTTAATGATTCATTCCTTATTATTTAACTATTATTATTATTTCAAAGAGATTTTTATGGAAATTGTTTCTTTTCTATGGGTAAATCATGTTATGAAAGAACAATGGTTATTTTTATGTTGACTAATTCAGGATTTCATGTGTCATGATTATATTATGGTCCATGGAGATTTTTATGTAGATAGGTGAATCTAATATAACTCATGGGGATGGGTTATCTTGATATAGATCTCCAATTTATTATGTAAAGAGATTCAGGGGACTAGTTATAGGTTTCTCCTAAGTTATTATTGGAATTTACTGGGTAGGTTATTAAATTTGTAAGAGTGATTATTAGAGTGATATTAAAATGATATTCCAAGTTACCAAAATATTTTCTTTATACATTCATTAAGTTCTAATGGATCCTTTAATTAAGTATATTTTTGAAATGGCTCATTACGATTCTATTATATCAATCTTTACTTATGTTAAAGCTTTATTCCATGTCTCATGATTTATGATTCATGTTTTTATGGGTATGAATTATATTATGTTATGGTCATGCACTTTTATTATGTCATTTTACACTTAGGCCCATTTTATTCTCACTGATGACATTCAAATTTTAATGCTTATATTTACCCTTACTGTGTTTTTGAGTTCACCCTTCTTATGTTTCCTTTTCCTTGGGTTGTGAAAAATGGTTTTAAGTAAGTTATGCCTAAATAGGTTACTATATGTAAATAAATTAGTTAAAGATGATCTATATTTTTGTGAACTAGTTTTTTATGTATCTAAGTTTTTATATAATAGATTATAATAATTATATAAAACTATATACCTAAAATATCATTGGGTATGCAAGTGATACAATATTTTAGTTTGACATTATATGTTTTGGATGACTAAAATTGGGTCATATTTATCAGTATTAAAGCCAGAAATGTAAGGATTATGTTAAGATCTATGAGTACAAGTTCTTTGACATTATATATAAAAGTTGTTATATAATATTAATTAAAATTAATTATATTGATTATACTTAATTACTTATTTTAGGATGGATGAAATAGATTTGAAGGATGTATAATAGGAAACAAATTGAAAGGGTTTGTTTAAGATGATTACCTCTCCTTTGGAAAACCTTCTTTCTCTTAGACATTAATCCTTCTTAAAGTAATTTTTTTTGAAATAAAAATACTTATGATGCATTTTTAAGGATCCTGGGAATGTATTTTTTATCACTTGGTTGATATAAATGTCTCATGATTTGTGAATAATATAGGAGAATATGTATCCTTTTATAAGTAAGGGGGTGACAATTTTGTAATTATTCAAATTTTTAAAGATAAAAAAATGTTTCGTTCATAGGAAAGTTTCTCCAATATATCACATTTTTAAAGGTGGGATAATAAAGGGTATAAATAAATTGAACCAATGGGATTCAGAAACATTTTATGTAATTTTAACAAATATCTCTTTAGTTTAACTTCCCATGTTAATCATGTTAACCCTTACCATAGTAATGAATTTTTACCTCATTTACTATTCAATACAATCAAAAATGAAAATGAAATAATAAATAGATTTGATTCACCTAATTCAAAATACGAATCCATTTTGAAAGATTCAATTTTTTGAATTTTAATAAATTAATATTAAAATAAGAACAAAAAACAAAACAAAAAATCATTTTATGGAAAAATTACTTTTTAACTATAAAATTGATTTTATTCCAAAATAATGTATAATGTTAACTCACATGGAATTAATTGAATTATTTATAATAAAAGGACATATTTTTTACTTTGAAAAAAAATGAAACTGAGTGTAACCTAGTAGCACAAGAGCCTTATCCTAGTTAGTGAGGACTCGAAAAGTGCATCTAAGAGACCTGACTTCAAAACCGGGTGGAGACATATTTTTGGGCACTATAGCAGGCAATGTAGCAGACACTGTTTGGTACTATAGCAGTCAGAACTATTCATCTTTTTGGGCTTTCGGGCCACCAGTTTGGGCCTCGATCCCTTTATGGCCTTCAGACCACCCAAGGCCTTCAGGATAGTAAGGATTTAAGGCCACCTCAAGGCCATCGGGCCACCTATAATTGTGCTTAAAAGATCATACATAATCTACAAGGAGCAGACTCGAGATAGGGATTTAGAGAAAGCGCATTCAATAATTTCTCAAACAACACAATTGGTACTACCCTCTATCCCTAGAAAATGTTGATTTTCTCACCAACTTTGAAACATCTAATTGGTCCAACTTCTGGGGATATCTAATTTCACATAACTTGACATGAAATGTCAACCTTCTAAGCCTCACTCACACATTTAAGAAGATGTGGTGTCACCACCATCGATTGAAGATAATATTCCCCTCTCCCCTCTATCAGGGTTAGCTATAGTAAGGTCAACTGCTCTAATTCTTCCTTCTCCAAATGAGAATAGAATTTCCTACCAAAGGAATCTTCCACCACATTACCCTTTCATGGAGTATAGGCTATCTTGAAGTCATTGTCCTATAATAACCTCAACCAACATCTATATCTATGGTTGAGTTCTCTATGGGTAAAGTAGTAATTGAGACTTCTATTGTCTAAGAAAACGAATAAAATTATCAAATAGAAGATAAAGCCTTCAGGTATTTAAAGAGAAGACTTTCACTGTCATAACCATTTCATGGGTTATGTATTTCTGCTCATGGGATCTCAATTGCCATATCCCATAAGCGATCAATTATTTCCACTACATCAACACACATTCAAGCCCATCTCTAGTGTCATTTCAAAACACCACATACTTGACACCCTCTTCTAGTAGTCTCAACAAATGAGCACTAGTAAACCTATACCTTAGCTTCTTTAAGTCCCTATGACTGAAAATTAATTTTTTTTTATTATAAACACACTTTTATGGAAAAAGTGAGATACTCCAAGTTTATCCAAGATGTGAACTTAATGAAAAAACATAGCTATTGAAATGAAACTTGACCCTATCAGCATTCTTATCCCTAAATATTTTCCAGGATAGGGAAGTTATCAGTGTTTCTGGAGTAGCATCAAGCAGGCCTTCAAAGTGAGATGCCATATGATCCCACACATTCATGTACTCCTCCTACGTGATCTTCTTATCATTGAAACCCTTTACTAAAATCAGACTCTTCTTGTCAATCCACTCAACCTATTCATTATTAGTATGCACCCGAATTGGCCTTCCCATCATATTCTCAGCATCCTATGCGGAGGAATCTATCACAAGAGATTCTTCTTCTATATCCTCTGCAGAATGCAGAATTAGCTCCAAAGGACCCACCGCCCAATCGTCCCTAAGAATGCCTGCCCCATAGCCCCCCTTCTCCAAATTAACCGAGATTCCATAAGGATTTGAAAGATTACCCTTCTCATTTGCCTTTTCTTTTTTAGAAGTTCGAGTCTCCATAGGTGAAGGTAAATAGGAATAATCCTTATGGCCTTTCTTACTACCTTACTGCCCCTTCCTCCTCTGCTGATCATAGGTATCTTTAACATGAAACTCTATCTCATTGTCTTTATCAAACTGATATGATGAATCATCATCAAAACCCTCCCTGGGAAAATCAACATCCTTATCAGATCCTTCACCCTCCAACCCCGCAAAGCGGTTACCCAGCTTAATTCCAGGAGACCCGCTCCTCAGACGAGACATGTTCCTTGCCTCAGACTCTTGATGATGGTCTTTTCCTGACGATCCCAGACTAGTCAGGACAGCCTCAGCATATGAAGCAGGCTTCATGGCTTCATCAATTCCAGCCTCCACAAAGAAATTATCCACTGGTTCGCCCAATATAACACATGAACCACCTTGCCTAGGCGCCTGTAAGTTGGGAACATACAAGTCTCAGTGAAGGCTATCAAATACATTGGCTACCATTGGATTAGACTGGGTTGTAAGAAGCTTTCCAAAGTGTCCTATGCACTAACAGCTAGCTCAGGACCTTCCCCTATCAAATCCTTCCCAACAATAACTATCCCCACCTGCTGACTACATGAACCAGACACCACAGAGGGTAGCAGTTCCTTAAAAAAATTATGATCACCTTCCCTGCCTCTACAAAGTTCCACTTGGTGTCCAATTCGCATACAATGATTACAATAATCAACCCACAATTCAAATATAACTGATTGTTTGTATCATAATTCCTCACCAACAACAATGAAGAAGGACTCCACTGGGGGATGAGAAACATCAACCTCTACAGAGATTCTCGGTGAAACAGGGTGGAAAACAACCCTAGTTCTACTATCAGATCACAAGTAGCAGACAACAATATTTCCAAGCATATGTAATATAGCTAGATTTTGAAATGGAAGAGGTAAGTCTAGAAATCGTACCCAAATTGGTGTGAAAGCCGAGTCGCGATGCATTTGAACATTGTAGGACCAATAGAAGAGGAAAAATCGGGCACCATAGCAAGATCGAGGGGTGTCCGACCATGCTAAAATCAAATATTCTTTGGATGCAAACTGAATCATCACATGCCTGGATCCAAGAATACCCATGGTGGCACGCTCCTGTAGACCCCAATAATTAAAAATGCATCGGTCGAAGCGATCAACTAATGGACGCCGCTATTTGGAACACACAATAAGAGTTAGGTTAAGCACGGAGGATGCATTAGTGAATTCACGAGCCAAAATCGAGAGATGGGGGATCCCATTGTAGATCTGAGGAACCTTGGGGGATATGGAAATCTAAGGAAAAGAAGGCCAGAGATCAAGATTCGAGAAGGTTGAAAAGGATTAACGACCACCACTATAAGGTAGTGGAGGTCCCTCCCCCACTAAGGGGAGAGGGACCTTCTTGGAGGCCATCGCCGCCTAGGTCGGTGGAGGTCAGCCCATGAAACCCTCCACAGCACGAGCCCTCTTTAATTAGCTTTGAATCTAGTCAGTATAGTAAAATGCTTTTCATTTATACATCCAGGTAGTAAAATGGGATGCGATCCTATAAAATTCTTCTATAAACCTCTGATATTACTCTTCCAAACAAAGGAAACCTCGATGCTCTGACCTTCTCTTGGGTGGATACTAAGAAAGAAATGTATTGATATTTTCTAGGTCCACTACTTATCCATTATCATAGATTACATTCCCCTAAATGTTGTCCTCTCAGATCCAAAACTAACACTACAAGAGCTTACTATATAATTGGTTCTCCTTGAGTAAGTTTAGGACCATCCTCAAATGCTCTGAGTGATCCACCATGGGAATAGAGTAAATGAGGATATCATTAATAAATAAAACTATGAACTAGCCTAATAACGACTAAAATATTTGATTCATATGTTTTATGAACATAGTTAGGGTGTTCATCACACCAAAAATGCATCCCTAGGAACTCGTAATTCCCATAGTGACATCAGAATGTCCTCATCATATTGTCATCCTCATGAACTCTCAATAGATGGTAACCAAACCAGAGATTAAACATTGAGAACTATATCAAAAATTTCAAAGGGTCAAAAAGGATATCAATCCTTGGAAATTGGTACTTTTTTTATTGTCACCTAATTCATGAAACATAAATCAAAGAAAAACTTCAAGAACCAATCATCCTTTTTCATGAACACTATTGTAGACTCCCATGGGTACACACTGGTTCTTATGAAACCCTTCCCACAAAGTTCTTCCAACTACTCCCACATATCCTAGATCTTTGTATAAACCATATGATATGCTATATAAGATATTGGTGTGGTGCCATGGTGTAAGTCAAATAAGAAGATGACGTCCCCCTTGAGAGGTATACTTAAGACATCTTTAGAGAAGACATCCTCACACTTATCCACTAATAAAGAGAACTAAAACCTCATAGATTATACTAATAAAAGGTTTATACTATCCAACTAATGAGAAATTGGTTGTATTCTCTTGCATGTGTTCCCAAACTTCATTTCCTAATATTCCCTCTTTTAAATGAAGGAAAAATCATCATTAACAATAAGAAAGATTGAATCCCACACTTGTAAAAGTAAAACTGGGTATAAACAGTATACAAGAATTCCAACCTAAGAAAAAAACATTTTAGGGTCTCGATGCCATAAGGAAGAGATCTCATGAGAATCTCTCTTCTCTAAGAGCCAAGTTGCAATGTCTAAAGAGTGGTGTGATTGAAAAAACTACTTCCATATGTGTCTCAAAGTGAAAGGGTTGAGCTAAATGCTCCACTATAAATTTAAAGTCTCGAACAAGGGATGCAGAAAGGAAGGATTTTCCCATGTATGTGTTTACCAACACTACATCTAAAGTAGATAAGACACAACTTGTACCTTAGATCGCACATGGATCTTCCAGGCCACATGCCTCTACTTCCTGAATCTATCCTTACTCTTTCCCACTGGTTCCCCAAAAACAATGGTTCAATTAAACACCTTAGAAAATCCAAAACATCCTCAAACATAAAAATCAAAGGAATTCATCCACCACAACTCGACATTATCTATTTTGGGTAGAAGTGACTCACCCATAGGAATTTAAATCACATCACACGAGAATGCATCTTAGTGGGGAAGTGTCCCTCTTCCTTCATGCTAGAACCACATCACATATCATCCACATAGGGATCCACCAATTACATGTGTTTACATGAATATAAATATCTTTTAGGATCACCATACAACTAGGAGGGGTCCCTACATGGAGTGAAATCCAAGCCATCACCTCTCGCTAGTCCAAGTTACTCACAAGATCGCTGGAAAATGATCCTCTCTGAAGATATACTCAATACTTTCCAACCAAATATAAAAAATCCCAACCAGATAAAACCGAAAAGGGAAAATATGGAAGAGTGCTAGAATCACAATCTCCTAGACTATCCTCTGAATATGGTTAGTGCCTCTTGGTACCACTATTCTTCTCTAATACCTAGTCTATCAAAGTAAAATCAAATTTGTTTGTCATCTAAATATGCCATGACACGTGAAGGAAAAATTATTCATGTATGAGTATAAACATACTAAATAGAATTCCCTAAAACAAATAGGGAAATAATAGAATAAAATAGTCATCTCAACCCATAATATAGAGATGGAAATGAAACCCAACATCATTGAATGAAGATATTTTCTCATATAAACTTGTTTCATATCTCTAATGCCAAATAAAATGAAACAATCACATATTATGTGGAATTTTACTTAGTATAGGATCCTCATGCTCCCAAATTTGAGTCATAAAGAAGGATATACACAATTTAGAAGGTTCTAAGGGGAGTACAAGGTATTTTCATTCGGAGAGTACATAGGGTGTAGATGAAATACATGGATTGAAGGCCACATGGACTTCTAAAGTGTTTAATATAGATAAATATACTGGATACCCATACAAGGTCACATGATATGTGGGTCTTCTACATGGTGTGTTATACTTATAACGGACTGAAACCCTAGTTATATTGAGAAAATGAAAAACATGGTATGTGTTCTTCTGAACTATACCTCATGTAGATCGAAATTTCACACCAGATATGGTTTCTTCCTTTTTTATCACTGGATCTATTGAATCTTCCATAAAACTCATCATTTGATTAAACCAATCTTACATAATTAATGGAATACGCCTCTGGTCATTGATTCCCATCCTTCAGTGGCCAGATATCAAGATTCTCGAAACCAAAACATGATCTATTGGACCTCCCATCCTCAAAATGGGATTCCATTGCACCGATCCCTTATATGTATTCCTCCATTCCACCTCAATCCATTTAAAAACCATCAATTAATTTTTTTTAACAAGACCTTTTATTCTGAGTTTTAATTGTGCTTAAACTGGTCTAGAACTGTCAAATTCCTAACCCCATGGGTCAACGAAGAAGACACAAAGAACAGATATAAGAGATGCCCAAAATGAAGTGAGAATTATCATTGGATAAAGTGAACCAAACCAATAAACATAAAAATTAGAACCAAAATAAGTATAAATATTGGGTGTAAAAAAGTAGATTTTTATGTTTAATAATGATAATTAAATTTTGGGATCATCTAATGATAAAAAATAAAAGAAGTAAGTAGATGTTCATTCCATGCTCAACAATCAAGAACACAGGGTCAGAAAAACAAAAAAAATAACAAGTCCTACCTTGATAATAGATTTATCATGGGTGAAGAACATGTTTTCTATCAAGGTTTTCAAAGATTATTATATGTTATTCATTATTTCCATGAATCTTCTCAATAATTCATCATCAATCCATGGTCCCGAGTTCATCAATGCCAATAATGGATCTCCTCCTCCTCCTCTTCTCTAGTCTCCCAAGGTTATGTGTCTGACTGTGGGGATTTTTCTTAATGAAACTTTTATAAATGAGGTTTTAGGTTTTGGGATTCTAATAAATTAAATTAATCAATTATATAATTAATTTAATGAACCCTCCAATGATTTCCTTCTAAGGAATGACTGTTGTTGACCAAACTTATGTGGTGCCGAGGGTTAGCCCCACATTCCAAAAATAACCATAGTATTAGATTTTCCATACGAGGTTCCAAAAAATAGGGAAACCATTAATTATGAAAATATATGTATGTGTGATTTCAGATATATAATAATTTTAATATATTGATTTTAGGGTCTTGCGGCTCCTAGAACACTGCACTAACTCTAAGGAAAAATTACCTAGATACTTCAAGAAATATTCAAAGGATCAAACTATGAAAATTAGATTTGTTACACTGATGTTACATTTTCCCAAGTATATGAAGAATGATCTTATTTATGTAGTTCTTAATAAGGGTTCTAAGTGTGGTGAACTTAGTTGGAGATATTTTAAATCTTTTATGTACTAGTTGTGTATCGATGTTTCCAAAGACCCTCAAACTTTATGGTTTTGGAATTAATTGTATTTATATTTAATGAATATTTGTCTAATATGATGTAATATTTATTTATGAAATGCATGGTTCACCTCAAATTAACCATTTACATTGCTCCAAAATCTAATCCAATTTCAAAACCCACTTATTGAATTTCTATGGTATCTCTATTGGAGTTTAAAAATCTATTTAATGAGTTTCAAGATAAGGGATTCATTCATACTATCACTTCACCTTGGGGTGATTTTTTTGTTAAAAATAATAATGGTTTTATGGGTCTTTACATTGATTAATGAGCACTCAATAATATTACATTTAAGAACAAGTATATGTTGCCTTATATTGATGAATTTTTTGATCAGCTCCCGGGAACTCAAAATTATTCTAATATTGACCTCATATATGGATACCATTAGCTAAATGTGAAGGAATATAATATTTTGAGGATGAAATTTAGTACTTGGTATGGCCACTACGAGTTTTTGGCTATACATTTCTGGTTAATAAATACAAGCATGGTACTTATGGATTTAATGATTAGAGATTTACATGTGTGTTTAGATAAATTTATGGTGGAATTAAATGATGACCTTAAATTATATTATAAATGTTTTAAGGATCATGAGGTAAATCTATAGATTGTTCTGCAAACTTTAAATTAAAGAAAATTGTATGAAAAATTTAGAAAATGTGAATTTTTCCATAATAGATTTAATTCCTTGGGAATATTGTTTCTAAGTATGGAATACAAGTAGATCCCACTAAAAATAAAGTGTTGGAAGAGTGGAAAAGACCTATAAATTTAACATAGATTTTATTTTTTTCATTGATTAGTTGGTCACTATAGATGTTTTGTTGAAAACATAACTTGGTAATCTAGCGTGTTAACCAAGTTAAATCAATAGGGAGTTAAATTAATTTGTAAAAAGGATTGTGATGAATATTTTCATGAATTAAAAAGATTTGTATTTATTTATCCAATTATAATCATACCATTAATAAATTATTATTATTTTATTTATAGTGATTCTTTATTGAAGTTACTTGGTTGTGGTTTGATACAAGATGATCAGGTAATTAAATATGAATCATGCTAACTAAAAACCCATGTAAAGAATTATCCAACATATTACCATGAACTTTTAGTGGTAGTTTTTTCATTAAAAATATGTAAACAACTTCTGTAAGGGGATAAATGTAATATATATATATAGATCATAAAAGTTTGAAATTTATATTTACTCGAAAAGAGTTGAATATGTGGAAAATAATATGAGTGGAATTTATAAAGGATTACTAATACACGATTCACTATCATCAATGAGAAAAAAATAAGGTAATAAATTCTTTGATTCAAAAAGATAATGAATCATTATCCATGCTTAGTGAACATGATAATATATTCAAATATTTAATGAAGATGGGATTGGAATTTATATGTGTAGAAACCTTTTCTATTTTGGCATAGGTATTAGTACAATCATCCTTTTTTGAAGGAATTAATATGTCTTAGAAGGAAGATCATTGTTTGAAAAGAAATGTAAAATTATTTATGGAGGGAAAGTTTTGTAAGTTTGATGTTGATAAAGAGGGTGACATAATATTTGGATAGAGGCTATGAGTAACATGTGATTTTTAATTGAAAATTGAATTGTTAAATGAGGCATAGAGCTCTCCATATTTTTTTTATCCTTGTGTCACTATGATTTTTAGAGAAATTTGGGAATATTATTAGTAAGAAAGAATCAAGAATGATATTGCTGACTTCTCTATGAAATTTTTGAATTGTAAATAGGTTAAAGTTGAATGAAAAATACTGAAGGGAATTATTATGCTATTTCAGTACCTGAATTGAAATGGGGGAATATATACATAGATTTCATAGTGATATTACCAAATAAATCTCAATGAAATAATGAAATTTTTGTTATTTTGGATAGTTTGAAAAAATCTGTGTAATATCTTTCTATTTTAGATATTATGCATTTGGATAAGATTTCTATAATCTATCATAAATAGATTATTAAGTTACATGAAGTTTGTATAATTATTTTTTCTAACCCTGATCCCAGTTTTACATCGAATTTTTTGAAATGTCATTATATGTTGTTGGGTAATGAGTTAAGTTTCAGTGTAGTTTTTCACCCTCAATCCGATGGATATTCATAGAAGATAGTTTAGAATTTATATGATACACTTTGATAATTCTCATTAGACTATTAGGGAAGTTGGGATCAATATATTTTATTAGTGGAATTTTATTATAATAATAGTTTTCATTCATGTATATAGATGGCATAATTCAATGCATTGTATGGGAATCATTTTCAAACTCCAATATGTTGGTATAATGTCCAAGAAAGAATTTTTTTGGGACCTGAACTGATAATAGATATGGTTGAAAAGGTAAATCTAAATTAACACCATATGAGGGTAGCTTAATATAGACATAAGTGTTATGTAGTAAACTATATGAAATATTTTTAGTTTGAGGTTAGAGACCATGTTTTTCTTAAAATATCTCCTAGAAAATTTGTGGTTCATTTTGGTAAGATGGGAAAATTAAGACCGTGGTTTATTGGTCGATATTAAACTTTATAGAAGGTTGGATCATTTTCTTACCTATTTTCCTTACCGATGCATTTATCTCAGTTACATGACATGATCCATGTTTCTTTACTAGGGAAATATGTACCTAATGAATCTCATGTTTTGTGCCCTAATGTAGTTCAGTTGTTAGAGAATCATTCTTATAAGGAATAAAAAGTTCAGTTTCTAGATCATAAAGATAAGGTGTTATGTAATAAGGTGATTTACTTAGTTAAATATTTATAGAAGAATCACATGATTGAAGAAGCGATATTAAAATATGAAAAAGTTATCAGAGAAAAATATTCGCACTTTTTTTATCAAAGAATAAAATAGCAAGGAAACAATTTCTTTAAGGGGGGAAGAATGTAAAAACCTAGGTAATTTTAATAATAAATCAATTCATCTCATATTAATATTATTTATTATATTTTATATAGTTATATTCACTACAATAAATTTATATAATTTTTCTATCGACAGAGAAATAGTATTATTCTAGCTAAACTATCTTTCATGTATTATATAGTTTTATTTAAAAGTTAAATTTATATATTTTAGAATTTTAATTTTATGAAATAGAATTCATTTTAAATTTTAAAATGTCAAAAATATCATAGGGTGAATTTTTCAATTTTTTTCAAAAAGTTTAATTTTTAATTTAATAGTAAAAAATACCATTTTTGTCAATATTGTCACTTTTATAAGATTATAATGATATAATAATGAATTAAAAGCTTATAAATTTTTTTTACCAGACATAAAATATATTTTATATGTAAAATAAATAAATATAAATATTATATTGAATTTATTAACCTTTGTTGGACATTTTGAAATATTCATAATGTTTTTATTCTAATAATAACTATTTTTGGTTATTTTATTTCAATGAAGTAATAACAAGGTACCTTTCCAATTTTGAATTATTTTTAAAGTCAAAGAACTATCTATTTATTAAAAATAATCGAATTAATTCAATTATAATCAATATTTTACAAAATTTTAATGTAAATTCAATTTTATATAAAAGATTTTTTTCAAAAAAACTATCTTTCACTGGATTTTGTGTAATTATATTAAAATTAATTTTAACCACCCTTAGACATTTAATATTGTGAAATTTATTTTAAATTTTTATTAAAAAGGTTCAAATTAGGCAATAATATCAATTTTTTGGTCCTATAAATGAATTACCCATGTTAAAAGTTTCTCACCGTGGTAAGAGTTAAATTGGTCAAAAGGGTTTGAATAAAGGGATAATTCCCCAATATATCATAAAAAATTTCTCTAATATTATTGGTTGAGGTTATTTAGACCCAAATTACCCCATATTCTAATTTGGGTTTCACTTTCCCTTGAAAATGATTTTAATTTATTTTAATGTTAAAAATATTTAAAACTGTTTTATTCCCCTCACTTATAAAAGAAGAAACTCACCCCCTCGCTTCTCTAGACACCTCGAGCACTATATCTTGATCAAGATCTACAAAAATACCTTAGAAACTCTATTTTTCATGTCCTTGAGGTCTCGGTATCACTAATAGATAAAAATAATAAGGCTTAAGGTTTAAGCGAAATGAGGAAATTCGAGGAAGAGGTAAAAGTCTTAACAGAGTAATTTCATGTTTCTTTCTTCTTCCACCTTCTATAGATCTATCTAAACCATAATTATATAATTACATAAATATCATTAATATAATAAAATGTTATTGTTTTTATGGAATAATAATTTTATACTCTCCCCCATCCAATGGAAAATTAAAATGTCACTTGTTTGTATGTGCGTAATACTGCCTCTATGAATGAGGTATTTCACTATTCATCACCACCTCATATGGATGGTTATAATGATGGATTAGATGAATAATTATGATATTTATAACATAATTATTAATTTGGAAAGATAAACTATTATCTACCTTCTCACAAACCAATCCATCTTACCCAAACTAACTGTAACCCAAGATGGTCCTAACATGACCTAAAGGGAATTCTCGATCCCCATGAGCTGATGATAGGAGCCTAGGAATCATGAACTACCAATACGAAAAAATAGGATTTTATTTGTTCTAAAAAGGCCTTTATCAGTGATAAAAAAGCGCTGTTAATATCATCAAAGATATTGGGGGTCCCTTTTATCAACGCTCAGAAAAGTGCTAGTAAAAACCCTTTTACTAGTTCTAAAAAGTCACCGATAAAAGTTAAAAAACATTAAAAAAATCTACAAATCACGGAGAGAATTAAACAGTGATTGACCCCCTTTAACAGTGCTTGACACCCCCCCCCTCGAACCCCCGATCCCGCACGCCCAAGCTGCCACCCCACCCACCCTTTAACAGTGCTAGCACTTATTCCACCCGCGCATGCAACCTACCTCCCCTGGATTTGAACTCAGGACCTGTTGCCTGCGCACTTAAGCCTTTACCACTCCACCATATTACTTTTCTCCCCATTTATTATATATCTATATATATATATATTTAGTTATATTGACTCGTATATTAATATATATTTATATTAGAATATATATATTTATATTAATATGTATATTTAGTTATATGTATATATATATTCATATATTAATATATATATATACATATATTGTTATATTTATATATTTATATATTTATTCATATATTAATATATATTTATATCTATTTATTTATATATATTTATATTTTTTATCCGTATATTTATTTGTATATTAATATATATTTATAAGATCAGTTTTAAATACATTTATAATATATGACTTTTTTGTGTGTGTTTATAAATAAATAAATACATATATACGACACACACACACACATATTATATGTGTATTTGTAAGTATAATTATACATATTTATATATATTTACAAATTTTATATATTATTATGGATATACATATATTTAGAATATATAGATAAAATATATTAGTTTGTCAATACAGATACACACAAACACACACACACACACACATCATATAGGTATAAAAATATTAATATATTTTTATTTTAAATAAAATTGATAATAGTTTTTTATTTAGATAAGCCTTATATTTCCAGCGCGTAGAGCTCGTCCTAGAGCTCAAACGGACACAAAAATCAAAATTTATGGTCGTTTGATGTTTGAGTTATGTTTTCAACTTATTTTAGATCTTTTATTAATTTTTTGATTTATTGTGCCCTCAATTTCTTATTAAATGATTATTAGTCGATGATAATTAGAAAATTATTAATTAATAATTTTTTTAAGATATTTTATAATCCATTTTCACTACATATCTTATATATTAAGTGAAAATGTTTATTTATGATTATCTAAAACATATTTAAAAAATATATTTTATATTTATATCAATATAAACATACTTATATATTTATATATAAATATATTATTTTTTATGATATATATATATATTTTTGGAAATATACACTTTATCAGTGCTAGGGAAAAAACACTGATAAAGTCCCCCTTTATCAGTGCTACTAAAAAAAGTGATGATAAAGGGGACCACTTTAACAATGCTAAAAAAATCACTCATAAAGGGGGTGTCTTTATCAGGGTTAAAAAAGAACTGATAAAAGATCACTTTTAACAACGCTTTTTTTAGTGCTGTTAAAAATTCCCTATATCAGTGCTTTTTAGGGTTGATAAAGACACCCCCTTTATCAATGCTTCTTTTAGCGGTATTAAAGGCTGATGTTATGAAAACCCAGTTTTGTGGTAGTGTACCTTTGGGAATGATTGTTTCCACAAAGAGCCTAAAACAAGGGAATATAGTTAATGGATATGTCAGTATTCCAAAAATAAGATAGTAGTAGAAAGGTATAATCAAAAGTAAAAACAGGTGACAAGATCTATAAAACAACCAAAGTACTCATGTACTATAAGAACTCATCTCCATGTGACATGAAATAACCTCTAGAATACCACACCCAACTGATGAAGAAAAATCCACCCCTCTATGGTGCCTTTCCCTTACCTGAATTAGATTAAACTAGATCTATATACACCCAATGGTGTATGTAAGGTGTGAGAAAAAGAGCGAAATAGGATCCCACCAAGTGTTTCATAAGTAGAATTTAAAAAATTAACAAATTATGCTAATGTAAATCAATTTAATTCAAGAGTTATAGTTCTACAGAGTTCAATTAAAGATATAGATAAATGATACATTTTATAATTTACAAAACAAACAAATAAGATGATTTTCAAATCATTTCCATCAACAATTCAAACATACCATTCAAAGTAAAACATACAAAAAACAATACCTTAAGACACATTAGTTCTAGGTTAGCGAGGATCCTCATAATATTATTGTGTCTATTAAGTGACTTGGTGTGCACGTTACCCATGCCTATAGGGTAAGATTTGACTCCCAATAGTAGATCCTTTCCACAAATTAGGCAATCGGGTGCACATATTGTGCTATCATAATAGGTATGGGAATAAAGAGTACATCCCAGAGGATGGATCACTACCTCATCATCAATCACATAGGGGTTTACCACATTAGAGTTCTTTAAAGGGAATTTATTCTTTGAAACCACAAAAAATATTCTTTAAAAATGTGTCTATTAATAATAACAAGGGAAATACATTTTTAAAACCACAACCAAAACCTCCAAATTATATCAAAGCCTTTTTCATTCCATTAAACAATTTTAGAAATCATTTTCAATGAGAAAGAAATAAATGTTTATAAGGAAAATCATAATCATGAAACAACCTACCTTGAATCACTTGGAATATCAATGCCCATGATAAACAAAAATCCAAGACAAGTTAAGGGTCTTAAGAATAAATAAGGGATCCTAAAAAAATAATTCACAATCATAAATCTCGAAATTTACAAGTTCTAGAATGAAGAATACTAAAGGCAACAACTACCACCATAATTCCCAAGAAACACACCACAAGGATTGAAGATCCGACCAACACCCCTAAATTTCACAAAGGATCGAAAAGGAATAAGATTAGTATCCTAGATCAAAAAATTCCACCATTAACAATGCCATTCCATAGAGAGGCATAATAGGAATTAGAAGAAGAATGAGATCTAAGACCAAAATGGATATCAAATTTCTAAGAGAGGACCATGGATCCAATTGGCGCTTCGATCCACCTAGGAATTAGGTTAAGAGATCCAAATATGTACCAAAGAATTATCCATATTTTAATGGATCATACTAGGGTCAAAGGAGTAGGATTAAATAAATAAACAAGGGATTTAGATGGATAAAATTACGTTACTTCACATGACTTACTGAGCTAGATCGACACTATCGGCTGCCACCGACTTGACGGTGGTGCTAAAAAGATTTCCTATAGCACTTGGAAACCAACCAACTAGATTATGGACTTCCTATAGGAATAACCAACTAATAGAATTCAATTGAATGGCTAGTGACTCTCACCAACTAGCCGATAGACTAACTGTATCCTTTCTAGCTACAGGTCCATGTCCAATCTCAAGCCAACAACCTGAGATACTTCCCGACCTCTCAGACCATAATCAAAACTATACCATGAACCCTTTATTCCTACCAAAACCATCTAAAAAACAATTAGTAAGATATAAATGACCAAATAGATAAATAAAACTAAACCAAGAAAAAATTAGTAGCAGAAAATAATATGGGGATGTTATAATTATCCCTCCCATATTGCTTTATTCCCCTATAAAGCTAATATAAAGAAGGTTGTTCTTTAAATAGATGAATCCATTGCTCCCTTATCATAGGATCATGCTCTAATGTATCACGAAAATTAGATCCATGATCCAACAAAACTCAATCCAAGGGTATTGTATTCCCATAAAGAACCTTCACTTGAGAATCAACAAACCGAAGTGGATTCTCCATCACAGACATATCAGGTTCTATATCAAGGTCTTCTTGGTTCAAAAATTGAGACGATTCTGGTTGATACTTTTTGAGTTGATAAAGATGGAAGGTGTTATGGATTGAAGACA
Source organism: Viscum album (assembly GCA_963277665.1). Lineage (NCBI taxonomy): Eukaryota > Viridiplantae > Streptophyta > Magnoliopsida > Santalales > Viscaceae > Viscum > Viscum album. The sequence continues at coordinate 250,770 of CAUJRU010000476.1, read as the reverse complement.
AATAAGGTGGTAAATCCAAAAATATTCCACCTTTACAAGTTGTTCAATGATATCAAATGGTCCCATAAACCTTGGAGAAATATTCCCTCGTATTCCAAGTCGTCGATGAACCAACACGGGAGATACTTTCAACAACCCTTGATCACCAACCAAAAAATCCCAGGGAAGATGATGTTAATCCACATAATACTTTTATCATCTTTGGGGAATCACCAAATTGTGATAAATTAACTTAATATTTGTCATTGTCTCCTAAACCAAACTTGGTCCAACCATGGAAACTTCTCCAACCTCAGACCAATAGAAATGATATCTAAAAGTACGACCATACAATGCTTTGAATGGTTCCATTCTGATGGATTATTGGTAACTATTATTATAAGATAGTTACACCATCACTAAATGGATATCCCAAATACCTCATAATTCCATGAAAAAAGAACAAAGCATATCTTTTAAAATATTATTATCCCTTTCTATATTCCCATCCGTCCTAGGATGAAATGTTGTGTTTATCCTGAATTGAGTATCCATTTCCTCATAGAGGACCTTCCAAAATTGCAAGGTAAAATGAGGGTCCCCATTGAAGAAAATGGCCATATGAATTACATACGACCTTAAAATATTCTACACAAGAAACTTCTCCAAGACTTTCACTTTAATGTTGTCACAAATCATTATGAAAGGGGTTGATTTAGTCTACCAATCGATCACTTCCAAGATGGAATTCTTAACCAGGGGAGTTTGAGGTAAAACAATAATAAAATACATCAAATTCTTAGTCAAATTCCAAGTTGGCACAAGAATAGGCTGATGAAACTAGGAAGGTTTCATTTGTTTAGCATTGATTTGTGGTAATGTATAACATCAAGATACAAAGTCGGTTATATCACATTTCATTCTAAGACACCAAAACCAATTCCTTATGTCATAAAAAATATTTTTATTCTAGGGTGTCCATCCCCTAAAAAATCATAACAATCTATCAACTTTTACTTTCTCACAGATGAATGAACTACATATCGATTCCTAAAGTAAGGAATACCCTATGAGGGAGAGACCACACATCAATGGTCACCCAAAAATTCAAGGAATCCATGATACTATGGAACACGTGATCTTTTCTCCCCTATAGAATAATCTAAATGATAGAGGATGTCAAATAATTATTTTTGAAAAAGAACTAGATTCATCTATGACTCCCAAGTGTATCTGAGAAAAAAGCCCCATTATGTTACATTCATAAATTTCCACCTTTATAGATTAAAAATGTAACATCTTGATAAGAGAATCAACAACTATGTTACCCTATACCGAAGTATAGGAAATGTCAAAGTTTAATGACTACAGGTATTCCACCAATAATCTCTATTGGTGGAACAATTATTTTGTAGAAAATATGTTTCTTAAAATCTGATGGCCAGAGTATACGATAAACGTTTCTCCAAAAGTATAGTGACACCAAATTTTTAGGGAATACCCAAATAATTACATTTCCATATCATGGGTAGGATAACTCCTATTTTGAGGTCTATGCTGAAAAGATCCATAAGACACTTCATGATCTACCTACATAAGGAGGCAGCCCAACCCTACACCTGAAGCATTACAATGAACCACATAGCACTGACCATCCTATGGTAAAGTCAGAATCAATTATAAGTCAAAACACCACTTCAATTCATTAAGGTATACTCACACTTTTAATCCCACAAGAACTTCACCCCCTTTGGGGTGAGAGTGGTCAAAGGTAACACAAGATACAAGAAATCCTTTATGAACATCCAATAGTATCCAACCAAATCAGGTAATCTATGTATCTTGAAGACATTCTGTGGTTCTTCACATAACATGATACATGGAACTTTTTAGGATCAACTGAGATATCACTTTTTAAAATTACATGTCCTAAGTTTTTAACTTTTTAGATCCACAATTGAAACATTGATAACATCTCATAAACCTGGTGATCCCTCAGAATTCCCAAAACATGAATTAAGTGACCCATATGATATTTTGTGGTCTTAGATTACACCATGATTTCATCCACAAACACCGTGAAATTTTTTTTAACATACTGAAGGAAAAATAAATTCAAAAATTCAATAAATATAGTAGGAGCATTAGTCATGCCAAAAAACATCACATGGTACTGAAAATGGTCATATTTACTCCTGAAGGTGGTTTTTGGAATATCCGACTCCTTGATTCTAAGTTGGTTATAACCAGACCATAGATAAATTTTAGAAAACCACTTTTCACCTTTTAACTAGTCGAATAAATCATAATTACGAGGAAATGGATATTTTTTCTTGTCTGTTACCAATTTGAGATTTTGATAATTGATTCATAAGATATTATTTCATTTAACCTTATTGGAAAAAAACATGGGGGTGCAGAAGTTGGAAAAATTAGGCATATAAATCTCTTGGATTTTAATTCATCTGACTGAAATTTTAACTCTCTCAACATTGTTGGATCAATATAGTAATATGGAATATATATCAGTTGAGTTCCCAATACTAAGTCAATCATGAACCCCGCCTCTCTATCTAGAGGCAAAATCAAGAATTCATCTGAAAAAACATTGGGAAACACACTAATTATTGAAGGAATATTACCACTACTAGTCCTTATTCCATCTCAAATATAGGCAAAATAAAAACTTAATAAGCTGTAGAAGGGATAGGTCCTCCAAAACCGTCCTTAGATCTTATTCTTCTTTTAACACATGGAAGTTGCCATCAGAAATGGTGAAGAACACCCAGTGATGATAATAATTAGTCCAGGAATTGTGAGAGATCAACCAATCCATTCTGATAATCTCATTAATGATTTCCAAGTTGAGAAGTAAGAAATCCCAAACATACTCTATGTCACACATAAAGAAAAAGAATGAGGTACAATGTAAACCTTTCCCTCTCTTATTTCTTTAAGGCATGTCCAATTCCCTAATTAATGGCATGAGATATATTGGATTCTTTAAAAGATCAACCATAAAAGTTTATAAAAAGGATTTAGAGGCACCTATATCAAATAAAGTAGTCACTAAGGTAGAAACAACATAAATGGTACCTCTCATGGTCACAGGTCCTGAGTCAACTTCCATAGGAGACTCTTCTACTACATGTAATAGCTTCATTCCTTAGGCTTGTGGGTATAACTATATAGTCCATGAAGCATATGAATGCACCGCATATCCTCTAGGAGATGATGATGATATAACATTTTTAGGAAAAGATAGGTCTAAAGAAAACATTTGTAAGAGAACATGACACCCACATGAGTGGCTAACCTTTGGAGACATGGGGTAAAATTGATTTTGTGTGTCCTATCTAGCCAAACTGGTAACATGTAAAACGACCTCCCACTAAAGATGGTATAGGAAGATACCTATGAGTATATCTACCATTGTTTCCCCCCAAAAAAACTCACTACATTTCCTCTTTCCATTGTAAGAGACACTTGATCCACAACTAGAGGAAAATGAATTCTGATCAATCCTGACTTACCCACTAGGTCAACCTCTTCCATCAAAGTCATATCCCCTACATCAGAATACGTGGTAAGATTTAAAATGAATATATATGTTTAGATATCCGGTTAATGACCCATTTAAAACTTTTGAGTCTACATCTTATCATTATAAATAACCTCATTATAAAAAAATATGATATTAGTGAAATAATTAGTGTACTCCATCATTGACTCATTCCCTTGATCAATGATGAGGAACTAATTTGATTTCACCTTGGTCATGGATTTAGGGTTGAATTGTTGAGTGAAAATGTCTTTGAAGTCCTTTTACTATATAAACAAAATTTTATTATCCAAGAAAATGGAGTCCAACAATTTTTTACTCAGATATTCAAGAAATAAGGTGAAACACTTCACATTAAATGAATTTTGAGTCTCTATATTTTCAAAAAAACTCTATAGTTTCCCAACCAATCCTATGCCTCTTAAGGATTATTCATCCCATGGAAATATGGTGATTTCTTGTCAAGAAACTCTCGAGATTGATTTCTTTCCTCATCCATTCAAGGTTTCCCCTAAGTGTGTGTAATATACAAATTTTTTAAAGATAACAAAAACCCTCTTGGTGATAATTTATATGTATTTTTATGTGAAAATATAATTCTTCAATAAAAAACACATAATACATGTTTTGAAGGCATTATGTATGGGTGAAAGCCTAGTTACCACTTTGGAATATTCAAAGGAATATTTTCAGAGTTAGCCACTTAGTTAGTGTGAGATTATGAGGCCTGTAGAGCCTCGGAACAGGTGGAATAAAAATATTAAATATATTTTATTATGTGTGGGAGATTTATCTAAAAATAATTGAATATCTACCAAATAGTGCAACATATAAGAAATTGGAGACCACTGTTAGGTCTGAGAAGTGGGGTTTACCCTAGGCAGTGCATAATTTTTGTGTGCATTAGACGTTTCGTCAAATCACACATGAGGATAAGTTACTATAAATTTTTATTATATTTTTTCAAAAATAATTGAATATATCCCCAATGGTATGTCATATGAGATATTTGAGACCACTGTTAGGTCTAGGATGTCAGGCTTACCCTAGGAGGAGCATAACTTTTGTGTGCGTTGGATGTTTGGTCAGATCGCACGTGATGATAATTTTTTTAATGTTTTTATAATATTATTTTTATAAAATAATTTAAAATATCTCAAATGGTGCATCGTATGAGAAATTCAAGATGACCGTTAATTTTGGGATGCGGGGTTTACCCTAGGTGGGACAGAACTTTTGTATGCATCAGGTGTTTGGTCATGTCACAAATAATGTTTAATTATATAATATTTATTTATATTATTATATTAAATTAATTAATTAGAAATTCATTCTTTTAAGAGGTATTCCTCCCCAATGCATGGATACATCCATTGATGATATATTGAATTTATGAAATCATCGATTTCAAATCATTTTTACCCATTTAAGTCAGTAACACATTAAATGGGTGAAATTAACTACTCAGTCATTAATTTTTGGGTGAAAAGTTGACTAAAATGGGTGTTTTAATTTGAGGTTTTATCTACTATGATTTTTGGGTATTGAAATACCTGAATGAGAAGCTATTTTTTAATGTAGTTTCTGAAAAAAAATGTGTATGTTTAAAAAAAAATTAAAAATGTGTAGCAAATGAGGCATCACCACTGCAGCCTTTCAGTTGAGTCCAAAAGCAGTAGTGACACTACCTCCTTTACCATAAAACAAAAACATTTACTATTTTAAATATTCTTTTTAATATGTTTAAATATTTTTATTTTTATTTTGTTTTGTTTATATTTATATATATAAATAAAAAAACATATAAATTTATCTATTATTTAATATCCAGAAATACTATCATTACAGTAATCTTGATTCTGATAAAAACCCTCAACCATGGCTCCCTTTTATAAGAGGGCTTTCCCTAAAAATTATTTTTCATTTCCGATGTGGGATTCAAGTTCTCCCTTTCCTATACAGAACATTATGCATTTCTGATGTGAGATTTAGAAATTTTTCAAGTATGTTTCTTTGAAAGACTATACAATATAAACTATAAGACCAATATAAATGAAACATAAAAAAAGGATTAAAAATTTAATAAATGGTTTAAAATAAAAATAATTTTGTAACAAATATTGATGAAAAATAATTTATGATCTTTCAAAGGCACAAACTTGAAACTTAAAAATGCATCAAGAATGTGACTTTGCAAGCCTATAAAATATAAACTATAAGACCTATATAAAAGAAAACTAAAACATGGATTAAACATATAATAAATAGTCAGAAATAAAAAGAACTTCATAAAAAATGAATATTTAAAATAATTTATATGTTTTCAAATCCACCAACATAAAACATCAAAATGATTCAAGTATGTGACTTTTCTAGCCTATAAAATATAAACTACAATACCAATATAAATAAAAATTATAAAATGGATTAAACTTAAATGAAATAGTTGAAAATAAAATTAATTTTAAAAAAGCATGTTGATGAAAAATAATTTATAAGCGTTCAAAGCCACCAACTTGAAAATTAAAAATATTTCAAGTATGTGACTTTAAAATCCCATAAAATATAAACTAAAAGACGAATATTAATTAAAATTAAAACATAGATTAAACATATAAGAAATAGTAAAAAATAAAAGTATTTTTTTAGAAATGTTGATAAAAAATAATTAATAACCTTTCAAAGAAACCAAATTATAACTTAAAAATGTCTCAAGTATGTGACTTTGAAATCCTATAAAATATAAAATATAAGACCAATATAAATGAAAATTAAAACATGGATTAAACATATAATAAATATTCAAAAATAAGAATAATTTCGTAAAAAATGTTGCTGAAAAATAATTTATATGTTTTCAAGGCCACCAACTTAAAACATAAAAATGTTTAAAGTATGTGACTTTGAAATCCTATAAAATATAAACTAGAATACCAATATAAATTAACATTAAAACATTGATTAAACACATTAGAAATATTCAAAAATAAAAATAAATTCATAAAAAATATTGATGAATTTTTTATGCTTTCAAATCCACTAACTTGAAACTGAAAAATGTTTCAAGTTTGTGATTTCAAAGGCCTATAAAATATAAAATAGAAGATGAATCTAAATGAAAATTAAAATATGGACTAAAAAAAAATAAATAGTCGAAATTAAAAATAATTTCCTAAATTTTTTTGATGAAAAATAATTTATAAGCTTTCAAATCCACCAACTTAAAACTTAAAAATGTTTCAAGTATGTGACTTTGAAATCCCATGAAATATAAACTAGAAGACCATTATAAATAAAAATTAAAACATGGATTAAAAATATAAGAAATAGTCAAAAATAAAAATAATTTCATAAAAAATATGGATGAAAAATAATTTATAATATTTAAAAGCCACAAAAATGAAACTTAAAAATTCTTTAAGTATGTGACTTTGAAAGAATATAAAATATAAACTAGAAGACCAATATAAATTAAAATTAAAGCATAAATTAAACATATAAGTAATAGTTGAAAATAAAAATAATTTTGTAAAAAATGTTGGTGAAAAATAATTTATAATCTTTCAAAACCGCCAACTTGAAACTTAAAAATTCATCAAGTATGAGACTTTGAAAGACTATAGAATATAAACTATAAGATGAATAATTTAAATTTTACTATTTATTATAAGTTTAATCCATTTTTTAATTTTCATTTTTATGGATCATATTGTTTATATTTTATAGGCTTTAAACGTCAATTAGGTGGGTTTGGATCCTCCTCAACATTCCTTATATTCACTCTCACTTCTGAGTAAACCTAGACTGACATCGGAGAACTATGGTTTTCATCAACGTAACTGCTTCTTAATGACTTCCAGTGGAGATCCTCTCACTGCTCCATCATCCTATGTGAGATCTCATCCCGGTGTACATTTTTTTATAGAGGTCTAATTCTCATCTTTAGATGCAGACTTTGACATGAATTTATCAAATATAGAACTAGTTGTCACCAAGAAGCATGAAAATTCAAATGTTATGTTTTTAATCAAAAAATTTTGTGATGGTCAAATTTGATACATTTTTAAAGTATAATTTCTGATTGATCTTCAAGTTTATATAAATATCATTGCGTGAAAATAGGTCTTTAAGAGAAAAATAATCATGGAAGAGAAAATGGGCCTTTAGTAGGGTTCAATATCTAGGGTTAGTTTTAATATAAAATTTTCCAAATCTATCAAAATTTTATTAAAAACTAAATTTTAGTATTGTTTTAAACCATTACAATGGTATTTATAATCTTTTCTTACATTCCTTTCATTTTAATTTATTTATATTATTTGTGAAACTCTTTTTATTTTTAACAACTTTTTAGATGTTTGGGATATCTTTTAAATTTTATTTACATTGTTTTTATATTGTATATTTTATACGATTGAAAGGTTACCTACTTAAAATTTAATAATTATTCCTATGTTTCAAGTAGTCAACTTTGAAAGATGTAAAATATAAATTACCCCTAAAATTTTAATGAAAACTAAAACACTGGATAAACATATGTTAATGTATGATAGTAATAACAATATATTTATTTCAATATACATAAAACATATAAATAAACATGTAAAATCAATCTCTATGTCTATGGTGAGGAGATTCCATCCTACATGGTGGTCTGCGAATAGGACACCCGCTTCGAGTTTGCTGTGGTGTCTGATGACCTGGAAAGGGATGATCCTCAAGCACTAGAACATTGACAGTCACATCCTCTACCTTTGTGTCAGTGGGAGGAGCTATCAACTGCATGTCGTACTATGCTCCTGATATTTCTCCCACTAAGTTAGTAGGACATGTCATCATCGCAGTGGGGAACCAATCTTGCGATGGATCTAGACCTTAAGGTTGGCATGGATATGGACCCCAAGGTTGCGATGGATCTATACCCCAAGCTAGAGATAAATATAGATATCCTATCAAGAAAGATAGATCTCATGCTGCCTGAGGCACATCCTCAATCAAATGAGGCTAGAATACTAGTGGGTTGACCTCTTCCTGTGGAACAGGTGAGGCCTCACCTGCAGTATGACGCTGTCTACATTATCGTCATCGTGGCTCCTCAGCACCAGTAACTATTTTAGGATGTTTCTATATGGTAGGAACCTCCTCTCACTGGGTTAGACACTAAAGGATTCTATTAAAAAACACATGATAAGATGACATCAGCTCCAACTCTTCAGTATGGACCACTACCTGGATAAAGACCATCTCCTCCTCTTCATCACTCTTGCGAACAAGATGGACCGAGTGAGTTCCCTATAATGAGATTCAAAATGAATTGGAAAATAGTTTAATAAATAAACTAATGTAAATTTATTGACATACAATATTATGGATCTATCTTTTGTGTTGGGTAAGATACAGTATAAACTTCAGTCTATACCGTGGCTCATACTTGACCTACTCCGAAAGAAATAATTGAATCATAGGTACACCCTTGATAAGAAACTCTGCATGTCGGTGCTAGCAGTTTTGAAAGTCGGCATGCACTTGGCACCAGTCCTTATCCTGCCTCCTTGTCAGCTTCACTTCATGAATTCTCTCTGTCTCTCTCAACAGAAATGGAATCGATTAAACACAAAAAAACTGGCGCATGACTCTATTAGGATTCTACCAATCAATAATATGTAAGTGAATGAGGGGCACTAAATTCATATCATCCTCAAGCCCAATATTATAGTATGGTGGCAACTGGTTTAGTATAGTCCAGTATGGAAGACATGTAATCTGAAATGACATGTGACCTTTGTCAGAAAATATCCTTACTAAACACAAAAATTGATGTCATTATTAAATTATTTATATAGTCACAGATTGTATATACATACCTGATTAGGTAAGAGACCATCCAACTTGAGCCGATATGCACATAAATGGTGTCTTAGACCCGTGTGAAAATTGTGTATCTGACACCACGTATAAAATAAAACATCGATAGTGAAAAATAATTAGAAATTAAATTCAATAACTCTTATTATCATTAGAAACAAATTGAGATGATTGGTCATACCAGCATTCATGTAGAGCATCATGCAACACCTCCACATCGAATGACGGACCAGGAAGCCGAGGGCGGAATGAGGTTAAGTTCTCCCATACCCACATCTGAAGAAGGATGACACATCCCCTAAGATCTATGCGGTCACTGCATGATACCATGCATAATGCTCTCTATGTGGATGCTAAGAATACTAATATTCATATGTTTGTTCCGGCCGGATCAAAGACCTCTAGTAGGGATAGATACATCATGTCCACGTGCATCACCAAGTGATTAGAAAACATGGTCCCTCTAATGAACTGTAATATATATGCATGGGCATAACACATGATAGTCAGGTCGTCAGGGTCATCAGGTAAATTTTGAATCTGCTCCTCCAGCCAGGGCATAAATATCGACACGCCATCTGTAGCCCTATGGTCGACCAAAATGTTGATGCCTAATAATCACTAAGTAAGTTCAGACCAAGATGCACAGGTGGGTCTAACAATGGATTCCCCATAGATAGGAAGTTCTAGAAGCACTACCACATCCTAGAGGGTAATGGTCATCTCTCCCTCAGGCAGTTGGAATGTGAGTGTCTCTAGTCTCCACCTCCCGATGAGTGCAATAAACTGGTGATGGTCAAAAAATGTGAAATATGATAAGAAAATTACATAAAATCCAGCATGACACAAGTATGGTCTAATGGAATGTGGAGGCTCCGTGTGATGAAAATGGTGTGCTCGACACACCCAGATCGGTTGATCCTCACCACCGTCTAACACGACCTGAGAAACATGCCTATACTCCTCGGTGAGTAGTCTAGCATCCTCTATCTTTATATAAAAAATGAAATGATTCGTAAGTGTAAAATGTAAATATAATGTTATAGTTAGTAAAATGTTATGACTTTTAGAATATAATAAATTTTATGTTTATTCGCATTCTTTTATGAAATTATTTTCATCAAAAGAAAGGGACATGTCTGCATGTTTTTCAAAGAATATTACTGAAGTGTTGTTAAGATATTCTTTTACCTAGAAAGGGATATTTTGTAAGATATGGTTTTATATATTTATATATATAAACATTTTTTCTTTGTTATGTAAATGTTTATTAGAAAATGGTGTTCTTTTTAATTTACGTATGACTATCCACGTGATGGTAGGTTTCATGATTATTTTCTAACATGTATGCTATATGGTTTAGCCATAAAAAGATTTATTATTTTTCGATGTCACCTCAAATTCACTTTTCATATTATTTTTAATGTCACTATGAAAGGTTTGTTATTATTTGATAGTAAAAGTATTTGGAAAAGTCAAAAAATTATACAAAATGAAGAATATTATTCATATATGCCCAACCTGCGATGATGATCAGATAACAAATGAATAAGGGAATTTCTTCAAACTGAACAAGGAGCTCGTTATTGTATACAACCAAAAACTAGTTGTTAGTACAACTAATTATGTAACAATAAATGATCTTAAAGAAATAATTCATTAGAAATAAATCAAAATGTAGGAGTAACAATGACAATGATGATGGTGATGACATAAACTCATTCCATCACCATCATCGCCGTCACTGTTCCTCCTACATTGTGCTTTATTTCACAAAAATTCTTTCTTGAAGCTCATTTAGTGCTATAAAATCAGCTATAGTAATCAGTGTTATTGGTTGTGTATTATAACAGGCTCCTTTCTCGATTTGTATAACCTCCATGTGGTAGTACACACAGGTAAAAAATGACTCTATACGTATAAAATGTTTTTTGATCATGATTCTGATAGTGTAACTAATATTGACAAAGATGTTTGATCATATAATCTTTATTATACTAAAATTTTATAATGACTTTTTTTACCATAATATATGATACTATTATTTCGTTATATAAAATTTTATTGGAATATCTGTCACATAATGTTTTGAAAACCAAGGTATAAAAGAAGACACAACACCATATAATTTATAATACGAGAATATCACAAGGGATACAATGCATCATTATGGTTGAGAGTGTAAACTCGACCCAACAATGTTAGGAAATTGTTTCCGATTATGACCTTCTTGATGACATATGTTGAATCTCAAACTCTTCCCTTGTTCTTGAGGCTAGTACATCGCATTCTGCATTATGCTGGCCTTCGATCTCCCATAGATATGCAAACGGTTGATGTCAGGTATCACTATCAAGCAGCATTCAGGAATTGGGAAATAATGAAACTCCCCAATTGGCATCCTTGGTACAACATAACAGTTAGGAATGGTGTCAATCTGGTATACTAGATCAACATATGTTTCCCATGATATGTTCACAGAGGCACATGTTGCGATGGCATCTTTGCATGGAAACTGTACATCCTGAAAGTTTCCACATTGACATTTCCTTGCTTCCGGTACTACCACCATTTTTTCACTAATCCTATTTTTGATGGGGTCTAAATGTTCTTGAACTTAAAATCAAGATTATTCTCATCAAAAAAGGAATAGATAATAACCAGAAGTTCTTCAATGTTATTTTCAATTTCTAATTGAAAGTATATTTTGTACCTTATCCCCAGATGAATTCCTTTTGAGACTAGTTTTTTTATCAACAAATTACTTCATGCAACGAAAGCAAGGTCATTGAGTTTAAAGTATTAATTTTAAAATAGGTTACTTCCCAATCTATCTTCCTCGTACTTGGAATTTTCCATAAGAAAAAGAATGCCATTAGTTTCGAAGTTAACAAAATGTTATTTTAAACTTTTTTACATTTGGGTTTATAATATCAAACATATTTTAGGTTGAAGGTCATTTTATTATATCAAATTATGAATAATGGTTTAATATAGAAGAAAAAATAAATTTAAGACTTTTAGGAAAATAAATAAATGATGGTTTTTAGAACATCATATCTATTTTGGAGTGAATATCCATTAATAAAACAAAATATATTTGGATATCATTTCATTCCATTCCACCTATAATTCACCCATACATCACATTTCCATCAATTCATCTCTTAACTAATGTAATATTTGAATCATGGATTTATAACTCATACAGGTTGAAATATATATCAATTATTTCATTAATATTTTTAGTTTAAGTCTTATAAAGAGAATATTTTTATTTAATGAGTCCTCACACCATCTATTCTTCAAATTCTACCCCTCTAGGGAGGTTATTCTCATAATCATTACAGGATTATGAGAGTTCATGAGGATAGCTTGAACTTATATGGAAGAGTCAATACCTCTCACCAAGGTTTATTCAACAATATAAGATGTGTACATTCCGCACACTTCCTAAAGTATAATAACTGGTTCTTAATGCCCAAACAATGGTTATTATGGGTTACAAAAACCTATAATAAATTTAGGATCAAGATACTACATAATCAAACTAATAAATCAGTCTAGAGATAAGGGTATATTTAGTTATTCATGAATAGAAAATTAATTATATTGAGGAGATTGTTCCCTACATTACACATTATGTTTGGACACAAATGAAATTGTAGGAAATCATCTCTTACTTCTATAAATGTGTATAAGGTTGGAAATATCATTAATGATATAACATAAACAGGTTCTAAGACATTTATAATTCACAAAATAAAAACCATCAGTTTTCCATAAGCATTTAAACCATAATTTAACACTAAAACAAATATTTTAGCACTTCATTCCAAGTAATATGGATGTTTTTATAGAACAATCTTTTAGATTTACAAATGAAATACAAGATGAAAATATTTGATTTATAATTTATAAAATAAATGGTTTTTAATATATTAATTTGTGACAAATAAGTGGCATCCCATTACAAAGCATGTAAAAAAAAGTTTTGTATGAGTCAAGAGCACTGACTATTAATGATGTCATGAAAGCAGTTGGTATTTCAGCAATCAACCCAGTTATCCTGCACCCAAAATTCCCATGTTCGAGTCCCGACATACACATAATTATGTTGACCCTCGGTGTAGGATTGGGGCATAGGAAATTATGCGCGGTGGACGACGCTGGGGCGGGGGGCATTCTTCAAGGTGACATGAAGGTAGTTGACAGCAAGGAGGCTCGGTGGCTCTAGTGTTATCGGTGGACTGAACCAATTGGGAGGGCGTTGTCGACATGATTCATGGAGGCGTGGCTTCGTCAGACATGATGTCGGCGCAGAGATGACAAAAGCTCGATGGCTCTGTTGGTGGAGACTTGGCGTGGGGGCGATGATGGCTATCAGATGGAATCGGCGGGCTCCTGGTGTGGCAACAAGAGTGTCAGTGATAGAGGAGAATAGATTTCATAGTGGTACAAGTGAAGACTTCAGGGGAAAAAATTTGTGGTTGAGAAGTGTCCTAAATCATGGTCCAAAATCAAGAAAACCCTTAAAAATCACAACATATTTGAACCATATAAAAATAGTAACTAAAGGTTAAGAAACAATACACATTGGAATTCCATAATCTAAAAAATAAGATTTTTGGTATAAGAGATGGATTTTACCATGAATTTGGTGAAATACCTATTTAAAAGATCCATTTGTAGAAATAAAATATTAAAAAAAAGAAATATAATGAGACCAGAGAAGTGAAAGAGGGGTTTTACATATAGACTGAAAAGTACCCATGGTGTCATAACACAACTTCAAGGGTGAAAAATTTGCGGTTGAGAAGTGTCTTAAATCACGGTCTTAAATCAAGAAAACCCTTAAAAATCACTACATATTAGAACCATATCAAAATAGTGACTAAAGGTTGAGAAACAACACACATTACAATTCCCTAACCTAAAAAATAAGAGTTTAGTGATAAGAGATGGATTTCACCATGAATTTGGTGAAATACCTATTTAAAGGATCCTTTTGTATAAGCGAAATAATAGAAAAAAAAAGATAATGATATGAGATAAGTGAAATAGGGGTTTTACTTAGATATAGACTAAAAGGTACCCTCGGTGTCCCCTTAGATAATGGTCTTAAATCAAGAAAACCCTTAAAAAATCACTATATATTAGAACCATATCAAAATAGTGACTAAAGGTTGAGAAAAAACACACCTCAGCATTCCCTAAACTAAAAAAATAAGAGTTTAGGGATAAGAGATGGATTTCACCATGAATTTGGTGAAATACCTATTTAGAGGATCCATTTATAGATGGGAAATAATAGAAAAACAAAGATAATGAGATGGGAGAATTGGAAGAGAGGTTTTACTTAGATAGAGACTGAAAAGTACCCTTCCTGTCCCCTTAGATAATGGTGTGGAAGAGGGGTTTTACTTAGATATAGACTAGAATGTACCCTTGGTGTCCCCATAGATAATGGCGTTACTTCTCATGTCCTGACTATCATAACTCATGTTCTCTCGCAATCTCAAAAATACTGATAGCTCTAAATGCCCGATGATGTCATTTTACTACTTTGATACCACTTTTCAATAACTAAGTTCTTAATTCCCACACATTACCTGGATGCTAGTGCTATTACCCCATGATAATTCTCTAATCCCTAGGTTTTTGAGCCTTACCATATAGGGTTTTAATCTATCATTTGATGGAATGATATACCTATTGGATTTAAAATAAGAAATAATTGACAAAACAATATAAAATAAGACATGAGTTATATTAATGTAGGACATCTAGACAAAATAAGAACATTCTATAAAGAACCAGTTTCAAAAAGTGCATAACTAAACAAGCCCTTAAGACCACACACACACATAATAAAACTACAACACCCAATTATTTTATTATGTATTTTACCTTTGAATAAATACTATGTTAAATATATCATAGCACACACAAAACCAAACTAAAACAAGTCATGACATATTAAAATTATATGAAAAATAAACCTTTAGTTATGAAGAAAATAGTAATCAATTATGGTGATAACAATGAATTATTCATTGATGATATTTAATGATTATAAAATAAATAATTAATGTCACATTATTAATATCATTCGATGTCAAGAAGGGATATTTTTATCCGTCATCAACCACACGATGAAGGGTGAGATCGAGGTTTTTTAACCGGTTTACCGGGGGTGGGCTACTCAATTAGAAGTTTAAGACATTTAATGGGGGGTGTTGTGGATTCTGTTAAACAAAATTAAAGAAGAAAAAAAGGAGGGTTATTTTTTAATAACTGTTTTTAAATTGTTTTGTATTTTAATAAATTAAATTGCTCACTTTTAGAATATGATAATATGTAATATTTCAATTCATGAACTAATAGATTAACACTAAATTAATAATAAATTTATATGAAATAAGATTAAGAACACTTAGTGTTTAAAAATGTCATTATTCTATAAAAGAAGATTTCTTTATATTTTGTGTTATCATTTAAATGTTTAATTTGAAAATTTTGGAATTCAAATATGATAAAGTTAACTTCATTTTTGAAGTCATCATGTTTATATTAGCTTAGGGAGATTTTTTTTGATAACGATTTTTTAGAGGATAGTAAAAATCATTTTTATATATACCAAAAAATTTATGAAATTATTATGATGTGATCGTGACAAAAAAAAATATAAAAACATTTCCATTACCATATATGTATTTATGGAGTAAAATAATTAATTTAAAAATATTATGTTGAATTTATAAACATATCATTGACATTTTGAAGCCTAAGTTTTATTTTAATAAAATAAAAATATATTTTTTATTCATTACCTTTATTGAAGAGGTTCAATATTTCCATTTAGTTTTTGAATGATTCTAATGTAAAATAGCCCTATTTATTTAATAATAAACCAAAAAAATCATAGGAATAAACACTCCTCAATGGTTTTTGGCCTTAATGATAAAACAATCAATATTTTAGCCCAAAAAAAACCGTCTCCTCAAGTACAAATACCCCTCTCTTCCCTTGGAAAACCACTTCACATTGATTTTTCAAAGCCCATGTTCTTCCCATTTACCCTATCCTATGTATCTTAGCTCACTTAGTGACATTCTGGTGCTATAAAATGCCAATCCCTCATGGATTTAGAGAAGGAGTAAATATTGAACAAAGAAGTTACCTCGATTCTCTTTTCTATAATTTTATCTCTTCTTTATTCCACTCTCCTAATAAATTTCACCTTTTCTACCTTTTAAAACAATTTCATATATACTTATATAACATATCAATGTTATTAAGATATTGGTATGTAACATCCCAACCTGAACTGCCTGGTGAGCCAGAATGCCATGTGCCAGAATGCTTGCCTTCTCATATGCTAGAACCTTCCGACTAGCAACGATGGTCTAAGTCTATCATTATGGATACTATACCCTCTATATCATGTCATAAAGCAGGATAATATTAAACAAATGATAAAAAAATGAAAAATCAGATTAAAAAGTGCATAAACTAAATAAAAGACATACATATGAAAATAATAAAACAACTCCCAATGTGGAAAGCCTGTCCAGAAGAAATCCACATATACATAAAGTGATAAAAAATAAAAAAAACTTTGGGTCATCCAGAGTCTATCTTATACTACTCCCGCTCCATGCTCCACTGCTTAACCTTCTACCATAGGGCCCTTGCCTTTCCCTGGATCTCGGGTCATTAAATATACAAGTGCGTAGAAATTCCTAAGTAGGGTGTGAGTATAAAGACTCAGTAGGACACCACCAATGAATCCTTAATAAGAGCACACATGTATAAGATTATATAACATAATAATAGATAAAATTTCACAAAAAGAACAATCATGGTGAGAATTCATGAGCCAACCAAGCCTCTACAAACCCTAGTGATACCAGCTTCGACGCCATACTGGAACCATTAGAATGGTCATCAAAATGTCACAATATCAGAGCTAACCTCATGCTTCTCAATAGCCATATAGTCCCAAGGTCTCAAGTAAATCCACACTAGGTCATCATACCTTGATGTTATCTCCAGGTTAGGTCACATAGACCATCATGACCCACTATCACCACACAAGTATGATCACTCATGATATTCATGACCCATGGTTGTCACATATGGGTCTGATCACTCGTGATCATCATGCACCCATGTCATACCATACTTTTTCATCATTTAACAATCTTTATCTCGGTATCATCATCAAGTCACATGCAGTTTCTAACCACACTCTCCCTCTAGGGATACCAAGCCACGATAGGTCCACCTGTCACTTTGGTACCATGCATAAAAATATAGAACATACTAAGAAATTCCTAGGGAAACAATAACATTATATCAACATTTCAAGAGTGTGAGTAAACAAACAAACATGTGAGAAATTCAACACGGTATAAAGAACCTCAATATGTATGATCATAATATGTCAATCAAAAAAGTCTCATGAATATAAACTCACCCACATAAAAATCATGAGTTCATCCATTGTAAATCACATATCATGCTAACATCATATACATGTCCCCAAATGGTATTAACTTCCTAACTCATGGTTTTCTATATTGACGTTGAGGTTTTTTGGAGGTCTTCATCCCCCAACCCACATCTGTATCTACCAGAAGAATGATCACACACCAAAAAATCCTAGAATATCCAAATTATCATATCAAGGATTCTAGAGTAAAGTGACGGGAAGATGAGACAAAGGAGTACCAAGAACATAACTTGGGATAGACATCCAAGGGTCATAATGATGGAAATCCAAAGGCTGTAACATAGTGGGTGTGATGGATCAGCACCACAGTGTAGGGATCTTGGATATGACGTAAGGATGTGCTGGAATGAACACGATGATGCAATACCATAGGTTGCAGCGTGGTGAAGTGATGGTTCTCACACCACAATGCAAGGTAGGGGAATATGATACAAGGGTGATATAAATCATCATTTATGTCACAATGTAGTGGCTTCAACCATGGAACCAGACCAAATTGTGCATTACTACGATGTAAGTAGCTGGTTATGTCATGGAGCTTGTATCCATTGGCTCTCAACTAATGGGATGGTGCTGAAGGAGGAGGAGAGGAGAGTTATTTATATTAGAGACATGGGGAGATTCTTACACATGAAAATACTCATCAATTTCCTCATAAAACCTCCTATTAAATACCTTCTAATAAAAACCTCTGACTATTGGATACCATTAATACTAGATGATCGAAGACCCGCGACTGTATGCAGGAAAATGGTGCTTGCAGTGTGGTCCTACCCACCATAAAATATCCTCTTCCAACAACCCTCATAGTGTAGGACTATGTCATAGTGTCCTCGGTGTAGATAGTCTCTAACATATCCCTTGAAGCTTTTGTTGGAAGTGAAATCCATAACGGTGTTCACTTTTTCTTCCCAAGCAGCCCATGTTTCCCGTGTAGCGTGTATTCTATATATGTGTCAATTACATGCATTTCTTGTTCTCCTCATGCATCCATATATTTTCCTTTGAATGAATTTAATATTTTTTGGTTTTTTATTTGTACCTTCATAAATGTTAAGCATTGTTTTGGGTCTATAAATTTATGCAATTGTAGTCTGTGAAAGATGTGAAATAAAAATCTTGAAATCCTTTATTACATTGTGTGCCAATTTCTTCTTCTCATATTTCTTGGCATGTATAGACAAAAAAAATTGTATCAGAGGTTAGGTTTCATGGCATCCTCCAATATCTAAATATAGCCACTACAATCCAGCTGCAAGTTTCAAAGTTGTCTAAAGACAACTTTGAAAGGTGGTGCATCCAAATGAAGGAGTTGTTCAGATCACAATAATTATGGTTGATTGTCAACAACGAGTATATAATTCCCACTACAGAGGAAGAATTCTCCTTCAAAAATGAAGAGAATATGTCTCTCAAAAATCAAAGGAAGAAAAAAAACAAGTCATTGTTCCTCTTCTATTAAGGTTTGGATGAATCAACAATAGAAATGATTGTTGAAGCAACTTCAAGCAAGAAAACATGGGATACCCTTTGCACCATCTTTAAGGGTGTTGATCGAGTCAATTGAGTACATATTCAAACATTAAGAGCAGAATTCATAGCGGAAAACATGAAAGAATATGAGATTATATCTGACTACTTTTCATGCTTGATTTTTACTATTAACAATTTGAAAAGGAATGGTGAGAAAGTTGAGGACATTCGAGTTATTGAAAAAAATACATTGATATTTCACAACCATGTTTGAGCATCTGGTTTTGGAAATTGAAGAATCAAAGGATCTACAAAAATTATCCATTGAAGAACTAATGGGGTTGTTGAAAGTTCATGATAAATGAATGGAAAATTATGAGGGTTCAATGCTGAAGCATGTCTTAGAGTCCATGTTGACTCTACAAGATCAAAAGAATGTTCAATCACAATGACGTGGTCATCATGGAAGAGGAAGAGGGCACAAATATCATCCAAGCTATCAAAAAAATAAACAAAATTTTACCAACTTCTGTGGAAGAGGAAATGGTAGAGGCTGGTTCATGCATGGTCATGGAAACACAAAAAATTTTCAATTCCATAATTGAAAAAATTAGTCCATTATGCTTTGGAGTTTTAGTGAAAAATATATCATGATGAATGATCCAACTATGCTAAAGAATCTCACCATGAAAAAGAAGGTACCATAATCCTCCTCACATAAGAAAAGGCATGTGAATAGCCTGATGTGTTGTATCTTGATACAGGTGAATGAAACCACATGAGTGGTAACAAATAATTGTTCAAGGAATTCACATAATAATTTCATGGTGACATGAGCTTTGGATACTCATCAAAGGTACTCGTGATTGGAAAATGAAAAATCAAAATATATCTAAAAACTAGTTAGTCAAATTACATTTCTAATGTGTATTACATACCAAGAATGAAAAATAATATCATCAGTCTCAACCAAATCCTTGAGAAGGGGTATGTCACACACTTGGAAAAATCTTCTTTGTCTATAAGAGATTATCACAAGAACCTTTTTTCCCAAGTCCAAATGGAATTGAATCACATGTTTTTACTATATATTAACAACAATCCTGAGGAGTGTCTCTTGGGACTCATGAAGAATGACTCATAGAGATGGCATATAAGCTTTGAGAATCTGCATTTCAGTATCCTTAATCTTATATCCTCATCAAGCATGGTGAGTGTCCTGACGATGATTGAAGTTCCAAATCATGTGTGTGAGGTGTGTACACTCGACATGCAATAAAGGAACTCCTTTCTAAGTGGAGTGTCCAGAAGATAAAATGAACCACTTCAGTTGGTTCACACTAATATATGCGGACCACATGAAACACCCTCACTTAGAGGTAATAGGTATTTTATTACCCTCATTGACAATTTTATTTGGAAAATATGGGTGTATGAAATCAAATTACTTAGCTCCGATCGAGGTGGAGAATATACTGCACATTCATTTCAAGATTTTTGCAGGGAATATTTAATTAAGCAGTAATACATTGTATCATACATTCCACAAAAAAATTACATTTCAGAAATAAATAATTTCACCATCCTCGGCATAATGAGGACCATGCTGAAGGAGGAAGGGTTTCCAAAGAGATTATGGGTAAGGGTAGTGGAATGTACTGCCTACCTTGTTAATCGGTGTCCAACTAAGAGCGTTAGAAGATTGAAACCACAACAGTTAGAAAGTGTCCAAAAACTGAGCATGGCACACCTAATAATCTTTGGGTGTGTCGCCTATGCTAAAGTTACAAAATAAAGAAGAAGGAAGCTTGATGATCATCGAGGAAAGTGCATCTTCATCAGCTAATGTGGAGTATCCAAATCCTACAAGCTATATATCCCACTAACCAAAAAATTAGTGGTGAGTAGAGATGTGGTATTTTGTGAGGAAGAATCTTGGAAATGGAATGATGAAGAATAAAAGTGATTCCATTCAAAACAGAAGATCCTGAAGAAATCCAAGATTTTCAGGAGCAAATTACCGCTACACCTTCCCTGGGCACATCATCAGGATACAAAAATTCAAGAGTATATTCCATCACTCATGAGAGGAATCCATCAAGTCAAAATTTTGAGATCACATCCTCACCCATGGAGCCCATAAAAATGAAACGCTTAAGTGACATCTATGAGAAAACTGAATAGTTGAATCTTTTTTTATTATATACAGATCATGAGCCTCTAATACTTTAGGAAGCTATAGGAGAAGAATGTTGGAGAATTCATATGGGAGAAGGAATTCATTACATAAATAAAAATAACACATGGGATGTTAATAAACATCATAAAAGTCATAAGAGCATTAGCATATAATGGGTGTACAAGATCAAGAGAAATGATGATGGTGAGATCGATCGATATAAGGTAAGGCTCAAAGAAAAGGGGTACAAAAAAAGAATAGGGTAGACTATGAAGAAGTATTTTTTTTTTCTATTATTCACCTTGACATTGGGAGGATAATTATATCCCTTGTTGTTCGTCACAGTTAGATGATATACCAACTGGATTTGAATTCTATGTCTCTGAATGGAATTCTTGAAGAAGAGGTCTATATTGACCAGCCAGAAGGCTTTTTTATGCAAGGGAAGGAAGATAAGGTGTATCATTTGAGGAAAGATATTTATGGGATGAAGCAAGATCCATGTTATTGGAATTCACATATTAAAAACTATCATATAGGTAACGACTTCACCCAATGTCTACATGAGCATACAGTTTACAACAAGAAGAATGATCATGGAAAATTACTTATTGCATGCTTATATGTTGAATATTTTTTGTTTACAGGGAACAGTAGACCGATGATCGATGAATTCAAGGGGGCCATGTTCAAAGAGTTTGAGATGAATTATAGAGGTCTCATGTCCTTTTTTCTGGGCATATAATTAAAGAAACAACATGACGACATCTATATATCTTAGAAGAAGCATGCTAAGGATTTTCTTGAAAAATTCAAGATGACCAATTGCAGTGCTGTAAGAACACCTGCAGCAACATGCTTAAAATTGAAAAAATAAAGAGAAGGAAGAATAATTGACTCAACTTTGTTAAAGAGTTTGATTGGAAGCCTAAGGTACCTCACAATCACAAGGCTAGATATTTTCTATGGTGTTGGGATTCTATGTAGGTACTTGGAAGTGCCAAAAGAATAACACTAGCTAGCCACCAAAATAATTCTCAAGTATGTTAAAGGAATAGTGTAATTTGGCCTTTTTATCTATATAATGATGAAAGAAAAGCTATATGGATACTCAGATAGTGATTGGGGAGGTGACCAAGATGAAAAAAAAGCACCAATGTGTATGTATTTTTTTCTCAGATCGACTGCTTTCACATGGAATTCAAGGAAGCAGAGTGTGGTCACCCTATACACTTGTGAAGTACAATACATGGTGACATCGTCCACTATTTGTGAAGGAATTTGGTTGAGAAATCTATTGAAGGAGATGAATCATCCACAGGATGGATCCACAATGATATATGTGAATAACAAGTCAAAAATTAAACTTTCCAAAAATCTGGTAAAGCATGGAAGACGCTAACATATTGATACTTGATTCCATTTTCTAGGAGATCATGTGAAGTATAAAACGAAAAAGTTGGAATATTTTTATACTATGGAACAATTGGATGATATTTTATCAAAGGAATTACTAAAATATGCATTCAAAAAACTCAGAATTTTGATCAGGATGAAGTAGGTTTTGATTTGAAGGGGAGTTTTGGAAATGCAAACCATAAAGGCGTTTGCAGTTTCTTCCTAAGAAACCCATGTTTTCCATGTTGTGTGTATTCTCTATACATGTCAGTTACATGCATTGTTTTCTCCCCACACATCCATCTATTTTCCTTTGAATGAATTTAATGTTTTTTGGTTTTTTCTTTGGACCTTCATAAATGCTATACGTTGTTATGGATTTATAAATTGATGCAATTGTAGTCAATGAAAGATGTGAAATAGAAAGATTTAAATCCTTTTTTTCATTGTGTTACAATTTATTCCTCTCATATTTTTCGGCTTATAAAGCCAACAGCTTCAGTATAGCCAACTTGTTGTGGCATGGTCTCAGGGGCTAGGGTGTTGCCTTCTTGTTTTTGGAAAAAATCTTGCCAAACCCCTTATTAGCCTCCACTAACATCCCTAAGCCCTTTTAATCCCACTCCAAGCCCCAAAAAAGGTCCAACACAAAACAAAGAGGTAACCAAGGCCTTTTATAATGAAAAAAATACTACTATAATTCCTAGTTTTCATACCTCTAGATTTGAGAGGCCGCTTTTAGCAGTCTCTATAGGTAAATATTTCGGCGGGATTTTTTCCCGCCGCCCCACCCACACTTTTTATCCTACCCCCACCTACACCTTTTCATTTTCCTATGCGTGTGCACCTCCCTCTACAACCCTTATTCTGCACGTCTCCATTAACCCTCCTAATGCCCGCTGTTATTCCCTCAGTGACTGAAACCTCTTGCCACCCCCATATAGGGACTAATACCTATGACACCTCGAGGACCCCTGCCAGTTGAACCCATCTCTAACCACCGTCAGTCCGCCATGGCCGATGACTCCAAGCATGGGTAGCACCCTAAGCCACCGTGCCTCAATCAACCCTAAAACCATGATTTTGTTGGCTACTTGGGACATGACCTTTAGTGTATGACAGAGGCAGTCGGTATAGGTATTTACTGACTGAGAAGAAGCAACCATCAAAAAAAGATTCCGTGCGGTCTCTAAATACCATTAGCAACCGCTTTTTTCGGTTTCTAAAGGTGAGTTTTATAGTAGTGAAATAATTTCTGGGCTTTATAATTCTACCCCCATAAAAGCCTTCTCATCTATAAGAAGTATCTATAGGGTTCTTTCTCAAATAATTCCATCCACTAATGCCGAATAATATCCTATCACTCCCATTTATCCTCTTGGACCCAACCATACTACCACTAAATCTAGACAAGTGGTATCGTTTTCACCTGGAGGACTTTCTCACTTTGTTCTATGATTCGAACTAGATTCTCTTCATAAAATGTGTCTACATACAACTCAACTTCCTCACAGTCTATTTAATTCATAGGACTAGCGTTTTACATCAGATCTTGAGAAACGTGGAAAACATCATGCATGCCTTGATAACACATTAGAATATCTAGACAATATGCCATTATCTCCATTTGCTCTGTGATCTCAAAAGGTCAAAAAAACATGGTTCTAGCTTTCCTTGATTCCTCAAATGTTTATTCCCTAACCAAGGAGTCACTCTCAAGAAAACACAATCACCCACTGTGAATTGTAAAGGTATCCTCCTACGGTCAACATATGATATTTGTCTGCTCTGAGTAGTGATCAACATCTTCTAAATAAGTTTCACTCTCTCAGAGTTCTCTTTAACCATGATGGGCCCCACAACTATTGTAATTCCCCGACCCCAGTTACCCAGATTCGGTGCATTATTACATAACATTGGCATGATCATAAAAGATCAAGTCTCGAAAGACCGATTAGTTTAGTAGCCTTGGAATCACTAGATACATTCATAAGTCTTACATTACATCATAAAATGAAAACTACAACAACATAGTCTCCATAGACCACACTCATATCCCCTCATACTTTCCCTACAGGTCATTTATAAAATACTTCTTCACATCCTGGGAAAAAAATAAAACATGGAACGGGGTGAGCTCAGATGCTCAGTAAGGATAACAATATAGCAGAAACATTCATAAATAAGCATAAACATTTAAGGCAATGTATAACTAAAACAAAATCCTTTTAAACATGAAATTAAGTATAATATAGAAAAAATAAAATGAAATAATTCCATTCACTTATTCACATGGTTATTCTACTAATCTAATAATTACATGCAATATCAATAACCACTTTCATAATTATGGAATGCATAATTCAATACTATCATAACCACATAGTCAAGGCCTTATTCCAAGACAAAAAATAAGATTCTTTCAAGGACTTGTGCTAAGACAATAGTTTTTTTCATGAGAACTACCGATGCATCGAGGATCTACAGTGGGCTCCACCCATCACTTATTAAGTCTAATTCATTCCTCATATGGATAGGTTTAAACATAACATAAACATTCGTATTAAAACAAGAATACGAAATGACAATAATTTCTCCATAAAACATAAATGGTATAAAAATAAGACATCCAAAGTCAAACATATCACAAAACCTTCATTCCAATATGGAAGTTTTTTATCATAATAAATCAACTTCAAATAAGCTTAAAATCGATCAAAGGATGTTGACATAGATGAAATCAAAACTATTTCAGAGAAATATCTATTTTTTTGAATTAATTTAAAAGTCACATAATTTTAAAATAAAAAATTTACTTTGAAAATATCCTTATAATATTTTAAGGGAATATTTGAAGATTTTATAACAGTGGAAAATAGCCGCACCCACCGTATAAGTTAAAAAAGACATTCTTACCTTAATTCTGTCGAAAAGGTTAAAAGGACCTTGTTTGGAAAATGAAAGAAAGATTCCTTTATAAAAATCTTATAAAAATTCAAAAAAGGGTATAAATGAATTTATCCCATAGTATTTAAAATAGTAAGAATGATTTGAAATAAAATTTTAAGAAACATGGATGTGGGTGATAAAGAGGTCCTAGTAGATTATTATGTATAAACAACCTCGAATAATGAAGGTATTGTGAAATAAACCCTTACCTTGTACTTTTCCTTGGTTAAGGGTAGGTAAAAATCCTGTATAATGGTGACATAATTGTTATTAAATTATAAAATAATAATATACATTAATATTATATCATATATGATCTTTTAACATTACTTTGTTAATAATATCTTACTATTATCGTTATTTCGGGTGTTAATTTACTCGTTTTCTTTTATATGTTTTGTTACATAATCCATGTTTGTTATGGATAGGTTGTATCTTATTAATATATATAATTATATCAAGTCCTTATACATTATTTTTAACAATCAAATGATAATTAGAGTAGAATGGATATGATTGGGAATGAGTCTCATCGCATTCGTAGAGACGGTAGTCCGTACGTACGCACGAGCGACAATATCATTCTTTTTATATTAAAATAATATATAATTGGATGGTATATCATATATAAAGAATAATTATAGTGTTATATTTATTATTTACTTTAATTAAACATCATTATCATACCCATCCAAATAATAATGTTTTGAATAACAATTACACCACGACGTGGTGACGGTAGGCCATACGTACGCATGTATGGTGACATGTCATTCAAAAGATGGATAGAATAATGAATATGGTTGTACCATATTTATAATAACATCAAATTATATATAATATACTGGGGTTATTATTTTATAATGGAAATAACAAAGAAATAAGAATTGGAAGAAGAAAAGAACTTGGAAGAGGGTGGTGAAAACATTACCTCTTCTTCGGGTTCTTCCTTTTGTTTGGATTAAAAGGGATCCTTAAATTTTCTTTATGACTTAAATAAGGCCTTTATAATGAAGTTAGAGAAGTTTATAGGCTATTTGGGCAGGGGTTGTCCGAATCAAAAGGATTTGAAGGTATGAATTTGAGAGAAGTGGGAGTGCCCTTTTATAAGAGGGGTGAGGGACACCTTAGGAAAAACATAAAATATTATTTTATAATAAATTCATATTCTGTTTATAATGGATAAAGAGTGACTTATTTCAAGGTTAAGGTTGGGATGGGTATAAATCCTTTCAACCAATAGATTTTAGACAGGTTTGGGTCACTATATTAACCTTATCATTTATATTTTACTCTTAGTTAAATAGTTTGACATTTACCATGTCTCTTTGTATTTTTATATTATATGGTTAATAAACT
This sequence comes from Viscum album, assembly GCA_963277665.1. Lineage (NCBI taxonomy): Eukaryota > Viridiplantae > Streptophyta > Magnoliopsida > Santalales > Viscaceae > Viscum > Viscum album. Next base: position 223,488 of record CAUJRU010000476.1, on the reverse strand, counting down.
TAATATAACTAAACAAGAGAACCCCAATTGGTTCATTATTGACACATATAACCTTATCTAAGTCATTTTTACGAAAAATAGATTTTTAGGAATATAATATCAATTAATAATATAAAATTTGTTTTAAAAACTCTTTTATTTCAATTTTGACACTATTTGATATTTTATTTTTGCTAAATTTATAACAGCATTATTAATTCCAAAACAAATCATCTAACCAAACCTAATATGTTATATTAACCTATAAAATTATAGTAATTCATAAAAAGTCTCAAATTACATTTATTTCGATATTTATAATATCAATTATTTTAATATTTAATTAATTAGGTAATTACTGCATCACCATTGTGTCATAAATAAATTAAATTATTTAATGTCTAAAAATTATAAATAAAATAAAATTATTTAGGAAATATTTTTATATTTATAATGAATATTTACAATCGAATTTATATTATCTATATCCCTATATTAAAAATGTTTTAGTTATTTAACTTTGATTTTATCTATTTTAACTATTCTATGAATTAAATAATAATAAATGTCCTAATCTATTCCATGTGGACCAAATAGGTTCATATTTTATTCCTAAGGTTGTTTTTGGTTGAATTATAATTATCCAATAGAATTAGGACATGGTTTAGGGTAATAATATTATTATTTTTACCCTTAATTACCCTATTTACTTTAAACCATGGTAAATAAATGTAAAAAGTTATGATTCACCAAAAAGTATTTTTATCTTATTAAACCAAATTTTACTCCTTGATATTAACCGTGTCTCTTATAGTTTCGAAATTCCACTCACAGAAGCGGTAAAATTATGTTTTATGTGAATTTGCAAATTCTCTTAGAAGATGAGTAAAAGACGGTGAAAAGTTCAATAAAATTTTTATATATCTAAAATTTTTATAAAATGACTCCAATGAATTACATTGAACTTATATAGGTATTATGTATCTATTTTACCTAAAATAAATTTAAATAAAATAAATAATTATTTAAATAGAAATTCGATTTTAAACTATAACTCAGTGTTTTTTCACTATTCATAAAAAATTGGACGTTTTTAGAAAAATACCAAAAACTCACCCTAGGCTAATTTGGATATTCCGAATCCAAAAATGAAGTCCATTTTGAATGATAAAATTTATAAAAATTTAAAAAGTGTGTATTAATATTCATAATGGCTAGTTTGATTGGTTGTGGTGTGTGTTAGAACTCGAAGATGCGTACAACACATGCTACTGTATTATTAAAAGAGAATCATACTGTGGAATCTTGGGGTGTTACATTCTCCCATCCTTCAAATAATTTGGTCCTCAAAATTTCTATAATATTACTGCATAAAAAGACTCAGGTGGTTCTTCATCATAAGTTCTGCGGGTTCCCACGTTGCCTCTTCCATCTTATGGTTTCTCCATAAAACATTTACCAGACGAGTCGTTCAGATTCACAGCACTTGTTCTCTGGTATCAAGAATCCTGACAGGCTCTTCGCAATAAGATAGATCGTGATCCAGTTCTACTTCTTCATAAGTGAGTACATGAATTGTGTCAGGCATGTATTTTCTCAACAGTGATACGTGGAACACATCGTGAACTTTGGAGAGACTTGGCGGCATTTCCAAACGGTAACCTACTGCCCCAATTCGTTCTAGAATTTTGAAAGGTTCTATGTACCTGGGACTCAATGTACCTTTATTAGAGAAACATATTACACCCTTCCATGGAGATACCTTCAAGAGAACATGATCTCCTACCTGAAATTTTAAATCCTTTCTTCTGTTATCAGCATAGATCTTCTGCCCACTTTAAGCTGCTTTGATGTGGGTTTGGATTACCTTCACATTTTCCATTGTTTCCTCAACTAGTTCTTGGCCTACAAGTTTTCTTTCACCAACATCATCCCAACAGGTTGGTGTGGTACATCTACTTCCATATAACGCTTCATATGGTGCCATCTGAATACTTGAATGAAAGATGTTGTTATAGTAAATTTCCACCATAGGTAAATATTGATCCCACATACCTTGAAAGTCAAGTGAGCAAGATCTAAACATGTATTCTAAGGTTTTAATAGTCTGTTATGATTTTCCATCAATTTGGGGGTGGTAGGCAGTGCTCAAATGAAGTTTAGTATCCATGGATTTCTGAAAACTTTTCCAAAATCTTGGTGTAAAACGCGGATCACGATTAGAAATAATTGATAGTGGTACTCCATGATGTCTTACAACTTCCTTAACATATAGTCTTTCTAATCGTTCAAGTGGTAAATCTTCTCTTATAGCAAGAAAATGTGCTGACTTGGTAAGACGATCAACAATTACCCATATTGCATCATTTGATCTAGGAGTTTTTGGTAGTCACATGATAAAGTCTATCGTAATATTATCCCATTTCCACTCTGGTATGGGAAGAGGTTGCATGACTCATCCAGGCTATTGCCTTCCATCTTTCACCGGTTGACAAACCATACATCTTGACACAAAATTAGCAATCTCCCTCTTCATGTTGTCCCACCAAAAATGTTCCTTCAAATCTCTATAAATTTTGGTGCTCCCATGGTGTATAGAGAAATTTGACCTATGAGCATCTGCCAACAATTCCCTTTTTAGATCAGGTATATTGGGGACACAAAGTATCTTCCCAAATTTCCAAATTCTATCTTCATACACAAAGTCATTCAATCTCCCATCATTCACAGTTTTAATCTTCTTTTGAAATTCTTCATCATTGGTCTGAGAAATCCTTATCCTTTCTAGTAAGATGGTTTGGAAACCATTTGAAAAAGTATCAATGTTTCACCTTCCATTGTTATTCCCATATCCAAAATTACTAGATCCATGAAAATAGGATCCCTCTTAACTCTCATCTTGTTCAAAAATCCATGATCCTTTCTACTCAAAGCATCTTCCACCTTATTTTCCTTTCCCGGGTGGTAGTGTATCGTGAAATCATAATCCTTGATTAGTTCAAGCCATCTGCTTTGCCTCATGTGGAGTTCTTTCTGTGAGAAAATATACCTCAAACTCTTGTGATCAGTATAAATCCCACATTTTTCACCATAGAGATAGTGTCTCCAAATCTTCGAATCAAAGATTAGAGCTACAAACTCAAGATCATGAGTATAATAGTTTTTCTCATGGATTTTTAGCCATCGTGATGCATAGGCAATAACCCTATCATTCTGCATAAGGACACAACCAAGTCATTTCTTTGATGCATCACTATAAATAACGAACCCATCAATCCCTGGTGGTAGATTCAATATAGGGGCATTGACTAATATTATCTTCAGTTATTCAAAACATTATTCACACTCTTTTGTCCAAACAAATTTAACCCCTTTACGTGTGAGCTTCGATAATGAGTTAGCCAATCAGGAAAAATTCTGGACGAAACACTGATAATGACCTGCTAAACCAATAAAACTACGTACCTTAGTTATAATCATTAGTGCTATCCATTCTTGGATTGCTCTTTTCTTAGATGGATCAATGGATTTTCCATTCTTAGAGACAATATGGTCCAGAAAAGAGATCTCTTGAAGCCAGAATTCACACTTTCTAAACTTCTTGTATAATTCATGTCTTCTAAGAGTCTTCAGGATAATACGCAAGTGATTTTCATGATCATCGTAGCTTTTGGAGTATACCAAGATATCATCAATAAATACCACTAAAAAATCATTGAGATATTCCTTGAAAACTCTGTTCATTAGATCCATGAATACAGAGGGTGCATTAGTCAGTCCAAAAGGCATTACTGTAAACTCGTAATGCCCATACCTGGTTCAAAATGCTGTATTCGGAATGTCTTCCTTATTCACACACAACTGATGGTATCCAGATCGAAGGTCAATATTTGAAAAGTATTGATCTCCATGCAGTTGGTCAAATAAATCATCAATGTGAGGTAGGGGATACTTGTTCTTTATTGTTATAACATTTATTTCCCTGTAGTTGATACATGAAATCATAGATCCATCTTTCTTCTTAACAAAAAGGACAGGGGCTCCCCATGGGGAAACACTAGGGAGAATAAATCCCTTATTACTCAATTCCTCTAGTTGTTTCTTTAGTTCAACTAATTCCATGGTGGCCATTCTATAAGGGGGCTTCGATATAGTCCTTGAACCAGGAATTAAATCAATGGAAAAATCAATTTCTCATTCTGGAGGATGTCCATGTAAATCTCCCGAAAAGACATCTACATATTCTTTCATAATAGGTACATCTTCTATTTGTACATTACTTTCCTCACCCACAACTATTTCATTCTCTTCCTCTCCTAAAATTGAATTTAGTTGAGCTACTGTGGGTGGATCTAGATAAGAATCAGGTGGTGACGATTCTGCTCTAAAGATAAGGTGTTCTTTATCATCATCATCAAAAATCGTAACCTCATTCTTCTTATAATAAATATTCGCATCATGGTCCAAAATCCAATCCATACTGAGGATTATATCAAATTCGATCATGGGTATGATGATGAGATCAGCAGATAAAGAAACTTTATGTTCTCTAATGGGGAATGATTCACAAAACCTCGTTTCAATGATACTTCCCTTAAATATTTTGACTAAAAACTCCCTTGTTAAATCAAATTGGAAATATCTAATTTTCTTAGAAAACTGTAAAGATATGAAAAATGTGATGATCCAGAATCAAATAAATCATTTTCTAAACTTGAGGAAACCATTAAATTACCTACCCCCACGTCTTTATGAGCTTCTACCTCAGCAGTAGTGATAGCATAATCATGGCCTTGATCCCTTGGCCTTTTCTAAGGTAAGTTTCCCTGATTCATAGTACATTCATTTGAATAATGTCACATCTCACTGCAATTGTAGCATTGAACATTGGCAGCTTCTTTCTTCCCCTTGCCGTCACGAGCTTGGTGACCTTTTTCACCAAACTTGTAATAGACTCCCATTCCCTTCAAGAAAGTACCAGGGTGTTTATTCCCACATTTTCTGTAGGATGGATATTCAACTATTACCTTCATCTCCTTATTTCCATTTCTAGAATGATCACCATATCTCTTATTCTCTTTATTTGCTTTAAATTCGTAAGACTTAGAGAAATCATTTTATTTTTTGATAGCACATGAGACAATATCTTTGTATGACAAGAAGGATTGTGAGACTAATGCTCGATAGAGAAACAGTTTTAACCCATAAAAGAAATTATCAATCTTACTTCTTGGTTTATGTATATAATTTTCAGCATGCCTTGATAACCTTGTAAAGTTAGACTCATACATTGTAACATTATCGTCCTCCTTTTGCCTCAGACATAGAAATTGTCTTTCCATATATTCTTGATGGTCATGTGGAAATTATTTTTCTAAGAAGATCTCTTTAAACTCCCTCCATTCCATATTTGATACTTCATCATCTTCCTTCTTGTTTTGAATCAATGACCACCATTAATCAGAATCTCCAGTGAGGTGGTAAACTACCATGATAACTTTTTCTCTTTCACTACTCCCCAAGGCGTGGAATATTTTCTCTAAGGAATTTATCCATTGCTCAGATACTAGTGGATTTGTTCCCCCATTTAATGTTGGTGGTTGTTGCCTCATGAAGCGATCTAACATTGATCCTTCACGTTGCGGATCAGGGTGCTCCATACGGGTAAGGTTATTATTCATAACATGAGTGAGTTGTCCCAGTATGGTGATAAGATGATCAACACAAGTTGTATCACCAGCTCCACTATAATTATCTTGAGCAGGAGGGAAATCCCAACATGGAGTGCATGTATTGATATGGTTTCCATTCCTTCCACTAGGTGCCATTTTTAAACAATGACATACACTAGATTATTTTATGAATCACAATACATAAATCCAATCTTGTAAAACACTTAACATAAATTGAATAGTTTATGGATATAATCCATAATAATAAAAATGTTTTCCTTGAGGAAGTATATACTCAAAAACCCTTCATAATGATTTGTAAAGAAAATGATAATTATCAAAAGAATATCCCCTGGGAGTGTCGTAACCGAGAGTGCAGCAAGGATCGTTGTCGTGCACCGGTTCCCATTCGAGTCTAGCTCTAAGCGGTGTTTTCGGGTTTTCCCATTAGGTACATCTGTACCAGATTCACCTCTACCTGCTCGTATCCAGACAGGGATGTATTTCTTGGAAAAATCACAAAATCTCTACAATACCAAAATTCTAGGAAGTTCTTCTATACTAATCCTCAAAGTCCATCTTAGGTCTATGTGCTCTAATAAGAGTTTATCTAAATATAGTTTCCAAGGTTTTTAGTAATCTTCCTCTGATACCAACTGTAACGCCCCGAACCCAGTTACCCAGAGTCATTACATTATTACATAACTTTGTAATGATCACAAAAGATTAAGTCTCGAAAGATCAATTAGTTTAGTAGCCTTGGAATCACTAGATACATTCTTAAGTCTTACATTACATAATTAAATGAAAAATACAACAACATAGTCTCCATAGACCACACTCATATCCCCTCATACTATCCCTGTAGTTTATTCATAAAATACTTCTTCAAATCCTAGGAAAAAAATAAAACATAGAAAGGGTTGACCTCAGATTCTCAGTAAGGATAACTATATAGCGGAAACTTTCATGAATAATCATAAACATTTAAGGCAATGTATAACTAAAAAAAAATCCATTGAAACTTGAACTTCATCATAATATTTAAAAAATAAAATGAAATAATTCGATTTACTTATTCACATGGATATTCTACTAGTCGAAAAATCACAAGCAATATCAATAACCACTTTTATAATGATGGAATGCATAATGCCAGACTATCATAACCACATAGTCAAGGCCTTGTGCCAAGACAAAAAATAATATTTTGTCAAGGCCTTGTTCCAAGACACTATTTTTTCTCATTATACCTACCGATGCATCGAGGATCTATAGCAGGCTCCACCCGTCACTTATTTAGCCCAATTCATTCCTCATATGAATAGGTTTAAACATAACATAAACATTCATATTAAAAATAGCATATGAAATATCAATAATTTCTCCATAAACCATGAATGGTATTAAAATAACACATCTACAGTCAAACATATCACAAAACATTCAATAGAATTTTGAAGTTTTGTATCATAATAAATCAACTTCAAATAAGCTTAAAATCCATCAAAGGATGTTGACATAGATGAAATCAAAACTATTTGAGAGAAATATATCTTTTTTTAATTAATTTAAAATTCAAATAATTATAAAATAAAACATTTACTTTGAAAATATACTTATAATCTTTTGAGGGAAGCTTCAACGATTTTATAATGGCAGAAAATAGCCTCACCCTTTATATAAGTTAAACAAAGACATTCTTACCTTAATTCTGTCGAAAAGGTTAAAAAGGACCTTGTTTGGAAAACGACAGAAAGATTCCTTTATAAAATTATTACAAAAAATATAAACAAGGTTATAAATTACATTAACCCATAGTCTTTAAAATATTATGAATGATTTGAAATAAATTTTTAAGAAACATGGATGTGGATGATAAAGAGGTCCTAGTAGATAATTACATATAAACAACCTCGGATAATGAAGAGATTGTGAAATAAACCCTTACCTTGTACTTTTACTTGGTCGAGGGTAGGTTAAACTCCTTTATAATGGTGAAATAATTGTTATTAAATTATAAAATAATCATATACATTAATATGATATCATATATGATCTTTTAACATTACTTTGTTAATAATATCTTACTATTATCTTCGTTTCAGGTGTTAACTTACTCGTTTTCTTTTATATGTGTTGTTACATAAGTTTTGTTTGTTATGGATAGGTTGTATATTATTCGTATAAAGAATGATTTCAAGGCTTTAAACATTATTTTTAATAATCAAAATAGAATTAGAGTTGAGTGGATACGATTGGGAATGAATCTCATCGCGTTCGTGGAGACGGTAGTCCGTACGTACACATGAGGGACAATATCATTCTTTTGATTTTAAAATAATATATAATTGGATGGAATATCATATATAAAGAATCATTATAATGTTATATTTATTATTTACTTCAATTAAACATCATTATCATACCCATCCAAATAATAATGTTTTGAAAAACAATTACACCATGACGTGGAGATAGTAAGTCGTACGTACGCATGCATCGTGACATGTCATTCAAAGGATGGATAGAATATTGAATATGGTTGTACAATATTTATAATAACATCACAGTATATAGAAGATACTACATTTATTATTTTAGAATGGAAATAAAAGAGAAAGAAGAAGTGGAAGAAGAAAGGAACTTGAAAGAGGGTGGTGAAAACATTACCTCTTCTTCGAGTTATTTCTTTTGATTTGATAAAACGAGCTCCATAAGTTGGATTTCTAACTAAAGGAAGGCCTTTAGAATTAAGTGAGGGAAGATAAAATTATATTTTGGTAGGGGTTGGACGAACAAAAAGGCTTTTATGGTATGAATTTGAGAGAAGGGTGAGTGCCCTTTTATAAAAGGGGTGAGGAGCACCTGAGAAAAAACATAAAATATTATTTTATAATAAATTCATAATCAGTTTATAATGGCTCTTAGGTGACTTATTTCGAGGATAATGTGGGGATGGGTCTAATTCATTTCAACCAATAGATTTTAGATAGGTTTGAGTCACTATATTAACCTTATCATTTATATTTAACTTTTAGTTAAATAGTTTGACATTTACCATGTCTCTTTGTATTCTTATATTATATGGTTAATAAACTTACTATAACAAGACAAGAGAACCCCAAGTGGTTCATTATTAAAATATATAACATTATCTAAGTCATTTGGATGAACCTTAGATTTTTAGGAATAGAATATCAATTAATAATATAATATTTGTTTTAAAAACTCTTTTATTTCAATTTTGACACTATTTGGTATTTTGTTTTTGCTAAATTTATAATAGCATTATTACTTTGATAAAATTTAGCTACAAAACCCTAATATGTTATATTAACTTATAAAATTATTTGAATTCATAAAAAGTCTCAAATTAAATTTATTTTGATATTTATAATATCGATTATTTTAATATTTCATTAATTAGGTAATTAATCGATCACCATTGTGTCATAAATAAATTAAATTATTTAATGTATAAAAATTATAAATAAAATACCATTATTTAGGAAATATTTTTATATTTCTAATGAATATTTATAATCTAATTTATCCTATGTATAACCCCATATTAAATATGTTTTAGTTATTTAACTTTGATTTTATCTCTTTTAACTCTTCTATGAATTAAATAATAACAAATGTCCTAATCTAATCCAAGTGGACCAAAGAGGTTCATATTCTATTCCTAAGGCTGTTTTTGTTCAAATTATACTTAGATAATAGAATTAAGAAATGTGTTAGAGTAATAATAATGTCATTTTTACCCTTAATTACCCTATTTACTTTTAACCGTGGTAAATAAACATAAAAAGTTACTATTCACCCAAAATTATTTTTATCTCATTGAACCACATTTTACTTCTTGAAATTAACCGTGTTTCTATGATTTTAGAAATTCCACTCACAAAAGCGGTAATACTAAGTTTTATGTGAATTTTCAAATTCTCCTAGGAGATGGGTAAAAGACAGTGAAAAGTTTAATAAAATTTTTATATATTGAAAATTATTATAAACTGACTCCAATGAATTACATTGAACTTATATAGGTATTATGAATCTATTTTGACCTAAAATAAATTTTAATAAAATAAATAATTCGTTAAATAAAAATTTTGTTTTAAACTATAACTCAGTGTTTTTCACTATTCATCAAAAAATGAATGTTTTAAGAAAAATACCAAAAATTCCCCGTAGGCTAATTTCTATATTCTGAATCCAAAAATTAAGTCCATTTTTAAAGATAAAATTTATAAAATTTTAAAAAGTGGGTATTACTATTTATAACGACTAGTTTGATTGGTTGTGGTGTGTGTTAGAACTCGAAGTTGCGTACAACACACGCTACTGTATTATTCAAAGAGAAGCGTACCGTGGAAGCTTGGGGAGTTATAGCTATTTCCTCACCCTCCTCATGCTAACAGAGCAGTGATTGGAATGACCTCCCATATAGAGCCTCATAAGGTTCCATATGAATTGAATCCTGGTAATCTTTGTGGTATAAAAACTTAACTAAGGGTAGGGGATCATCCCTTTCACCACCAAAGTTTAGGATATAAGCTTGATGCATGTCCTCCAATATTCATATAGTACACTTGAATTGTTCGTATCTTTATAGATGGTGTGTCGTACACAATCTAAACTGAGTCCCTAAGGCTTTTTGCAAGACCTACCAAAATCATGATGTAAAAAGGCATCTCTATCTGATACAATGCTCAAGGGAACTCCATGTAGGTGTATGATCTCACTGACAAAGAGATTTCCTAGATCCTCCACTGAGTGAGTATTTATGATCAATAAGAAGTGAGCAGTCTTTGTTATCCAATCAGTAACCACCATAATCTAATCATGAATCCTCACAGTTCTGGGTAATCCAATCACAAATTCCATGGTGATGTCTTTCCACTTCTACATAGGTATAATAAGGGGATGAATCGGATTTCCAGGTCGCCAATGCTTGACCTTCACCAACTAACATGTAAGGAATCGAGAGATGAAAACAACAATATCCACTACCACAAAAATGGGTTTCTGCAGTACCACCCTTTAACAGTGCTAAAAAGCACTAATAAAGGTACCCCTTTATCAACACTTTTTAGCACTATTAATGGGCCCCCCTTTATCATCGCTTTTTTAGTAGCACTGACCAAGGGGGTCATTATCAGCTCTTTTTTTACTAGCACTGATAAAGGGTATATTTCAAAAAAACTTATATTTCATTAAAAATAATATATTGATATATAAATATATAAGTTTATTTATATTGATATAAATATAATATACATTTTTTAATTATGTTTTAGATAAGTATAAATAGATATTTACATTTAATATATAAGAAATTTTGTGAAAATGGATTAAAATATTTTTTTAAAATATTATTAATAAATAATTTTCTAATTATCATCATGTATTAATCATTTAATAACATTTTAAAGACACAAAAATTTTAAAAAAATAATAAATGATCTAAAAAAATTTAAAAACATAACTAAAACTTCAAATGACCACAACTTTTGATATGATTGTCCGTTTGAGCTCTACCACATATCAAATCAAAGCCTACGACAATATCTATGTGCTAAATATACAAGTGAACCTTCAATCACATTTCTTGAGGCCAAAAAGGTCCAGAAGGCCTCTAAAAATGAATGTTTAGTCGGGATACCAATTTTTTTAACATTCTATAGAATTTCATCCTCATTTTAGGGGGTCTTTTTGCCCTTTTTTAGTGTGGAATGAATTTATTCTAAGGGATTACATTCATATTGATATTAATTCTTCGAAATTTTATCATTTTTCATATTTTAATGTTATTTATAATCAAATATATACCAATATATATATATATTTGTTATATATTCACACAAAAAATTTAATTTTACAAATAAATAATTAAATATATTTACATTAAAAGTATATTTCTCAATATATAAGCCTTATAATATCCATTTTATTTAAAATATAAACATATTTATATTTATATACCTATATAATGTGTGTCTGTGTGTGTGTGTGTGTGAGTATATGTATTAGTGTGTGTTTGTATTAACAAACTAGTATATATCATCTACATATTATAACATATGAATATATAATATATGTAAATATATATAAATATGTATAATTAAACTACAGACACAGACACAGACACACACACACACATATATATAACATATACAAGCGTATGTATGTATTTATTTATCTACACACATGCAAAATATTTTATAAATGTATTTAAAACTAATCTTATAAATATATATTAATATGAAAATAAATATACGGATAAAAAATATAACTAAATATATATATAAATATATGAATATATATATGAATATAAATAAATATATCTATTAATATAAATATTTATGAATATATGAATAAATATAAATAAATAAATAAATAGATATATCATTAAATGGAGAGTAAAGCAGCATGGGGGAGTGTTAAAGGGTCCATGCGTGCAGGGGAGAGGTCATAGGTTTGAATCTTGGGGGAGGCTGGGTCGCGCGAGCAGGTGTAGTGGGGGCTAGTGCGCAGGCAGGCACAAGGGGCTAGTGGTGTTAAAGGGGGGTGGTGGGGGCACGAGTGGGTGTAGGTCGGGGATGTAATTTAAATATTTTTTTAATTTTTTTTGACTTTTATCAGAAATAAAAAAATCAATGATAAAAGGGGCCCCTTTTATTAGCATCTCGATTATCAGTTCTTTTTTATCACTGATAAAGGCCTTTTTTAGTCATAACAAAACCTTATTTTGTGGTTGTGATCTCTCTTTATCCCCATCCACTAGAACTAGTGTCTAAATTCATGATAAATCTTGGTCTCACCAGGATGTACTTCCCATCTAGAGGTATGGTAATCTCTCATAAAATCATCTCTAGTTGAAGAAGGGACTACTACTCTCCCATGTACTAAGATCACATCGTCTTCATCTAACAACCATCCAGGCATCAAGTCACCACCCACCAGCTGTTGCCTCAGCACAACACACTCAGCGTCTGACTCCTTTCCAATCCTCAACTGATCTATAAGTGAATATGTTATCACTAGGGGAGTAAAACTCATAGATCCTTGGTCCTCAGAATAATACATCCTACAATATGCCAAAAAACTCATTACGCACCACTACTCCTCAGAAGGATGCTCACAACCCTCTTACTCATCTAGAATCTTATGGATAAGAGCATCTGTAATGAAGTTAACCTTACCAGTTGTATATGACATCTCAAAATAAAACATCTATAGATACTCAACCCATCCCCTCTATCTATGGTTCAAGAATCTCTATGTGATGATATAACAAAGGCCCTTGTGGTCCGTGTACACAACAAATATCTCACCAAATATATAATGTATCTAAAACTTCAATGCATTTACCACTATTATAATATCCATGAAATTTGTATGTTAGTTACCATCATGGGGTCATTGTTTATTATACCCATTAGATACTACCTTCTCCCTCTACATCAGTAATTCTCCTAGTCCAACACCTGATGAACCATAATACACTTCATATCCAATCCCAGACTCATGAAGTGTTAGTACTAGATCTGTCATTAACCCCTTTTTTAGCTCAATGAAGGCCTCTTCACAATGATATATCCACTAGAAAATTACTCCTACCATTGTTAGTGCTTTCATGGGTTCTAATAATTAGTATATGTCTTGGATAAATCATCAGTAATATCCTGCTAATACCAAGAAGCTCTTAATCTCAAGCATGTTTTGGGAACATATACAAGAAATGACTACTTCAACCTTCTCTAGGTCTATATATATTTAAGTGCGAGACACAACATGTTATAGAGAAATCCCTTTTCTATTTTAAAAGTCACACTTTGACAACTTGGCATATAACTAATGTGGTTGAATCATACTCAGGACTATCTCTAGGTGCCTAGAATGTTGTTCTGGTGTCAGTGAGTAGATAAATATGTTGTAAACAAACACCCTAATGAACAATTCCAAGTATGGGTGTATGATCTATTTATGTGGTCCATGAACACTGCTAGTGTCTTTATCATCCCGAACGTCATTACCAAGTACTCATGCAAGCAATAACTACTCTAAAATGTTGTCTTTGGTATGTACTTATCTCTAACTCACAACTAATGATATCATGATCAAAGATCAATCTTATAGAACCACTAATCTCCCTATATATGATCGAAAAGATCATTTATCCCATGAAAAGGTTATCAGTTCTTCACCATCACCTGATTCAACTTTTATTAATCGATACAGAGTTGATGAATACCATCCTCTTTCTTGGAAAACAACACTAGTTATCCTCATGGTGAAAGACATGATCGGATAAATCCCTTCCTCTCTAAGTATTCAAACTCTACCTTGAGTTCCTTCGAATCTGTTGTTTCTATTTGACATGCGTGTATCAAAATAGCTTGTTCACTAGGTACGTGATCCAGCTTAAATTAAACTCCTCTATTCGGTGGGAGACTTGAGAAGTAATATGGAAAAATGTCATGACAGAGATCCACAACTGGAGGAAAAGATGTGGGGGCTGACACTGATCCCATTGAAAGGGGAAATTTTTCCATCAATGATGTAATCATCCAACGTTGACTTATGTCTGGTCCAAATCTTCCTACTCCTAGTTACCATTCTCCAATCATTAATAACTTCTCTCCCTTTGGAGAAGTGAATGACACACACCTTCGATAATAGTCTATGTGATCCGAAAATCTAGTTAGACAATCCATACCATGAATTACATAAAATTTCATCATCTCTAATATAACAAACTCCCATAGATGTCCATATTTAGAAATAACAATGGTACAATCTGGGCATCACTAGAAATGTCCCACTTTCATCCCCAAATGTGTATTAAGAGATACCAACTCAGAAGATAACTTAACCAATAGGTCAATTATGACAACTACTTGTGCCACTATAATGGAATGAGAAGTACCAGTATCGAACAAAGAAATAGATAATGTGGTAGTGATCAAAACCATACCTCAATTGATAGAATTTCCTTCTCCATCATCTACTAGAACATGATCTATAACATAGAAACATCCTTTATCATCTCTAAAACCCTATCCACAATTCATCATCATATAGGGAGTCTATACCCTCTACTGGGGTCCTCTATTTCTATCTTATCCTAACCGCATAACACCCCTTTGATATATATTCATGAAAAAGTGTCAAAGATGACTAGTATTGTATCATTGGTGGCAGTGCACCACTACCTTCTTGAAATAATTATTATAATGTCTCCTTAACTCATAGTTGTAGCACATGTTTCCCATAGAGGATAATACAGAAGTATTACACTGTCTCGACTATATTTTTTCTATGATTCTCATAGTATTCCTTCCTATTCTTACCATCAGAAGAAACTTATATGGTGGTATGAGAAAGCTCAATCAATGGCCCTCTCTAGGCTGGAAGTAATCATACTTCTTTGTCCCCTTCGAGTCGTTTCAAAAAAATTTGGGCCTTGCGAATAACTTTTAAGTTTATTTTAATGTAAAAGACTCTAACATGATGTATGAGCTTTAGTCAAAGGCCTATCTTTATATTTAAATCCTTCTGTTACTTGTTCCTATACAACAAAGAAGAAAAGTGAAACTACTTTTTAAAATGGCCAAAAGCCAGTTGTGCACTAACTCATGGCTATCCACTATCTCCTATGTATGGACCATTTTCATCATGTCTAGAAAGTATTTCTCAAGATACTACTCTTTTAAGGACATACAAGTAAGACCTTCCTATCTCCCATCCTGACTCATGGCTATCCACCATCTCCTGGGGGGTTTTTATTTTATTAAGGTTTCCATAATAACTCATCCTTACTCATGTGTTTGGACTAGGTCAAATATACTCTCAATGAAGGATATCCAATCCTCTATATCCTATGGGACACTAGTACCCTAGAATTTCAGAGGACAATAAAGTTGAAAATTCTAAGCATGATTAGTTACAGTGATTTGAAGGAATCCACCTTGGACTAATTCCATCTAAAAGAGTCTTGAATATATAGGCTCTACAACTTAGATCATCTATGTCAGTACAAAAGTGTGCTGGGGAGAATCCTCCTACAACACAAGCAATGGAACTTTGATATCCTGAGGTGTCTCAACATGGCTCATCAAAAGTATCTGAGTTGGAATCTCTGCATCATGAAAAATATTAGGAATATAAAAATTTCTAATCAGCCCCACCGTTGGTGGTGGGGTGGTAAGGGTTTGGGGGGTGAGGGGAAGGTTGTAGGGTCAAGTCCCCAGGCTTGCGATTTAATGTAATTTTATTCCTTGTGTGTGTGCCTCTTTTGTGGTTGTACCCAATTTTTTAAAGAGTTCTAATCATTCTATGGGATCACAGAAGGCTTTTCCTATGTGTCTATCATCATCCCAAGGTATACACCTCATAACACTAGCCCTGGTCTCTATCCTTACACTTAGTCATAATCATCACACACACACACAAACATATATATATTCACTAACCCAAAAACATGCTTAGTTCTAAAAACAAATACCAGAAAACATATATCACAAAACTTGGAATATCATAGATATATCACTCATTCAAGAAAACTACCCCAAATAGATAACACAAACTAGACAATTTTATTAAATAATTACTATGCAGTATAATAAAAAGTATATATACATGGCATGTGAACCAACATTCCTTGTCATGATGATTATATATACTCAAAATCATATATCAAAATCATGTGAATCACCCAGGGTGATTTTAGTCAACTGTAATACCAAAATATAAATTCCCCACTTTATAGTAACTCAGAGGTCCAATATTTAGTGCTTGATAGACATTAACATGTTTCCCTTTCCCAATTACCAACCATCATAACACTAGCCTCTCTTGTTCCCAAATCAAGTCAAGATAAAAGGATAGTTAGTAAATATGATAGCCCTTTGATACCATTTTGTAACATCCTAACCCAAACCACTGGGTCCGAGCTAGAATGCCACGTAGGAATCCTCATATGCAAGAGGTTACCAACTAGCAGCAAGGGATTATGTCTATACATGAGGAGACTATACCCTTGGTATCATGTAATTGATATGGATATTAATAAACAAATGATAATAATAAATAAATAATTAGAGTAAAAAGTGATGAAACTAAATAAAATAAATACAGATGAAAATAATAAAACAAATCTCAATATGGAAAGCCTATACAAAAATAAGCAGTAGATACATAAAGAGAAAAATAAATAAATAAACATCTATGTTTCCTTCAGATTCTATCCTGGTTTTCTAATTCACCTTACTTCACTCCTCAACCATCCACCATAAGCCCCCCCCCCCCCCGAGCTAAATCTAGGGTCTTGATGTCTACAAGAACACCAAAATTACTGAGAAGGGTGGGAGTAAAAAGATTTATTAGGACACCAAAAATCATTCATTAACAAGTGTGGACATGTATAAGATTATATAACATAATATTAGATAAATACTCACATAATAAAAAATCATTCCAATCATTCATGCGCTAACCAAGCTGCCACAAACCCCGATGATACCTTATTTAGTGCCATTACAGAATCATTAAAACTATCATGGAAACATCACAACATCTAATCCAACCTCAAGTTTCGCAATAGCCTTACTGACCTAAGGCCTCTTGGTCAAACCACACTAGGCCATCATACCCCATTTCCATCTTCATGTTAGGTCACATAAAAGATCATGACCCACTATTTCCACGCAGTTCTGATCACTCATGATCATCACGCCCCACAGTCATCACATGTAGGTATAATCACTCATGATTTTCATGCTACCAAGTTAGTCCACACTAATACATTATTACCCTTTATCCATCTCACCACCCTCACCCTCTAGGTATACCAAGACACAATAGGTTAACCTATAACATCGGTACCATACACAACAATATATCTCATACCAAGAACATGATAGGGAAAAATGACATCATATAAAGGTATAAAATAACATGGGTGTGAGTAAACATACACACATTTGAGAAAATAACCATGTTATAAATCACATCTACAAGCATAATCATAATATGTAAATAAATCATGCATCATGGATACACATGCACCCACATGCATCACATAACAAGCAAGTTTTAGTCCTAACTAAATCAAATATCATTCTAAAATCATATACATGGCCCCAATTACCTGGTAAGGAACTTCCTACCTCATGGTTTCCCAAGTTGACGTTGAGGTTTTCCAAAGGTTGTTGTTAGCCAACCCATGTCAGTACCAACTGTAATAATGATCACACATCAATGACTCCTAGAATCTCCAAATTATCATATCAAGGATCCTAGAGCATGGAGAAGAAGAGACAATGGTGTACGAAGAACTTACCTTGGGATAAGATACCATTGGTCACCATGGCACAAAAATGAATGCTACAGCATGGTGGGTGTTCTAGATCAGCCCCATGATGCATGGATCTTGGCTACGATGGATGGGTGTGCTATAATAAACACTATAGTGAAAGACCATAGGTTGTGGTGTGGTGATATAATGGTTCTCACACCATGGAGTAGGGTAGAAGAATAGGAACATGGGTGATAGAACTCATATTACATGGCATAAGGCAGGGCCTATGGTTGTTGAACATGACTTTATTGCATAAATATATACTATAACATCTAACTATGGCGTGGACTGTGTCTTCAATGACTCTCGATTGATGGGATCGTGACAATAGAGGTGGATTGGAGACGTTTTTATAAGATATACTTGGGGGTTTCTTCCATGTGGAAATCCTCTTAAAAATCCTCATAAAATATCCTCTTAAATCTCCCGTAATAAATCATAGAACCATTGAATTCCATTAAATCCAGATGACCAAAGACCCACAGCTTCATGTGGTAAAAGGGTGTTTGCGGCATGGTCATCCCCAGAAAGGCGTAGCCTCTGCCAACACACCTCACAGTGTAGGCCCATGGTGAAATATACTTAGTGAATCTTGGATATTACAAATCCCTTGGAACTGCAGTATAGCCAACCTAAAACTATATGGTCTCAGGGGCTACAACTTGGCATCCTCCGTTTTGGAAGCAAGATTTCCAAAAACCACTATAAGTCTCCACTAACATCCCAAATCTCTTTTAGACCATTAAAATCCTAAAACAAATTCCAACCAAAAAAATAGATAACTATAAAAATTTTATCAAGGAAAATAATTCCAAGTATTTACATGGTATAACTATTTTAATCATATTACAATATATATTCTCCCTCCCTCTCTATTGACACAACCTAAAAATGGATGGTTTTATCTACCTATGATGACGTAATCAATGCATTAATTATCACCTACTACATGGATGGATATGATTATGTAATATAAATTTATTTTAATTTGTTTAATGAGTATATAGATAATTTCATAAAATAATAACATACAAATAATAAAAATAACAAAATCAAAACAAAATAGGGAAATTTATAGAAAAATATGCATTCAAACCGTTAGATTTCAAGAAAAAATAGTAATAAACAAATTCTAATGATTATAAATAATAAATAATGAAAATATGGAATATAATTACCTTCTATATTCATGTCTTAATAAATATAAGTTTATTATATATGTGGTGTAAAGGAAACAAAATAAAATGGATCCTAAGGTAATAGTTTTTCATCTCAATTCCACTCTATTGAGACATGTTTAATTTTACGAAACTATTTTAATTTATATGTTGTATATACCACCCCTTTTACATATTAAATATTGAATTCCTATTTATTCATCACCTTTAATGTTTTTATTCTTGTTTTCTCATTCAAGGGTTTTGATTCAAATGTTATTAAACCCATAAGGGTCTATTTTACAATCTCATTTTTATTCGAGATTGTTTATGTTTAAATTTATATTGGTGGAATTATATACCATTTATCTCATAAACACTATTTTTTCTAAATTGGTTATTTATGTAGTTTCAAGTATTCATTCTCTTTCTCCCCTATTTGGTAAAAAAAAATAATGAAATAATGTTTAAAAAAAAACCAACCTTATTTCTCACATTTGGTCAAGAATATTTCTCTTCCATGTCCATGTCCATTAAATTGTTTTATATAAGTTTTTATTATACAAATAATTGTTTGAAAAAGTTATATTCTTCTAACTTTTAATTTCTCTAAAAATGATTGAAAATAATATTTTTAAACATTTTCTATATGACCCACTTTTGAACATTTTAAAAAAAAGACATGAAATGAATGTTTTATGACATATATGACATGAAAAGATTATCCTTCCGTCAAGAACATTCTTTAGTATTTAGGTTCAATTCCATGTTATAATTGTTTTCTAACGTAATATCTATTTTTATTATTCTATGAATTTTTTAAAAGAAAAGGATATTATTTTTAATAGTTTTTAAAAGGCATTTCATTTTGATTGTGTATATTTTTATCATTCACTCCATATTGTCTTACTTATGTATAGTTTTTTTGAAGATTTAATATTTTTTAATTATTTTAAAAATATATTTTTTTAAAATTACCTTTGATACCTTTTAATTTTTTAGGAAATGGTTTATGACATCATTTTCATAAAAAAAAGTACAAATATTTTAAAAAAGCAATTTTCAAATATTTTATTATATTTTTCTCAGTAATTTTAAAAAGAAAATAAATTTATAAAAAGATATATTTTCCAATGAATTTAATTTCTCCCATAATATATTTGTTATTTATTTTTTATACCTAATTTTACATATAAATAATAAATCTAAATATTGGTGGTCATCTTAAAATTTGGGAAACTTAAAGAGTAGTGGTTTCTTAGTAATGATATAATTTTATATATACAAATAGGTGGATACATGCTCTAGAATATATAAACCTAGGAGTAATAATCCTAAAAAAGGTTGGTTTGGAACTAACTAAATCATCACATAGTGCATAACTAGTGGGACTATCTGGACACCAATTTTACACTCCCATGGGATATGTTTTGGATATTTCACAAGTTTATTTATGAACCATAATGACATATTTTAATATATGTTCTTTGTAAATCTTTATCTAAATATTGAATAAACCATATACTCATTATTATATATGGTGTGAACTGAATGAAGTTTACTAAAAATGTTATTGCATTGATTGTGAAAATATTGACATACCATATACTTGATTCAATATGGATATTTATTTATTAATAAGGAATAATGATTATATATTTTATTGATCATTAAATATATAAGGAATTAATTGGAAATGTTTAAGTAATGGGAGGTACCCTTTATATCCCCTCGAGGCATTAATAGTCGCATGAGATTATCAATATTCGGTATTTGAAATATATCTTACCTATTTATGTATGAACGATTGACATGAAACCTTGATGAAAAGATCATGATATCTTGGCATAAAGCATTGATGTAAAGATCATGGTGTAATGGTAGGATCCCATAATATAATATTGTGATGTCTTGATATTAGTCCTTGATGAAAGAAAAATGACATCTTGGCTTGAGAATTAAGATGCATGGAATTATGCATTCCATTGTAAGGGAATCAGTTATTATTATCAATGTGATAATTTACATTATTATACATGGATATATTTCATGCTCAAGTTATGGATTATATTAAATATATATTTATTAATCACCATTACATATTGTTTATGCATTATGTATTTATGATAGCTTCCTCCATATGATTTCCCTTACTGAGCATCTGAGCTCACACTTTATTATGTTTTCCTTTAACTAGGGTTCCAAGAATGGATTTTGAATGATTTCAATGATGTAATAAATGAAATAAAAAGTTTAAATGCTAGGATTTATGTTTCAATTGTATTATGAGAATCATGTATGTATATAGTATCCCAATAATGCTAAACTATCTAATCATTTGGGATGATATATGTTATATTTCACACTAATATAATATAATAAACAACAGATCTATGATTATGAATTCAGTTTTGTTATAGTTGGTATCAATGAAAGTTTAGTAGTACCCTTAGGAAATATATTATAAAAAATATATCTAGAATAATATTATGATAATCCCCTATAATGTTCAAGATCTTCTCCAATATTTTAATGTTATGGATCAATGATCAAAATTATTTAAGCTAATTATATTTTTCCCATTATTTAGAGATGGAACCTAGTGGAAGTAATGGAAAAATTATCAACACACATAATCAATATATGGATTTACTTTATGAGTAATTCAACTTGATAGGTGTTGGATTTGAGTTAATTATGACTATATTAGATTAGTTGAATCATATTTTTAACTACAACCTTGCATGTATGGAATAAATTATTACCTCACAGCATGATGAAATTATGTTTGAATACTTCATGCAGTATAAAAACCCATACTTTCATTGAAATAATAATCATTTAGTAGATATAAAATGTATGAAATCCATTGAATTGATATTTCAGGCTTTGCGAAGTAATTAAATGGAGAAGATTATTCTGGAAGTTTATTTTTTAAAGGGAGATACTAATCAATTAAAGGCAATTGATTAAAAATAAAAAAGAGGAGTATGAGATAGAGGAAATAGAATAAAATAAGATTAGGATTATATTCTTTGAAAAATACTTCCCTCAAGAGAAATGAGATGATATGGAAAGAAAATTCCATAATTTATGACTGAAGGAAGATAAATTTGTTGTCGAGTATGAGCCAAATATTATGAGATTAGAATGTCATGATATGAGCTACATATATAATAGAGAAATCATGATTGGACATTTAATTTATAGACTTAAGTTGAACCTCCAAAGGGAATTAGTCTCTCAAACGTTTTTATTATATGATGATATGACATCATCTCCATCAACATAGTGAGAGAATTATGCAAGTCCTATATATTCAAAATAAATCAAGAGAAGAAGAGGATATATGAGCACTAAAGAAAAATAAATGAGGTGAATAATGCTGGTACTTATGATATGTGATATTTTTGGAATTAAACAACCTAATACTTTCTTAGAGGAAATGAGAGTATGTAATATGTATGGTGATAAGGTCTATCTAGCTCATGAATGCAACCGATTGAAAAAGTACTAATACCCAATACCGAAACTATAATGATATGAGGAACTATTAAAAAAAATTCCCAACTCATCAATGAAATTTACCTTAGAAGTTTCCAATAGAGAGAGGAAAAGATTATGCAATTTCTAAAGCTAATTTTGATGTCCCATATGTTTTGATTGGAGGTACCTTTATTATAAACTCATGCTTAATTTACTTCTACATCTATGCACTATTTTATATTTTATTATAGACATTGAATCATCCCATGAAACTATGAGGAAATTATTTTCAATCAAGACACCTAGTTGGAATCTATATATAACATAATGGGATGTCTCTTTGAATATGAACAATCATTCTCGAGTTTCAATCATGGTTGTTACACCTATGTTCAACTTCGATAAAAATCATGCTTTTTGGGATTAATTAATTTTTAGGATGAATGAATTGATATATGAAGAATAAAATAATATATATCTAACTAGATGTATTATTTATAATGAATTATTTAAATTTTAATGTATTATATATTTTATTTGGTTGTTATTGCTAATGTTTTAGGAATTAATTTATTACTTCATCATGTAAAAGTATATTCATATTGAGTATTATCTTATATTATGCTAACCGTTTTGGTTTTCTAAAGGAATAATAAAATTTCAATATTTTTTTGATCTTATGATGCATTAAATGCTATTTTTTATGATTTATGCATGAAAATTTTATCTTAGACATTCATTGTTAGAATCATAATTGGAAAATAATTAAAACACTTAATCAAAGGAAAAACTTACACTTAGAATATAGAACGGAATCAAGTATGTATTTTTTATTAAATTCCATAAATTCAAGAAGAATAAAAATCTATTATGTGTAGAAAATAACTCAAGTATGAAGATTTATAAACTCATTCACAACTATTTGTATTATAAAGAAATGTATATATTTTAAGAAAAAACTATGATAAGCTTCATATTTATATATAAGATAGTGAGGTTGATATCTTAGTAGAAATTTTATCTCGAGTCATATATTTCTAATCAATACCCTTAACTAATTTAATTAGTAAGTAATAATTGAAATTTCTGGGATGAAATTTATTTAATAGGCTATATTTAAACACCCCAATATTTTAGTATATTTATTCAATTAAAAATGATAATATAAATAGTTGGTAACACACAAAACACCGAACTAAAATGAATCATGAAAATTTAAAGTAACAAAAAAATAAATATTTAGTATAGATAAGGATAGAAATACCATATGATATATAAAATGAATTATTGACTCATGAAATTTTAATATTATAAAATAAATAATTAATTATATATGATTAAAATCCTTGAATGCTAAAAGGGATATTTTTTAACAATTTTTTTAACTTCTTTTTTATTTTAATAAATTAAATTGATTAGTTTTGAAAGATGATAATATGTAATATTCCAATGTATAAACTAATATATGGACACTAAATTAATTATAAATTGATATGACATATGATTAAGAACACATAGAGTTTAAAAGCCTCATTTTTCTACAAAATCAATTTTTTTATATTTTAAATTCTCATTTTAAAGATAAATATATAAATTTTAGAATTTTAATTTGATAAAACAGACTTCTTTTTTGAACTAATATTTTTGAAATTATATTAGGCTCAATTATTTTTATTTTCAGAAGAATATTATTTTTAGTGAAAAGTGAACAATATAGTTTTTATGAATACCACAAATTTTATGACCTAATTATGATGTATGCCTGAAATAAAAATTTATAAAATCATGTCACCAACAAAATATGTGTTTACTAAGTAAAATATTTAATTTAAAAATATTATGTTGTTTTTATAAACCTATTTTTGAAGTTTTTATTCATGAGTTATATTTTATTCAAATAGAAAAATATTTTTGATTCGTTACCTTTAATGGAGTAGTTCAATGATTCTATTTAGTTTTTGAATGATTATAATGTCAAATAACCGTAAATATTTTAATTATAAACAAAAAAATTTAGAGTAATTATCGCTCTTAAATTGTTTTTCCCTAATGGATAAAATAATCAATATTTTAACATTGAATGACCCCCCTCCTCAAGTATAAATACCCCTATCTTTGCCCTTAGAATACCATATACTATTTTCTTATCAAATATTATTATCTACCATTTTACCTATATTATATATATTATCCCATTTATGTATAATATTTTGTTAAACAATTCTTATCCTTAAAGTCTTTAATAAATGTGTAGACCTTCAATGAAGAGGTAACCCCGATACTATTTTCAATTTTCTCTCTCTTATTCTCTCTATTGTCATAATAAATTTCAATTTTTTATCAATTTAATTTATTTCATATATAATTATATAACATTTAAATGTTATTATGATATCAGTATAACAATTTTAATCCTTTTATAGTATATACTCACTCACCCTCTATTTTAGAATGTATTGAAAATGGATGGTTTCATCCTACAAAAAGGAAATTTTCAATGCATTACTTGTCACTACCTATATGTTTAGTTAGTGTCTATTATTTATATAAATTTAATTTAATGTTTTATAATATTATGTAATTTTTTTAAAAAATTATAAAGTAAAAATAATCAAAATAACTCATTGAAACTAAACAAGAAAATTTAAATGAAATGACGTCTTCCATCCATTCTCTTTTAAGAAAAAATAGTGATGAATAAATTACAATGAGTATAACTATTGAATAATGAAAAAAAAATATAATTCAAATTTTTTATTCATTTTTATCAAATATATTTTTATTATATAGGATTTGTAATGGTGGAGAAATAAAACAGGACCAAAGGTAAGGTATTTTCATCTCAAAGCCACTCTATTGAGAAATATTTTATATTATGCACCGATTATCATTTATATAGTGTATATAGTGCCCCTTTGAAATATTATATTTTGGATTAATCATTATAAATGGTATTTAATTTTCTTGTTCTCTTTTACCATTCAAATGGATTTTTATTCAAAAGTAATTAAATCCATAAGGGTTTATTTCAAAATATCATTATTATTTAGAATTGTTTATGTTAAAATTTCAATTAAGGGAATTATATTCTCTTTATATCATACAACCCATATACTTTCTTCTCCTTCAGATATTTATGGGGTTCTTATGGATTCTTTCAATTTTCTCCCCTTTAGAACTAAAAAATACCAAAATAATGTTTTTATGAAAAGAAAACCATATTTATTATCATTGGTTAGGAAACTTTATCCTCCTTGGTAATGTCATTAAAATTGTTTTATGGATGTTTTTTCAATGCATAAATATTTGATAAAGGAATTTTTTTTGACCTTTCTCTTTCTTTATAAAAAAATTAAAGGGATATTTTTAATTTGTTTCATACGACTCACTTTTTCCAAATTTTTTAAAGTGTGAAAATAATATTCTGTTTAACATATACGACATGAATAGATTTTCCTGATGTCATGACCACTCATCATTATTTAGCTTCCATTCCATGTTTTAATGGTTTTATTAAGTAATATCATTCCTATTATTCTATAATGTTTTCAAAATAAATGCATTTTATTTTTTAATGTTTTGAATATGGATTTCATTCCACATATTTATATTTTTTTCCTTCACTCAAAAGTTTCTTACATAAGTATAATTTATTGTAAATATTCTATTGTTTTAAATTTTTTTAAATAGAATATTTTATAAGTCACTTCTATACCTTTTGAAAAGGGTTTTTGAAATGTTTTATAACATTTAAAAAAAAAGTTAAACAGTTTTAAGAATGTTTTTTCAATTATTACCTTATATTTTCCTATCTAGTTTTCATAAGGACATATATTTACTACAAAACCATCTTTTTGGATAATTTTATGGTGTCCTTTAATCCTTTAATGATTTATTTTTCATACCTAATTTTACACACAAGGAATAATACTAAACTTATGAGACCATCCTAAAATTTTGGTAAGATAATTAGTGGTTGTTTACTAGAAATGAAATCCTTGGCTGGATACAAAAAGTTGATGTAGACTCTGGAATAGAATCACCTAGGTGAAACAAACCTAAAAAAGTTTGGTTGGTTATTAACTCAATCTCCACTTAGTGTAAAACAGATTGGTCTAAATACACACCTGATTTGACACTCCCATAAAAAATGATTTGGATATTTCACATGATTATTTACAAAAAAATGAAGGATTTGAATATATGTTATCTATCACACATCATCTAAATGTTTTCTAAAACATAAAATCATTATTATATATGATGTGAAATTATCATAGTTCACTATGAAAGTTATTCCATTGACTTAGGATATATTGAAATCCCATATATATGATTCAATAATGATATTTATTGATTATAAATTCTTATTGATTATATAATATATTTATCATTCAATATATTAGGAATAAATAGGACATTTCTAATTGATGGTTAGGGTCTGTTATATCCCCTTGATGAATATTCAGGTCTAATGAGACAACCTAGCTTGGGTATTTTGGTGTATACCATACCTATTTATGTATAATGTCTTCGAATGAGGCATCTATGGTAACATCATAATGTATTGGCTCAAGTACATAATGATAAGATCATGATGTCATGGTGGATTCCTTTGAAATAAGATCATGATGTCTTGTCATGAGGCATCAATGAAAATATCATGATGTCTTGGATCAAGAATTAAGATGCCTGACATTATGCCTTCCATCATTATGAAATCCATTATTTTTTTACATTTCAATATTTTTGATTATTATCCGGGGATATATTTCATTTTGAAGTTATTGATTATATAGAACATTTAATTATTATTCACCCTTTCATATTGTATACACCTTATGTATTCATGATGGCTTCAGTTGTATGCTTTTTGTTACTAAGAATTTGAACTCCACCATTGTTATGTTTCCCCTTTCCCAGGGTACCATGAATAGATATACAAATGATTTCAACAATTTCATAAAATAAATAAATATGTTTTTTATGATTTTTACAACCTGTGTTATATGATTAAAATTTAATATGGGAATTATATATTTATATATTCTCTAAAGAATGTCAATTTTTTTGATATTTTGGGATAAGATATTTTGTATTTGGTACAAATTTAATAAAATATACACTATCTATGGGATACTGGAGTCACAATTGTTACACTTACTAAATACATAAGCATAGTATAAAAGAAAAACAAGAATTCAAATAAGTGGTACTAAGGTCCCTGGTATCCAGCTCTATCCTTGATTAGATGTTGATATACACTGGAAACAATCATACACAACCATAACAAATCAAACAAAAACCAATAGTACCTATTGGTACCTGAAAAAAAACACCAAGGAGAACGGTATGTACACTAGAGTGGGTAAGCAGGGTGTGAGAATAACATACTCAATTTACAACCACCAATATGCCAACACATAAGAAAATTCCCTCATATATATTCTATTAATTGATCTATTAATTTATATAATAATATAAAATAATAATTTCATAGAATAATATCACCAAAACATGGCATGTATACACATAAAAATTTGTAAAATAAGCTAAAGTCCTTACCATAATAACTCCCAATACTAGTTGTGTCCATACAATTACTATCTGTGTTGGGCCCTAGATAGGAATCTGAGATAATAAACTAAGACATCTCTAATAGGAGGAAATTCCAGCACCTGTATTAACTTATACATAAAATCATATTCCCCAATAACATGGATAGATTTGTACAAAGATGTTAGGGTCCTATAAACCCATACCATGTATATAATTATGGTTGATCAGGTCAAGTAAATCTTATATCCCACCCAAAATAATAGGGGTAGTAGTATTACAAGTTAGGACATCAAAAGCCCATCCCAAGCTGTATAAGAACATGACCTAAATGTTTAACGATTTAAAACCCTTGTCACATATTCACCATATTCTCAAATTTGAATTAATTTCTAAAACCATTTCAAAAATGATATACAATATCTAGATAATGGACACACATATTTTCAAAGTGTTAATAAATATATATAATGAAATATTTTAAAAGGGCATCAATTCAATCATGTCATATGTTGAGGAATAATTGAGATAAACCATTTCATACTTAATTAATGAGGTAGAATCCATCCAAGGATAAATCATTCCAAGAAAAACAAGTAACTAAGTATAACCTGGTATGATATGAGAATACATGAGTAATAAATAGATAAAGGATATAAGGATATACTTATCCAACTCTTACTCATTAAAATTGAGTAAAGTGGTATGTTATGGTATGCTACAACCAAGCCAATAATGGAACCAATTGAAACATGGGTGGCAGTACAATTACATTGGTATATTAATAGGTGAGAACAAAAACAAAGTTTGGTATTTCTTATAGATAATATGTATCTGAAGTCTTCTTATTAAATAGTTAAAAATAAATGTAACCATGTCTAAAACATTCATTTTAAAATAGATTTATTTTTAAACTAAGTTCCTCTTAATTGGAATATTCTCTAAGGAAAATCATACATTTATTTCAATGTTAACAAAAGATTATTTCATACATCATACCTTTGGGTAAATAAAATCAACTATACTTTATAATAAAGGGTGTTTAGTGAAGTTAAATTATAAATATAGGTTTTGTATAATAATTTTAGGGGAAAACAAATGAGTCTTTCTAAAACAACATATCCAATTTGGAGTGAAAAACCATTAATAAAAATAATTAAGTTTAGATACCAAATCATTCCTTTATTTGTATAATAAACCTATCTATCACCTTCCACTAATGAAACTCTTATCTGATGTAAAGTTTAGATCACTCACTTATAACTCATACAGTTTTAAATAGATACAAATGATTTCATTAATATTATTAGTTTAAGTCATAGAAAGAAATTTTTTTTAAGGAGTTGTCAAACCAACCATGATTCTTATCTTACTCCACTAGTTAGGTTATACTAATAATCATTGTAGGTTTATAAAGGATCAATAGGATTTAATGAAACTATATGGAAGGGTCAATTCCTCTCAACAAGGATTATTCAACAATCTAAAACATATAAATTCTGATAACTTCTAATAGTGTATGAAATTCTTCTTAACTCCAAACTAATCGTTATTATATGTTTCAACAACCTAGAAGTGGTTTATGATCATGATACTATCTAATCACCATAATAGTTAAATCTATATCTAAGTGTATAATAATTTATTCATGACTATACAATTAATTATATTGAAGAGAATTTTCTCAACTATACACTTTTTTTAGACACAATTTAATGTGAAAGAAACAATCTCAAGTAATCATGAATGTGTATAGGGTTAGAGTTATTGAAAATAATATTACATAAATAGGATTCAACACATTATTATCCAAATTGAAAAAATAATCTTTTTATCATAATCATTTAACTAGAATGGAACACTGATACAAATAGTTTAACTCATTGTTCCCTATACTGAGTATATTTTCATAGATTTTTTTTATATTAACAAGAAATGTACTCATTTAAAATATTTGATTTATCATTCATAAAAAATAGTTTTTAATCCATTAATGTGAGAAAAATAAGTTATAGATGATTCTAAATAAAGTCCTATAGATTTTCGTATGATTCAGAACTATCCACCATCAGTGAAGTATTTTCAAACAACCCATACTAATCTAATGAAATTACTATTTCATTTAAAAATATCCAAAACCCAAACCACAATAAATTACATAAAATTTAACATGAAACCAAAATAACCATATTGAAAACTAAAATTAAACACAACAAAAACCTATGAAAATAAATATCAAAATCATGCTAACTACCAGTTAAAAGAAAGATCAAATTAATACTAACTAAAGATAAACTAAATTGTGGTATAGAATTAATAAAACCCTTAAGAAAACAACATAATAACAGAACCATATCAAAATAGATATTAAAGGTTGAGAAACAACTCAAATAAATCTTCAACATCCTAAATAAGATGGGAATAGAAAAAATATATAGATTTCATCATTACTTTGGTGAAATATCCATTTATAGGATCCGTTCACAATAAAGAAACAATTGAGAAATAAAGATAATATGAGAGTGGGAAAGTGGAAGAGGGTTTTACCTTATATTTAGCATAAAGATATACTTGATTCCATCTGGGATAATGCTTTTAAGAGGTGAGTGAGAGGAGATCCAAAACACCCCTAAGAAAAAACTCTAATATCTAAGAATATGTTTGACCCTAATAGAAGGGAATAAGGGATTTAAATAAGGGATTTGAAAAGGGAAATTTTCCCATTTTTAATTAAAAACACATCTTAGGCCTATTAGGTACACATTATGAGCCCACCAGGTACCTGGTGCCACCCCTAGGGGAACCACCACACTACCTTAACCATTGAGTACTTGGTGTACCCCACCAAATACCCAATTATTTATATAGTAAACTGTTACATGTGTCACCTCCTTAGATCCTACTTGATCCCTTGAACCTATTAATAAGCCTCAATCATTTAAAAAAACACCCAAAATGACATCCTTGGACTTATATTTTGATGAATGAATCCCAAAATAAAAAACAACCCTCCTATTTAGAACAAAAAATTCAAATTTTATATAGAATTTATTAACTAAAATTTTCCCAAAACATAATGACCAAGTTCTGGGTTATTAAAACTATGAATTCTCCTTACAGTGATACAACAATATCTCCTGAAATACCTATAATGATAGGAACCATTATTTCATTGTGTGACAACCTTTCTCATGATATAGAGTCATCCAGCTCTTATAAACAGTTTCCTATGACTTCTCATTATGATAAAGATAACTCCTTGCATTATATTAAGGAAATCCTCTATGAAATAATATATTAGGTTATTGTATATATTTTCCATGGAAGATTAACTCTATTATCTTATATTAGAAACATAGTGATACATCCCTCTTATGTAATAACAACCCATATTTCTATCAACATCATCATGAAATTACTGAAATTTCTATGATATGATCCTTTTGACATAAAATAAATTATTCCATACTTAATATAAACTAATCTCATTGTGGTGTGGTAATCCCAAATCCCTCCACAGTTCCAATATCATTATTACAACTTCATCCCAACCACTACAACTTTATAGAATAGAAAATATGATTACACTGTGAGGGATCAACTTGATATTAAACACTTCATTTGTTTAATTGATTATGTCACAATGATCTTCATTGCATTGTTATATTCTCTAACATAGAGACGTTTTCATGTCAAGGCCACCACTTCTACTATAGTCTTCACCAAAATCCATAATGTTTATAAATATATATCATGATGCTACTAAATCACCTCAATATCCTCCATTAATATACATCTATTCAACATCATTCTATTTTTTCAAGTGAAGATACATGTGATGTATCATACTGATGGGATTTGGCATGTTCATTGAATGCACATTCTAGTAAAAAAACCCATAATATGAAAAAAATATATTCAAAATGATCAACATTTATAAAACATAACATAAATAGTTTTACCTTTAATTCCATGTGATCAATATTTTAATATTTGATAAAGTAATCTTGATGTAGATCCCTTTAGAAACAACTGAATTACTCTTAACTATTAGTGGATTACACCTTCCTTGGAACATTTTCAATAACGAGAGAATTTAAATTCTTCAAAAGTGTTCTATCACATTCATAAAAGAAGGTGAATGAATCACTAAGAGTAGAAGTGATATTCAAATTTAACTATAATGCATAGAGATTCATCAACAAGAGGGATACATTCCATTTTACAAAATCTATTTATTAAATGAATTGTTTAATTGAGTTAGAAAATAAAATAACATCTCTTGGATTCCATATTGCATTACATCCAATTAAGGATTTCAAACCCATTTCAAAAATTCAATCATTTTCTCATGCTATGAATGAATCAATGTTATTGATTCCTAATCAATGAAATCGGGTGGGGAAGATGTGGAAGTGTAGGGAAATGTGGTAGTTTAATACACTCACATCCATATCATAATCCTTTACTGTAATATAATAAAGTCTAACAAAATAATCCCAATTATTTTTATGATCAGGGTATATTTTAACCAATGATATATATCATATTTATATCAATGATTCTAAGAGGGGTATATCATACACTATGATAACCCCAATTTAGTGACAATAAAAAATCTCCCACTTTTACTAAAATCACATGAGGAAATTATGAAAACATTAATAACAATTTATGAATCCATAAAAAATGATTTGGATATGGTTTATCAAATTATCTTCATTTTAGAATCAA
The DNA here is from genome assembly GCA_963277665.1 of Viscum album. Taxonomy (NCBI): domain Eukaryota; kingdom Viridiplantae; phylum Streptophyta; class Magnoliopsida; order Santalales; family Viscaceae; genus Viscum; species Viscum album. Next base: position 190,534 of record CAUJRU010000476.1, on the reverse strand, counting down.
GACTTTTTCCAAAACACCATGTCAGGAAAAGTGTTTTAGTCCTTTGGTGAGACCAGGGTTCATCGACATGAGGAATAACCCCATTATATACACAATAGTGCTTTATTGATCCTTCAATTCAAGGAACTAAATGTTCCACATATATTATAAGAAACAATGTCCATTATTCCCATATTGGTTTTTGTTATATTCAATGAATATTCTATAAGAAAATAACTAATAAACATCATGTTTAACTAATATATACAAAGAATCATTGGAAAATATTCTTTACACATAAGGAGGATCTTTTCAAATAAAATTAATAATCATTTTAATAAAAATAATTACATTTATCTTTAGATTATTTATTATAAGAATTTTTTGTTTTTTTGATTCCCATTAACAGTGTACTATCATTGTACAATGATGATCTAATATAGAATAACTTTAGGGGTGATCCATACATGATACACAACCTTGAAGCATCACTGATGGAACTCTGGGACCTAACACATCAGTACCAATTATCTTGCACGACTCTAATTGATTGTTATAATAACCCTTTAATGATTGAATAATTATTCACTTGTTATCTTGATCTTGAGAGGGAGGAGGAGGTGGATATTTTCATCTCATTATTTAGAGATAAACCTAGAGATCTTTTTAAGAGAATTATCTAAATAAGGGAGAGACTACTGTGCACAACCCCATCAAACCCAAGGAAATGATATAATTGGGTATTTATATTGAAAAGTTAAGAATTGGTAATTCCACATAGGCCCATAGCCAATTATTTATTATTTTGGGATGACATGTGAAATGCATGTAGATAATATAAATATCAAAATGATATTTAATATATCATTCATATCAAAACCATAAAATATCCCATTCATCCCCCATGGAATTTATCTTCCCTCGTGAATAATAAATATTATTCATTCAATATATATATATAACTCATGGTCTTGAGAATTAATATATGTTTAATATTCTAAAAAAATACAAAAAATATTTATTTATCAAATAAATAATAATTCATTACCTTGTAAATAATAAAAAATAGATAAATAAATATTCTATTTCACGATCATGTGAATAAATATTTATTTAATATCGAAGTCACATATATATTCATGTTTTAATATAACTAGATAATTGATATTTACAATCATTAAATCATAAATAAATATTGTTCTTCAGTTTTTTTAGTAGTTTATATTTAAACTATTAAACTCAAAATATTATTTAACTCATATTTGTGGATACACTAAGTGTGTGAACATTTATGCCTCTTTTGTGGTGGAATTATGTTAATATTTATAACTTTCCTAATTTATGTATGAAAGCATGTCAAAGAACCCATATAAAAAGTGATAAATTTTATGATGACATCAAACACAAATGAATTATAATTGTGTAATATAAATTCATTTTCCTTGATATCTCTAATCATGTAGGATACATACTATGTCATCAATTTATGTTCTCAATATGTCCTTAATTGACTATTTATAATAATAATGTCATAAACCAAGGATATGGATTTAATATGGTAGTTCTATTTTTATTAAAGGTCAAGAGATATCAACCTTCATTGAGAAACATAAGAGACAAATAGTTTCTCAACTTATTCATTATTTGACATCACTCATGACACACCCAACGCATCCTACTTACCACGTGTACATGTCATCATAGTTTTGGTCAAGACATCAAAAATATTCAACTCATGATGTGTATCCATAATAATATTAAATTCCAAGTATCATTACACAAATCTCAAAAATATTCAAATCGTTATGTACTATGCCTCTATTTTTGAGTCCACTATGGTGGTTTTTTTGAAACTCCCCCAACTGATAGCTCCCCTATTTAAAAAAGAACAAAAAAATATTGAGTTAGCAAGTCATCATTGTCATTTTGGAAAATAAAATCGGTGAAAACTCTCACACAAACCTCATCCTATCCTTTAATGACTGCAAACTTATCCTTAGTTCATCACAAGTGATTGAGGAATTATTAAAAATAATCGAGTGAATATCACCAGGATTAGATTTATATATACCAGTTATGTTTAATTCATAAGTGATATCACATCAATTACACAACATAGAATACATGATAGATCCTATGGATGATGTATTTAGAGTCTTATCCATCCATTCTAACTCCTTAGAAAAATATAGAATCTTTATAAGATTAATTATTTAAAATGCTAGTAAAGAACCATTTTTATAGTTCTTCCTACTAAAATACTTTATCACTTAACCAATATACATGTTCTGACTTAGTCTAAACAACCTCTAAAATCCATCTCTATAGATCTTAATACCCACTATACAGGATGCTTCATGCATGCCTTTACTCAAGAATCATTTCCATAACCACATCCATATAGAGTGTAAAGATGGGAAATAATTTCAAATAAGAAGTATGTCATCAGTAAAAAATATTGGAAAATTACTATTCTCCCAATGATCGACATATATACATAAGAATAACCTTTATTATTTATGAAACCAAACTCTGTGATTGTATCACCGGGCTATACGTTCCAACTCCAAGATTCGTACTTCAATCCATAAAAGGACTACTATAACATTCAAACAATAACAGACTCATTATATAATCCAAAAATTTTAAGATGTTTCATATATACATCCTTGAATAAATTCCTATAAAGGAACTTTGTTTTGAAATCCTTTTAACATATCACATAGTTATAATGAGTTGATATGGAGAGAAATATCTGAATATAAATTATCATAGCTATAAGTGAAAAGGTTTCTTTGTAGTCAATACCATGATTTGTTTGCAACCCTTTTCCACTAATAATTATTTATAGGTTTACACTATACCATCCATGTCAGTTTTCTCACATAAAACCCACTTTCACTCACATTTTTTAAAATACCTTGATGAAAAGATTTAAAACATAACACTCACCCATAGATATATATTTTAGGTAGATTATGGCATATATCTATGGGTGAGTATTATGTTTTAAATATTTTCATCAAGTACTTTTAATTAAATAAATCTAACTAAAATGATAACTTCAAAGATCATATCCATTTAGTGATCCATGAAACATATTTTGTCATGAATTACACTGAGTATCACATAAATAATCCATGACTATATATGGTAGATAACTATTGTCAATCATATCATATATAACTCTTGCAAAACTGAGTGGATAACTAAATTTCCAAATCCATCATATAGATTTTGTCAACAATATTACTTTAGTGTTATAATGGTTTGTGTTTCCTATATATATGTAACCCAATTTGAATGTCAAGAATAAATCACATAGTAGTTAGGGTTACCACATTACTTCTTTTACTTATAAAGGATAATCTATGGGAACCTAATGATTATAATCACCCTTAATGAAGGATTGAGGACTTAAAATGTGTTTCATTTTAAGGATCATCACACTTCATATTAGAAGGGTTTTTTAATAGTATCAACATTTTAAAATTAATCATATGTATATTATATTTATTACTATTATATCATATGAAATCATTATTATATAATTTGGTATTCCATTGTGTATCAATGATTTAAACAATACTGTTTTGGAATCCCTATTCTATCCACTAAATTATTACGTTTACACCATACTATTTTGTAACTCCTTACACAACCCACCATTTATGCGGCTCACCCAATTATATAACACAAATATAGAAACTAAAAAATTCCCTAAATATCAAAATTCTTCTAATTCATATGGTAAATAAAATATTCATGTGAACATTAATAATTATATGATACTAATAATCACATATTGATTAAGACCGAAGTGACAGATAACCCACCCTCACATCTCTTAGAATAATGAAAAAGCCTCTAGTATAGTGGGAAGTCTAACCCATTGTCCCTTTCCCCAATGAGAGTTTACTCAATATAGATCCCAATTCCTCATAACTCTAAGAACTAATATGTATAAACTATATTCAAAAACTCAATTCAACATAACAACTATAATTATAAACCATGATCTGGGTATATGAAAAATAAATTTTATGATAATGAACTTAGTATGAAATGAAAGTCTTTCTAATATATTTGATGTAATTTATCACATAAATTATAAAAATATATATTAAAATTTCATTAATAATTTATAGACATGATTAATTTAAATGAATAAACAAAAATAATATCTTTATTTATTTTCCCAAACATGTTATAAAAATATGTAATTTTCATATTTAATTTGGGCTGAAAAAATATCATTTTATAGTGCTACATACTTATTATTTAATTTTTTTATAAACTATAATCAAATCTAGAAAAAATTTAATTTTTTCTACATTTTGGATTATATCATAATTTAAAACTTATAATGGGAATTACCATTCATAAGTTATGATTGATACATAAGGGTAACCATTAGTGATCCTCATTTATCAAATTGTTTCATATAATATTACCAAGGTTAATGTATGGTGGATACCATATTTTATAATTAACACTATTATAAGCCTCAATTCATATTTGATTATATCCCCTATATCATCAATAAAACCTTTTGATCTATTTTTATGAAATACAAAGTTAAATCATAAAAAACAACATTGTATATTATGATATACAACACTGAACAAAAAATTGGGTTTTAATATATCATACCCAATAATATAAGGCAATCATACACTATGACTAAGCCATACATAAATAATCCTTATTTTGTATTTTATGATATGGACCCAAACGCCTTATGGCAGGCATGCTCATAAATAAAAAACAACTTAAAAACATGGCGATTCGTTGAGAAGCAAGGCTCTAATACAACTGATGTGATTTAGGGTGTTCATCAAATGAACATGAAATTAGAAATTACCTATAATTTTTTAGATCATTCATTAAATAAACGAAAATGCATAAAAATGAATAATATAAACAAATATTACTTTACTGATGTTTGAATAATATATCACTATTTGATGCAGCAATCGTGATGGAGATCAATATAAAAATATCTAAATGACTCTTCCCTCCAAGGGGATTACACTAAACATGGATCCATTCTTGTAATGAGAGGATTTACATACATTAAAAGTGTGATACCGCCTTCATTAAGAAGATAAATTAAGATCTTGAATTAGAAGAGAGTTTTGTATTTAGCTAGAAATAATTTCGATACATCAATATTCGTGACCCAATCCATTCTATAGACTCTCCTCATTAAATTAAGAGTCATAACATTGGATTTTTAATTTCCATCTCATGGAATCCATCGTGTGGGATAGCCTATTAATGATTTACAAAATATGTGAACATTTCAAATTGTTTCTCATTCCATAAATGAATTAATATTATGGATTCATAGTCGATGACATCATGTGGGGAAGACATGGTGGTGAAGGGAATATGTGACAGTCCCATGATCTTTCATCCATATCAAAGAATTATCATATGATGTGATATAGAAAAAAATAATCATTAGGATGATTCTTATGATATGTGTATATCATAACATGGGATATACATCATATGAATATTGTTTATTTCAATTAGGGTATATCATAGAATGTGATATACCTTAATTTAGTGCACATACAACACTAGCTTCATTCGATTCCTAATAAATTATTATCAAGAGTATTTGAAAGGAAGAACTACCAAATTTTTTTATTTAATATATATTGGTGTGTCATGAAATTCTCATCAATCTGATTGAATCCATATCCAACACCATATAGAGGTTCATTCCACCATTCCATCAAGTTGGATATTTTTTGAGACACATATACATCCCTTGATTAACAAACAATCATATGATCAGTAGAAACATCCATGATTATAATTGATCTATCTTGGCCTTCATACTCCACGGGATTATCCATTCCTATAAGAGTTCTTCATGAGCTAGTTAGGGTATGTGATCTTAAAAATATTGATTTCCGAATATCTTTATATTTTCTTTCATGATTCTCCTTAATGACTCAAACAAGGAAACAAGTATAATCCAAAATCTATTTTTTTCTTCATAGATAACTTGTAATCTCATCTTATAGTCATACAATAGTACATGTTATAATCTATAATACTAACTTCTAAGGAAAAATCCTCACTTCATCTTTCTTAAAATCATCTTATGATGATCTTCTTCAAATGTCTCACACATTAACAAATATACACAATACATCAATCTACTTAATCAAACCTATGATCAAAATTCATGATATGTTTTATCAACTATTTAGAAAAAATACAATATGAAAACGCAAGTCATGCATGCACTTCATCTTTATGACATGTATCAACAAAAAAATAGGTTAATAATCTATAAATTAAAAACAATTACTTCATATAAATTAGATATACCTCAATATCCATTTAACTAATTCCCAATATTCCATTCCCAACTTTGTTAATAATTCACTCACAATACCAACAACATGAGAAATATCTTGTTTTATGTATACCAAAACATACATGATACTACCAAATACTGAATGATATGAAATTTCATCTACCTTTTCTTTGTTCTCTTTAGTTTAAGGGAAGTAACTTCTAATGACTTTAAAGTATCTCATAACTATAGAGATAAAGGGTTTAATATTTTTTTGAGGTTGAATATTTCAATAACTTTATCAATGAATCATTCCTAAGATAAAAAAATATTTTTATTACTTAAATGTTAGGTAATATTAACAAAATGGATCTGTGTAGTTTACCGAAGACCTTCACTTGAAAATACTTTTTTAACTACCTTTCAAAAAGTGAATCATGGATTAACCTCATTCATTAATCAAAAACATTTCATAACCATCCAAGTTTATTCACATGGTTATGATATGGTATCTTCACCTTCAATTATGTAACCCACTTTTTCTTGAGATAATTTTTTACATGCCGTAGCTTGACTAGGTTTAATGTGAATGATTTTAGAGTGAAAATCCATTTTCCAAACACAACTGACATAAAAAACCAAAGAAATAATTTTCCACAAGACTCATTAATTCATTTTTTGAAAAATAAAAATAAATGAATGATGAAAATTTTATATTATTAACTATTTCCCCCAATTTATTTTACTTGATCTCGATAATAATCTCTAAAAAGAAACTGAAAAACCCATTCCACCTAAGACATACATGGTTTTTAGTGTATCTTGTAACTCTTTATGAGGAGTTAATTTGAGTCATCACCTATTTAAAACATTTTGTTAAACACTTGAAGAGAAATTATAGCTTTGGTGAGCTTCAATGTAAGGAGTTTTCATAGAATGAATATCATATTCTAATACTATTCCACATATAATGATAAAACCTATTTGTATAGGCCTCCATGGATATGAAATTTTTCTCAAACATTCATAATATTGATTAAATATTTCATAAATTTTTCAAATATTATAGGTCCCTGTAACTTATGATTCCATCCTATAATTAATTTTTGAATTCTAAAATAATAATTTTTACATTAAAAATACTCTAACCACCACTACATGATGATATGACAAGTAAGAGAAAAAGGCAGTCCTATTAATTATCATATAATGAATGAAATTATATGAACAAAACTATAGTGTATTGACCTTCACAATTCCATGGTTTATAGAAAACACAATGTGGTTTATACCAATATGCCTTGGTTTTTATGTAGTGAATTTTTTTAATAATCACCTATATTCACTAAATTATCACAAACATTATACAATTTAACTGTAAGTTTTATAATGTGCATTAACTTTGGAAACCATATCAATAAATAATTTTGGACATCTTACAAAAAACATTTTATAAAAACTAACATTCATTTTCACCACGAGATACATGATATTCATTAACATTTGAGAAATCTATAAATAAAATCCTTTTTTATATCCTTTGAAACCTATTTATGAAATATATAAATATTTTCTACAAACAATTTGTTATAAAACATAATCTTCATTTGCATGAAAATAATGTATGACCCCCTGAGGCACTACATCATAGATTTTTTTTGAAAATTCTCTTATTCTTAATTATATGTAAAGATAATCCTTTAAGAAAATATTAGTATTACATAAGCTACAAATGGATATTTTGTGACCCCCATCAGAAACATGTATCTTCATAATTGTATCAACTAATTATATAATATAAACTATTCGAAATCCAATAATCACTTTATCCAATCCATCGAGTGACTATATGACATGAGTTTTCTTATTCATGTATAGCCTACTTATGCATTGTCAATTCTATAAGCATAAACTATCTATATAAATGAAAACATCACATTTAATTCCCATAGAAATATGAGAATATCACATTCCCATCACCTTAATAGATAGACACATCAAACCTATATTATCTAGTTATAAATATATATATCCTTAGTCTGTCACAGTTGAGGTCCTATATTTCATACTCACATTATGCGAGAACAAATTCCATCATGGTGAAACCTTAAATAATGATATTATCAACAACATACCCAACCACCCCTGATTAGATCATCCTCATGTATGGAAATATGAATTCATAAAACTATAAAGGTAGTAATTCTATATATCATGTAAACCTCAGGTTGTGGGAATTTGATAAAAATGTGCACCCCCATTATATCAAATAGATAGGGTATGACACTCTATGTCGTATGAATTGTGGGACATCTAATATGGAATACTCTTTTTATGACTCATTAGAAAATTCAGTATTTTTATATGAAACCCAACCCACACTAATATTTACATGTCATCATAATCTATAATACTCTATGATGACCATAAATATGGTATAAATAAAAGTCAAAATTTATGATTTAAACTATCATTTCACTTCATGTAAAATATATGGTCAATATGAAAAAAATGACATAGTGGATATTGCTTTTAGTAAAACATGATATATTTTATATATTCATAAACAACTTTAAAAATACGAAAAAACCATTAATATGACATAATATAATTATATCATATATGAAAAAAATTAGAAATAGATTATGTTTTTTTTATAAATTTAAGGTTTTGTTAAACTCATAGTTTTATTATGTAATTCTTAACACATCTCCATTTGGCCATCTGATAAATCCTTCCACCAAACGCTTTTAATGGGATAACAACTATTAAGAAATCTTTATTCTATAATGGTGATGTTGGGATTCATAATACTCTTCTTCAACTATTTGAACATGATATTAAAACTTCTTTACTTCATAACATTCTATATTATAATCTTAATAATATTTATTGTATAAAATACTTATGACTCTTTCTATATTCATTATTATCATCATTAAACATTTTCATTTAATTTATTCCTTTGAGATCATTTAGTAATAAATTTAATTGCAACTATATACATTAATATCATTCATTACAAATATATATTAAACTCTTTTAGGATATAATGTGACCTTATCATTGAATTATACTGTAATAGTAACTTATTTATTACACATTAAACTTTTCAGAGTCTAATAATACTCCTCCCAACCTCTTAAAAATTATATTTTCTTGAAAATTATTTCTATGATACCAAAATATTTTGTTTTAGGAAATAACACTTATATAATTTAAAGAGATATATTATAAATAAACTATCAATAACTATATATTATATGATATTCTATAAATTTATTGAAATTATTTTAGATAATGATTTTATTTTATAAATATTCTATCATTGGGTGGTGGAAACTCTTTCCCTAATATTTTAACAAAAAAATAGATAAAATATATTATCTGAGATAAAACTACTTTTATCCCTTATTTTCATACCACACTATAGAACTGGATGAATTATAAATCACATTTCTTAAAATAAACTATGTTATTCCATTCAAAATAACTCTTTGTTTACAATAACAAATATCTTACCAAATAGTATAATTTGAGATAAGAAATACATACCTTTTATGATTTAAAAATCTTTTAATAAAATAATTATTCCTTTACATTACAAATCTCTAAAGTAGAAACTCATTATACTTTATTATAATGGAAACTTCAAACTTCATTAATCCTTTCCTTAATTTTTAACTCCTGTATATTTGCAACAATTTAAAAATATATACTTGGTATCATATATCCTTCAAGACCAAATAATTGATTTCCCTAACATTAGAACCTAACATGGAATCTCTGTCCAGTTTACCACACCACTTTAGTTAATCTTGTTAATTATTCCTCTAGTGATAATGTAATCTATAATGTAAACATTATTCATCCTTACTAACACATTTTTTAGGTTTCAGTGACATAAAATGATTATTAGATCTTATAAACTTCTTCTTCTGGACTAGACCATTTACCCTTATTAATTTTGATCACAACACCAGAGTTTAGAACCTCCATATCTTGAAAATATATCCATAAAATATTGAGAAAATTTGGTAAAATATGATTTAATTTATTTATATTATAGTTTACAGTGAATTGTTCAGGACTTTCTGGAAATAATTGTTGAATGATGTCTATAGTTTAATCAAATAATAAAAGAGACCCTAAACTATCTAAGTTATTAAATTATCCATTTATATTTATTACATGAGTGGAGAATAATATTCCTTTGTTTGTCTTAAATATAAAAATTGTCATTAAAATATGATATTACTCTTTAATATAATGTTCTTAATATATCCTTTTTTAGGTAATCTATTATACTAAATGTGTCTATGTTCTCATATTGTTTTCTCAACACACACTCCATGGTTACGAGAATGAGAGTAGATATATCATGAAAATAATATAATTTATTATCATTAGAATTTAGATCCATTTGATAAATAACATCACAAGTTGACTTATTATAAATGAGATTATATAAAACATTGAATTTTATTTCTTGTTTAACAAAAATTCTTTTGTTTTTTTACTAGAATGATATATTTATCTTATTATTCCTCTATTTCTTTTAATTGTTCTCAATGTATTTTTTTTGATAATGATGGAATTTTATCAAAAATTATTTTTTTCTATATGATAATAATATTTCGGCCGACCCAGGGGGGGTTCGGGCCGGGTCGCCCCGGGCCCAGAACCCCCGTTTTCGGGCCTTCTTTGGTCTTTTGCCCATATCATGGGCCTGGGACCTCCGATTGACGAACCGTCAGCGGCTACGCGATCCTTGGATCGACATGGTCGTTTCGGTATATTACACTCAAGGTTTCGGAAGACTTTGGGTTCGGCCGGGTTGGTTCGTACACGAAACCAACCGGGCCCTCGGAGCGGAAACGCTCATAACTTGAGCTACGGATGTCCGATCGACGTACCGTCAGCTGTGGTAGTTTCCTCTAAGTGAGACGGAACTTTTGGCATACTCCTCCCGAGGATCGGACACAGGCGAAGTACGGTCGGGTTGGTTTTGCCCTAAAAACCAACCGGGCCCCTGGGACGAAAATGCCAATAACTCTCAGACCGGGCGTCCGATTGACGCGCCGTCTGTTGCGTTGAGATCCTGTTGTCGATACGGAACTTTTGGATACATCAACTTCGGACTACGTGTCAGTTGATGTATCAGCCTCTCGGCTCGTGGAGCGGACCCTCCGAAACGAGCTCGCTGTGTGCGGGAACCCTAGCGCTGGTTGTGACTTCGACAACAGAGCAGAGATCCTCCGTGGACTACAACGACGGCAGAGCAGAGATCCTCCGTGGACTGTGGCGACGGCAGAGCAGAGATCCTTCGTGGACTGCGGCGACGACTGTGCAGAGATCCTCAGTGGACTGCGTCGACTACTACACTCAGCGATCCCACGTGGATCTGTGCTACAGGTTCTGTGTGAGCCCGATCCTATGTGGGTCCTTACTACCGGTTCTGTGTGAGCCACTGCCTACAGGTTCTGTGTGAGCCCGATCCTGTGTGGGTCTTTTGCGGGGGTTAGTACCTATCGATCCTTCGTGGGTCCGACGACTTAGATGGATCAGTGATCATCTTTGACGTCATCTGAAAAAGTATACCTGGTTGAGCTGAATCTTATGTTACTCTCCTTTGTGGATTGTGTTGAACTATCCTATGTGGATTTACTGTTTACTCTCCTTGTGGATTTGAGTCTTGCTTTCCTGCGTGGATTGAGTTGTTCTTGAGCTCGTGAGCAGAGCTAGAATTGGGGACTTAGGTATATGTATGGGCATATACCTAAGTCGAGTCAGATGTTACTTCGTGATTGCATCTTTCTTTTGTGCTATATCCTTTGTGGATTTCGGGAGACCTTCGGGGGTCTCGGGGTCCTTACTGAGTAGCTTATACGCACCCCTGCACGGGCTATGCCCGCACCTTGTTGTGTTGGATGCAGACGACGGACAGCGCTGATCGCGGTTGGGGCGTGGAGCAGGACGGTACCTGGAGGTGGACCACTGGGCGGGACGTGCTCGGAGCGGACGTGGGACCCGAGGAGCCTGGAGGCTATCTGTACCCACCCTTCAGGTGGGATTGCCAGTGGACGACACGAGGCCGCCGTCTTTTCTTCAGTTGCTGCTCTTTACTTTTTCAGTTGTACTTTCAGTTGGGCTTGTATTCTGGCCCCCTTTACTTTTCTGCACTTTGTAGTTACTTTCCGCTTGCTGACTCTGTGGTGGTTGTTACTTATAAAGGCAATGCCTTCCCTGTTTACTGGGATTTTACGCCTTGGTGCTAGTCGCCAGCCCCTGGCCTATGGAAGGCGGGCTTGGGGTAGTCACGGCACGGGCCCCGAGGACGGGTCGTGACAAATTGGTATCAGAGCGGTCGGTTCTACCGCAGACTCTGATCGTCTTTTCTTTCTATATGAAGCAATAGTGTTTAGTGTATTGAGTGTGGTTATCAGTTCAGGGAGCCCAGTGTTGGTGCGGCGGCCGACGTATCCGTACACCAGGACCCTGACTCCTGATTTCCAACTTAATGCATGAAAACATTGATTGCGTGTGCGTTTCAAGTTTTCCTTGTGATTACTTGTGTCAGCTCACCGGGTATACTGATCTGCTTCATGAAAGTCTCAAGTTTTCCTTGTGATTACTTGTGCCAGCTCACCAGGTATACTGTTCTGACTGTGGTGCTCTTGTTCTCCTTTTCAGGATGGCCCCGCGACGACAGCCAGCTAGGGTTCCGAGTGTAGGGCGCGACGGCAGCCCACCGAGCGACGAGGCCTCGGTGCAGGGCCCTTTGCCAGCAGTGGAACCGGCAGTAGCTTTACCCGCCGAGCCACCAATGCTACCAGTACCAGACGCTGACGATGCACGTCGCCTCAGGGCACTGCATGAGTTTCAGAGCCAGCGACCGCCCAGGTTTCGCGGTGAGGCGGACCCCCAGGCCGCCGAGGACTGGCTAGAGGCGGTGGTACGGATCTTTAGGCTAGTGAGGACACCAGCGGATCTCATGGTGATTCTCGCGGCGAGCCTCCTGCAGGCGGCGGTAGGACGATGGTGGAGCTTGATGCTCCAGGTTCACGATGAGGCATCCTTGCTCTGGACGGACTTCGAGAGCCTCTTCCGCTCTGAGTTCGTCCCGGCCACCCTCCGAGCGGTGCGCATCCAGGAGCTTCTCCAGCTGCGCCAGGGCAGCATGACGGTCGCTCAGTACGCGGCGAGGTTCACTGACCTATCTCGCTACTCGACCGACATGGTACGGGACCCCTTCTTCCGGGCTCGGAACTTCGAGCAGGGCTTGCGATAGGAGATTCGGGCGTCCCTGATCTCCCTCAGCATTCCGACCCAGGCGGAAGTGCTGGAGCGAGCCCTCCTGATCGAGAGCTTCCTGGCAGAACCTTCTTCAGCGGCGAGACCTAGCGCAGGGCGGCAGGTAGCTGAGTCTTCGGCAGCAGGTAGCCGACGGATGACTCTCGGGTCCAGGCAGACCAGACCCCCACGCAGATGGCCTCAGGACACCGGCTCAGCAGTGCGGGGCACACAACGGAGTGCCAGCCTTCCGAGAGGCAGGCTGTGCTACTCCTGCGTCGGGCAGGGTCACATGGCTCGTGACTGCCCGACTCGCCGACCAGAGGAGCAGCAGACGGTGGAGGGGCCACCCAGGCAGAGGCAGAGGGTCGACTGTGGCGGTCCGCAGGGAGGAGGCGGACGAGGCAGAGGAGCTGGCCGAGCAGCGGGTGGTGGGCGACGCTTCCAGGCTCTACCCTCCACCACCACCAGGAGGGCCGCCTCGACCACAGGGAGCTGGCGGGCAGGGACAAGCCCAGCTCCAGGCAGTGGAGGCCTACGACCCCGACATGCCAGAGATGATTCGAGGTACGATTTGTGTCTATTCCACCCTTTCTGCAGTACTTATAGACACAGGAGAGAGTCACTCTTTCATAGCCTCTGCCCTTGTTCGGAGCTCGGAGATTCCGACTGAGCCGTTGGCTCGATCCTTACGGCTAGAGACTCCTACGGGAGCAGACTCGACGATTACGCACTGGTGCCGGCAGTGTGAGCTTACTCTAGGAGGCGAGAGCTTCGGCTGGGATCTCCTTGTAGCGGCGTCGAGGCCTTACGACGTCATCTTGGGCATGGATTGGCTATCCACGGTTCATGCCCAGATCGACTGTTTTAGGCGCAAGGTGCGATGTGTTCGCACCGACGGGAGCAGGTTTACCTTCACCGGCGAGAAGGGAACCTTTGCAGCACAGGATGGAATTCCGCGGAGGAGAGTGCAGCCCATCTCTCATCAGTTGGCTAGCCTCATCCTAGGAGCAGTGGACGTGCAGAGTCCAGTTTTTCCTGCAGTGGTGGACCAGTACGTGGACGTTTTTCCCGACGACGTTCCAGGGCTACCTCCTCGTAGAGAGGTAGACTTTTACATCGACTTGTACCCCGGGACAGCCCCGATATCTACTCCAGCATATCGGATGGCCCCCGCCGAGCTTCGAGAGCTGCGGGTACAGTTGGAGGACTTGCAGAGCAAGGGGTTTATCCGACCCAGTGTTTCACCCTGGGCTTCCCCGATTTTGTTCGCCAAGAAGGCGGACGGGAGCTTGCGACTGTGTGTCGACTATCGTCGCCTAAACCAGGTGACAGTGAGAAACAAGTATCCGCTACCACGGATTGATGACCTCTTCGATCAGCTCAAGGGAGCGCGGTGGTTCTCGAAGATAGACCTCCGGTCGGGCTATCATCAGCTCAGAGTTCGAGACGAGGACGTGCAGAAGACGACCTTCAGGTGTCGGTATGGCCATTATGAGTTCTTGGTTATGCCGTTCGGCGTAACCAATGCTCCAGCAGTGTTCATGAGCCTCATGAACAGGATCTTCCAGCCATACCTCGACCGATTTGTCGTGGTCTTCATTGACGACATTTTGGTATACTCGACGACTGAGGAGGAGCATGCCTACCACCTGCGAGTTGTGCTAGACACACTCCGAGAGCACCATCTTTATGGAAAGCTCTCAAAATGCCAGTTCTGGTTACGTGAGGTCCATTTCTTGGGGCACGTCATCTCTGAGGCGGGAGTTGCAGTGGATCCCGCGAAGATCGAGGCAGTGCTAGCTTGGGAGCCACCCAAGAGCGTGACAGAGGTGCGGAGCTTCTTGGGCCTAGCCGGATACTATCAGAGATTCGTGCCAGACTTCTCCAGAGTTGCGGAACCACTCTCAGCTTTGACAAAGAAGGGGAAACCCTTTGTGTGGTCAAACAGATGTCAGCAGAGCTTCCAGGAGCTGAGACAGAGATTGACCAGCGCACCTATCTTGAGGTTGCCTGAGGAGGGAGTTGGATACGTAGTTTACTGCGATGCATCAGGGACTGGACTCGGGTGCGTCCTGATGCAGGAGCGGGCCGTGATCGCCTATGGATCACGTCAGTTGAGGCCGCATGAGCAGAACTACGCCACTCATGACCTGGAGTTAGCAGCAGTGGTCTTCGCTCTAAAGACTTGGCGGCACTATCTGATGGGCGAGCGCTTCACAGTCTTTTCTGACCACCAGAGTCTCAGGTATATCTTCTCTCAGAAGGACCTGAACCTGAGACAGCAGAGATGGCTTGAGTTCCTCCAGGACTATGACTTTGAGATAGTCTATACTCCTGGGAAGGGGAACGTGGTAGCCGATGCCCTCAGCAGGAGGACAGGCATTCAGCTACTTGAGGAGGCGACGGAGCAGTTAGCCTCCTTACAGATATCCTTCGTGGATAGAGACGGAGAAGCCTTTCTTCAGTCTCTCACAGTCTCTCCTCCACTTCTACAGCGGGTCAGAGAGGCTCAGCGTGGGTACGCTGATTGTGAGACCCGGCGTGCACTGATATCCTCAGGTCAGGCGCCTGATGGCTTCTCCCTTGGAGCAGAGTACGACATCCTTTTCAGAGGACGTACCTTCGTACCAGTCGCTTTTCGGGAGGAGGTGCTGAGAGAGTTTCACACTTCTCCCTTGGCGGTGCATCCCGGAGTGGCGAAGATGTACCAGGATCTCAGACGACAGCACTGGTGGCAGGGCATGAAGAAAGCTGTGGCAGAGTTCGTTTCACGATGCCTCACCTGCCAGCAGGTGAAGGCAGAGCATCAGGTACCAGCAGGCTTGGTACAGCCCTTGGAGGTCCCGGAGTGGAAGTGGGACGGCATATCTATGGACATCGTGACTGGACTTCCACGCACTTCCAGAGGTCACGACTCCATTTGGGTGATTGTCGACCGACTCACCAAGTCGGCACACTTCTTACCCATCAGAGAGCAGGGCTCAGTGGAGAGCTTGGGACGTCTTTACGTCCAGGAGATCGTACGGCTTCACGGTGTGCCATCGTCTATCGTCTCCGATCGAGATGCTCGTTTCACTTCCCGGCTTTGGAAGGGGTTGCAGGAGGCGTTCGGGACGCGGCTCCATCTGAGCACAGCCTTTCACCCTCAGACGGATGGTCAGACGGAGAGGACCATACAGACACTCGAGGACATGCTCCGTGCATGTGTTCTCGACTTTGGTCGCAGCTGGAAGGACCACCTACCCTTGGTGGAGTTTGCGTACAACAACAGCTACCACTCCACCATCGGGATGGCACCATACGAGGCGTTGTACGGCAGACCCTGCAGATCACCGTTGTGCTGGACAGACCCTGGGGAGTCAGCACTCGTGGGACCAGAGATGGTCCGAGCCACGACAGAGAAGGTCCAGATCATCCAGGAGAGGATGAGGACAGCTCAGAGCCGGCAGAAGTCATATGCTGACAGGAGGCGGAGGCCACTAGAGTTCGAGGATGGCGACCACGTCTTTTTGCGTGTCTCACCTCGACGTGGTTTACGGAGATTTGGCTGAGGCGGCAAGTTGTCTCCACGCTTCATCGGGCCTTTACAGGTCCTCAGCAGGATAGGAGAGGTGGCTTATCGCCTGGCTCTACCACCTCAGTTGCACCGGGTGCACGACGTCTTCCACGTGTCTCAGTTGAGGAGATACGTGCACGACCCGACGCACATCATCGACTTTGGGGAGCTGGACGTGGACGATGGGGCGACTTTTGCGGAGGTCCCAGTGGAGATCGAGGATCGATAGGAGCGGGTCCTACGTGGGCAGTCGATTCCTCTTGTGCGCGTCAGATGGAAGCACAGGAACCTCCAGGAGAGCACTTGGGAGCGGGAGGCTCAGATGCGTGCTCAGTACCCCCATTTGTTCCCCTAGTTTTTGATGTATCTTTACAGGGACGTAAAGCCCTGAGGTGGGAGTAATGTAAAGACCCTCAAATTTCAAGGAAATTTTTTCTTAATTTTCTTTGGAATTTTACAAGAGCGCAGCTTCAGACGGCACCTGATTCCGAGGCCCGGTGTGCCCGGAATCAATTTCCGAAGTTTGGCTCGGGTACGTTCAGTGAACGGACGAGCGAGTTTTTCTATATTTTGAACCAGTGCCCGGAATCGAATTCTGAGGGCACCGATGAAATCGCAGCGCCGGTATTTGCTTAGAAACGCCTCTTCCGGAGTTGCGTTTGCTCAGACGTGGTTTTTAAATTTTGGGGCTTTAAGTCAGAAATAAAATAAAATTTGTGCGACAACTTTATTTTATTTCACTTAAGCTGCTTGGAAGTCACTTGGAAGCCACTTGAACTGAGATAAAGCGGATAGGGTGCTATCCGGAAATATCCTACCCCTTGTTAGGATATTTGTGGGGTGGGGCCCGCACGAGCCCCGCCGTTTCTTTCGCTAAGTAACGCACCCGCGAAAACCCGTCAAAGTAACTGAAAAGTCAACCGACGCGTTTTCTTTAATTTCTTAACAGACCATTTAATTGGGCGGTTTATTTCGTGAATTAAATGGGCTGTTTCATTCGTTGAATTAATTCAACGAATTTAATGGGTCGTTACTTACGCGTTTTGCGTTTGTTAGCAAAATAATAAAATAGACAAACTTGTCTATTTTGGAGGATTGCTTTTGTTGTGCAATTCCTCTGAGCCTCCACCCTCTCCGCGAAGAACGCGAAGAACGTGAAGAACGCCGGCGACCGGAATTCGACAACGCACACCGTGATCTGCGACGTCGACGAGCTCTACCCGCGACGTTCTTCGGCGACGCCTCTTCTTCCGCGGCCGATCCTCGTTCGACAACTAAGGTGAGAATCAGATCGTTTATTTCTCCCTTTTTAATTTCAATAACAACGGATTTAATTAATTAAATCCGTTTGTTCTAAATCCGGAGATCGTCGGCGCGGCGCTTTTTCCCGCGGTGCGACGAACGTCTCTTCCGCGACGACGCGACGATCCCCTCCTTCCGCGACGAGCGTTTCCGCGACGACCTCACGTCCGACGGTGACATCGAGGTAGGGGTTTATTTTCTTGATGATTTATTTCCCGTGTTTATTCTTTTGAGATAAAGAACCCGATCTCGGAACAATTTTAATTTATTAAAAATTGATTGATCGGTTATTTCTTTTCCTCCCGTGGTTTATGACTAACGCGGAGGGTGCGGATCTAACGAACAAGACCCGGCAACCCTCCGCTGATCTTTTGTTGTGCGGATTTGGCGGACGACGACGAACCGTGCGGAAAGGGCGATCCGTTGATCCCGCAGTGAAGATCGGCCCCCGGGAGGAGCAATGGCGCAGACGGGAGGCAAAACGGGCCACCGGAGCAACTCCGGCGGCCCGCGGAAGGCGGCGGCGGCGCGGGTCGCCGGCGCCCGGCGCGCCGCCGTGGAGGAACCCGCCGCGGCCGAAGCTGCGGCGGCGGCGGCCGGTTCCGCGGCGGCGCGGAACCGGGGAGGGACGCGGCGGCCCAGCCGCGTCCGCGTGACAGGCGGCCCCCCGCGGGGCCGCGTTTTCCACCAAGCCGCGGGGCGGCGCCCCGCGGCAGTTCTTTCGGCCGCCCGGCCGAAGCCGAGCCGGCCGGTCCGGTCGGGCCGACCCGATTCGGCCGACCCAGGGGGGGTTCGGGCCGGGTCGCCCCGGGCCCAGAACCCCCGTTTTCGGGCCTTCTTCGGTCTTTTGCCCATATCATGGGTCTGGGACCTCCGATTGACGAACCGTCAGCGGCTACGCGATCCTTGGATCGACACGGTCGTTTCGGTATATTACACTCAAGGTTTCGGAAGACTTTGGGTTCGGCCGGGTTGGTTCGTACACGAAACCAACCGGGCCCTCGGAGCGGAAACGCTCATAACTTGAGCTACGGACGTCCGATCGACGTACCGTCAGCTGTGGTAGTTTCCTCTAAGTGAGACGGAACTTTTGGCATACTCCGACCGAGGATCGGACACAGGCGGAGTACGGTCGGGTTGGTTTTGCCCTAAAAACCAACCGGGCCCCTGGGACGAAAATGCCAATAACTCTCAGACCGGGCGTCCGATTGACGCGCCGTCTGTTGCGTTGAGATCCTGTTGTCGATACGGAACTTTTGGATACATCAACTTCGGACTACGTGTCAGTTGATGTATCAGCCTCTCGGCTCGTGGAGCGGACCCTCCGAAACGAGCTCGCTGTGTGCGGGAACCCTACCGCTGGCTGTGACTTCGACGACAGAGCAGAGATCCTCCGTGGACTGCGACGACGGCAGAGCAGAGATCCTCCGTGGACTGCGGCGACGGCAGAGCAGAGATCCTTCGTGGACTGCGGCGACGACTGTGCAGAGATCCTCAGTGGACTGCGTCGACTACTACACTCAGCGATCCCACGTGGATCAGTGCTACAGGTTCTGTGTGAGCCCGATCCTATGTGGGTCCTTACTACCGGTTCTGTGTGAGCCACTGCCTACAGGTTCTGTGTGAGCCCGATCCTGTGTGGGTCTTTTGCGGGGGTTAGTACCTATCGATCCTTCGTGGGTCCGACGACTTAGATGGATCAGTGATCATCTTTGACGTCATCTGAAAAAGTATACCTGGTTGAGCTGAATCTTATGTTACTCTCCTTTGTGGATTGTGTTGAACTATCCTATGTGGATTTACTGTTTACTCTCCTTGTGGATTTGAGTCTTGCTTTCCTGCGTGGATTGAGTTGTTCTTGAGCTCGTGAGCAGAGCTAGAATTGGGGACTTAGGTATATGTATGGGCATATACCTAAGTCGAGTCAGATGTTACTTCGTGATTGCATCTTTCTTTTGTGCTATATCCTTTGTGGATTTCGGGAGACCTTCGGGGGTCTCGGGGTCCTTACTGAGTAGCTTATACTCACCCCTGCACGGGCTATGCCCGCACCTTGTTGTGTTGGATGCAGAAGACGGACAGCGTTGATCGCGGTTGGGGCGTGGAGCATGACGGTACCTGGAGGTGGACCACTGGGCGGGACGTGCTCGGAGCGGACGTGGGACCCGAGGAGCCTGGAGGCTATCTGTACCCACCCTTTAGGTGGGATTGCCAGTGGACGACACGAGGCCGCCGTCTTTTCTTCAGTTGCTGCTCTTTACTTTTTCAGTTGTACTTTCAGTTGGGCTTGTATTCCGGCCCCCTTTACTTTTCTGCACTTTGTAGTTACTTTCCGCTTGCTGACTCTGTGGTGGTTGTTACTTATAAAGGCAATGCCTTCCCTGTTTACTGGGATTTTACGCCTTGGTGCTAGTCGCCAGCCCCTGGCCTATGGAAGGCGGGCTTGGGGTAGTCACGGAACGGGCCCCGAGGACGGGTCGTGACAATATTTTCTTTGATAAAAATGGGTGTTTTAGAGGTGAAGTTATTATTAGGAAAGATATTGATAGAGTTTTTGATTTTTGGTAATTAAAATCTCTTTACTAGGCTATAACAGGTCCCAATGAAATCCTAAGGGGATCCTATTAAAATTCTAAGAGGAATGGAGGTAGCATTGTGCCACTACCTATACAACTATAAACACATTTGAAAGACACCTAGATCATATTTTCCTCCAATACCAATATTTTTTACAATTTAAATTTTAAAAATAGTTTTTAAAATCTTATAAACAACCTCCCCTTAGTCACTAAAGCCAAAACACCATAAGAGGCTGGCACCCTGCTTTTTTCCCTTGCCTTTTTCTTCCATGAAATCCTGAAGCTCTACCTCTCACCTAACTGATAATCCATATAAAATAGTATTCTTCAATGAAAAAGGCTAAGATAAAACATATTGTTATTTATATTATTTCATTCAAAAAACATATGTATTCATGGAATCCCCCAATTTATCCCTTTTTGTCAAACTATTTTATTTTATATGAATAAGGGTGAATCAAAAGGTGATATTAAATGGGGTAACTCAAAATATGTATTGGTAGGTTTTGGATCATAGGAAGTGTGTAAAAAACTAAGAGGTGGGGGTGGGGGTGCGGTGAGTCAATGTATATAAAAAAATTTAAAATTCCTTCCCCTCACATGATTCTTCAAAAACACTATTTCATTATTCTCACCGATATATCAAATAAAGATATAATATAATTTTTAATAAGGTTTATATCCTTGGGGATAACCTTATTTTCAGCGTGTCATGTCTATTATCCCCCACACATAGTCACCTTATTATTCTAAAGGGAATCTTAATCAAGAGTATAACCTTAAACTCATTCAAAAGCTAGCTCCAACAAGTTATAATCCTATATCAATAGAATAAATAAAACCTTCATTGAAGAATAATAAATTTTAAGATTATGATCCTCCACATGGATTCCAGATAACGATCTTTTTCCTCTTTCTTGTACAAAAATCACCTATGGATGTTCTTATATCTTCTACTTCAATGCATCTATATAACATTTTACCTTTTAGAATTTCATACAATTCACCATCATATAATTTGTTATTTATATTCACTTAATATTGATTGAATTTAATTTCCACAACTTTTATCAAAATATCATTGAATATCAATGGCATTTAATGAATCATTCAAGACTCATAAACCACGAGTCAATACATCATTAAAAATCTTCATAAAATTTTAGTTTAAGACTCAACTCATTTCTTTATTATGATATTTGAAATATCACATGCTTCTTATTAATTCAATGTTTCTACAAAATCAATGACTTTTAGCTCCCTTGATATTTTCATGAAGGAATGGCTTCATGCGACTTGCGACATGGTAGTTCATTCTGGAGTGTAGAACTATATGTTTCCATGGTCACACATGCTATGATGTGGTTCCAACTTATACAATGTGGGGATATAATCTCTACAAAACTAGCTTCTCCCTTAAATGGTTCTCCATTGATCTCAGCAAGAATCATGATCTTGAGTTTGATCATAATGTATGATCCCAAAAAATAGAGAAATTGATACATCTGATTTAAACCACTTTTTTTTAATAATATATAAATTGTATAAACTCAACATTTATATAAGATAAATCTATTATACATAGATTAATCTATATGTAAGATAAATTATCTTATGGGGTTATAAAAAATCTCTTCATGTAACTGAATTAACGTACACAAATCAATTTTTTTATGTGTGATGGAATTATCATTTAAGATCATCTATTCATATGAAAATTATCTTTTAGACTTATATTTAGTGTGTAAGATATGCCCATTTATTAATTATAGAAATCTCAAATTTGTTATTATGTAACTCGATTATCATAAAGTGTAGGTGAATTTACTTATGTGGCTCTCTAAAAGATAAACACACTTTCATTTTTATGGTTTCATGTCTTGATTATCTAATTTAATAAATGAATTTACATAGACCAACATGTGGTTCTATGTAAGATAAATGACTCTACCAAGTTTACAACCTCTGTACGGTATGTCCAAAATCATTTCAAATTTACTTCAAGCATCAAGAAGTTCTGACTCTTCTTAATCAATTCAAAACATCAACCTAGGAATATTCATAGTGTTTTCAATAGAAACAAACCTCAAATAGATTATATATTAATTCAATTAATATATCTTCTATTCAGGATAACTTTCTATTATTATATCCAAAAACTCTCGCAGCTATACACAACTGATGCATAATGAATTCGTTTAAAACTAGTATAATAATTGATTTTTAGCATCAGTACTTGTCATATCTCTTCGAATATCAGCATAAGAAATCATCACACTAAAATAGGTATTTCCGAAAAATACAAAAATATCATTAATGTTTCAACAATCTCCCCCTTTTCATTTTTATCAATACTAATTAGCTCAAATATGTACAAATAAAACAACTTAACTCAATCCTGTTAGATATTTTTGAAAAATCAGCAATAAAAAGTAGTGAAATATTTTCTATACTCTTTCTTTTACTACTCAAGAAACATATAAAAAAAATCATAATTGTGGAAAAGTTACTTTCTCCCCTATAAACAACATCTCTTCAAGAATTTGAACAAGAAAGGATAGAAGAGGAAACAAAAAATATACCTCAGTGAGAGGGGATGGGCTACACTCCCTGTAGGGACACTGGTTTTTTTCTTATAAGTCTTTGAAATATATTATATAATTTTTTCAAAGCCATGCACCAAGATAATGTGAGATTCTGAGCTCCAATGAGCCTGAAATTTATAATATAAAAATATTCAATATATTAATATCACACAAGCACAATTTTTTTGAAATAATGTAATAATTCCCAAAAAAATATTTAGATAGAAAATTTGAGAACATTGTTGATTCCAGAATATAGGTTTCACCCTAGGTGATACCTATGGTTGGTCGGTATCAGACGTTCACTAGGGGTAGCTGTTGGTGGGTGCATTTAATTAAAATAAATAATTATGTTATTTATTTTATTTGAAATGAACTAATCTAAATCCTCTATAAATAACCTCTTATGAAAAATCATTAGGGTTGACCGCATAACCTTGAGAGGATTTGATTATAGGTTTAGAGTGATCTTCATTGGTGGATCAAAAGAAGATGATGAACAATGATTAGATCGAGGTGGATTGATAGGCAGTGAACGGAACATATCATCCTCATTATTGGAAAATTCATTTTTCACCAACGATCGATCCTAAATTAAGTTAGGGATCATCTTTTTTGGATTCATCCATTTTGATTAAAAATTTGAGCATGGTTTTTTATTTTTTATTCTTGATCCATTATTTATTTATTATTTATATGATCCACACAAATTTTATTGGTTATCCTTTATCTAATAAATCTGTGTTTCCCTTGATAATATCCATATATTTTTTGTTTATATTGTCATTGACCATGAATGATTTGTTAATAGAGGATTCACCTTGTTTTTAGGCCTTTCCCGCACCGTTATTTGTGTTCTTCATCATTGTTCCATAAGGTTATAGTGAAACATTCATGGGGTGGGTCCAAGCATGATAAAACCCCCAAATTCATGGTTTCCTAAAGTAAAATGATTAGGAAGGTGATTTGTGTAGGAATATTGGCAGGTGATTCTCCATGGATATTAGATTTAGAGTGGTGAGGGGTGATGGGAGTTTCATGGGATTCAAATTGGATCTTCATGAGATTCACTGGGTTTTGATCTCCAAAAACCATAGGGATGAAATTAATGGTCATAAGAAATCCCCTTTGATTTTGGGTGGTAAAATGGTGGATTTTATAATGGTAGAAACAGATCAGGCAACCACCTAGAGTATGAGGATTCTATGAAAAACCCAAATACACAACATGTACTTGGATGAGCACACACCATTTAGCACCCATGGCTACACCACTTGGGTTTCAAGAAGAGTTAAGGATAACACACTATATGGCTAGGCGCACACACTGTGTGACCCTAACTAGTTTTCTAGGTTGTGTGCCAGCTAGCACATGCCTAGGACCCCTATGTCTTGATACGCCGTGTACTTTGCCATTACATAGGCACGACTAGGAGCACACGCTGTAAGATCCCAATCTTTTCTAGAGTCAACTCGGGAGCATTTTCAGGTACTAATTGGATCTTTTATGTATCTTAAAATTGGATTAGTGGCTTGGGCTGCCTTTGGGTGAATTTTTAAAGAAAACTAAAGGATAGTGGGGTGTGTACGATTTGAAAAATCATGCGACCAAACCATGCCAAGCATTCAAAACTGAACATAGAGGTGTACATGGTTTGTGTATGGTTTGAAAAACCATGCGACCAAACCATGCCAACCATTCAAAATTGGATAGCGAGGTCTGCACGGTTGGCGCATTGTTTTCCCTAACCATGTGCCTCTTCCCAGGAAACCGTGCATGTGGAATTTTAATTTCGAAAATCATTTTTAATACCACCCAAACCCCTTGGGACACCCATATTTCAACCTTGGATCAGTATTGATAAATTTTATGTGTTTCCAAATCCTTATGGAGGGATTCCAGGGCGATCCAAACATTTTTCTTTGAGTTCGAATGCCCAAACTGAATATCCTCTCTCCTCTCGGTAAGTGGATTTCATCCCATTACTTCTCTCATTATTTCCTCTATCCTTCCATGATATTTTCATAGAGGATCTTCACCGTTTCCATAGATATAAACCTATGAGTTGAGATCTATATCCTGGATTATGAATCTAGATATAGTTTTATAAGATATTGATGCCTTTGATCTAAATTTTGGTTTTAGGGATTTAGATCCAGAGATTGATTGACGACGTTGTTCCACTCAGATTTTGGGGAATTTTTTTAGGCTAAATTCTATCAATAAACTGTGGTAGGTGGTCTAAGTCGAACTCTTATAGTAATGATTTATGATATGTGTATGAGTTAATGAATTTTCTACATTCCCTTTATAATTTAATTTCCTAATTTTGATTAATTAGGAATATGGAATTGAACTATTTTTCCTTGGTGATTTAATTGATGATTTAATCACAGAACAAACTATAGGGGGATTCCCAAATAGATCTCTTGATGATTTGATATTGTAATTGAGATATTTAATTTAATGTGAAAATATAATTAATTGTGAGAATTAATTATATGCCATGATGTTGAAAAAAGAAAATTAATTGGAATAATTAGTTATATGTCATGATGTTGATCAAAGATAATTAATTGTAAGAATTAATTATGGAAATTTGAGATTTGAAATGGATAATTAATTGTGAATAATTAATTATGGGATGAGAATGGTATTGATTAATTAATTAATTGATGAATTAATTAATGATTTATGTGCTTAGTTAATTGTTGAATTAACTAACAGCCTTTGAAATATTCAAATAATCATTTGATTAGTAAATGAATAATGTGGAAAATTATTATTATTTAATTAATGATTAAATGGATGAGATTTTTTGGTTCTTGGAATGGTGTCCTAGACCAATTAGAAGTTGGGACTTGGACATGACGTTCCTCCCCAATAGTTATCCAAGATTTATATTATGGGGTTCTAGGAATGAATACCTACACAAAATGAGAATTGGAGTGCTAGGAATGACGAACTACACTCAATAAGATTTGTTGTGCTAGGAATGAAGACCTGTACCAAATGATTAATGATAACAATGAAAGATGATTCAACTCAGAATTGGGGTTTTAGGCATGAAGACCTACACTAAATGACTAATGATAATGAATGATGATTAAAATTGGAAAAATGAATAGAATTTTCCTAATGTGATGATTAATGATTAAATGAAAATGTAATAACTGTTTAAATTATGCATTATACTTATTTCTTCATAAAACTGCATACACTATATTTGGACTGGACATGTTTTGGACATCGTTGGTGGTGTCCTACTGAGTTGTACTCACACCCTATTCGGGCCGCTTGATTGGAACCCAGGAATAATTTTTTATTGTAGGACATGACAAGGGAAAGGCCCTGGGATATGTTGTAGTTTGGGATTAAAGCATGGGAGAGGGAACCAGATGTGGTTTGGGACCTTCTTGGGAGTCTTTGTGGAATTTTATTTAGTTGTATTGTAGGCACTTATCATTTGAATTATCATATCATCATTTACCTTTCAGTTGAGTATTTTATTTTCTGTTTTGGTCATCATATGATAAGGATTTTCTCTAGTTATTTATATACTCTTCCTCACTTGGTTATTGTTATATGCTTCCGCTGATGTTTTATTCTGACAAAAGAGGGTATAGTCTCCCCAAAATAGACTTACTAGACCTTAATTGCTAGTTAGAACCTTCTGGCATATGGGGAGTCGTGCTTGAGGGCAAGTGTCCAACCAGCTTGGGGCACTGTTCAGTGGCTCCCGAGTTGGGACATCACACACAGGTAGGACACTGAGTGGACTATACATGTCGTGTACAACCTACACATTCCCTTTATAATTAAATGGATTCCCAATCCATGTATAGTGGAGAAAATGGTCAAGAAGAGAGGTGGGATAACATGTTGTGTAAACACCCATACACATCATGTATTCCCTCAAAAACTTATATCTATCGTATCTCTATCACATGTACTTGGATTTTGGTGTACAAGTAGAATATCCTAAGTTTTTTTCTTTGTAAAATGTTACGGTGGACTTCATTATACCATGAAAGATATAATTCAAGTTATTCCAAGAATAAATATTCATTAAGAGAACTTGATGATGACAGTGATCATGCATGGTCATAAGAGAATTCAGGGTTTTAAACCCTTTGTTTCTCCAATACGTGGTCCCCCATACTCTTTAATAGTTGATTAGCACCCCCTGACATACTAAGGACTGGGTCCTCTAGCTTCTATGTGGCACCCCCTAATGCAATAGTGAATGAGTCCTCTACCATTTGAGTGTCCCCCTGACTTACTAGGATGTAGGTCCTCTCCATTTTGAGCGGTAACCCTTTGATGCACTTATGATAGGGTCATCTTTATTTTGAGTGGAACCAACTAACACATTGGGGATATGGTCCACTATTTTATTTACTGAGTGGTACCCCCTTGATGCACTAGGGTGCAATTCCTCTACTAACAGAGTGGTACCCCCTAATGTACTAGGGCATGGGTCCTGCATTGAAGACTGTGTCCCCTCAACTGTATGGAATATTGGAAAGGTGTGGGTCCTCAACACCATTAAATCATATGGATACACATGACATTCAGCATCAGAGATAGACCTCTGGATTTTTATGTAGACTCATCAACTTGGGATGGGATATAGAGATGGATATCCCCCTTTCTCTCTCATTTGGGTTTCATTTGGGCATATATATATATATATATATATCTGTGTGTGTGGGTTTTTGTGTTGGATTTTTATATCACTCTTACTTTTGGTTGAGTTTTCCATTCATTGAATCTCTTTGTTTCTCCCTCTTCAGATTTTAGAGTTTCCTATTACGTACGTATATAGTCACCCCTACATGGGCTTTACTCGCACATGTCATGTATTATAAAGGTGAAAAATAAAACTATAGTGGATTTGGTGGAGCATAGTGATACCTGGGTTCATTGAACACATACGATGGTTTGGACTTGGAGATCATGATACAAGATTTATTAGTTTTACTTTATTCTAGTGGTTGTCAGGTTGGGACATCTTTCTGGTTGGACATGTATTTTTCCCCTTTACATTCTGGTCTATACTATAATACTTTAATTTACTCCCTAAATATTATTACATGCATTATTTTACACTATATTTTGGATTCCTTTATTTATATTCATCTTCAATTTTCATGGAGATGTTTAGGTTCATTCATATAGGTACATTAGGAAAATACATCCCATTTTAGTTACTCCTTCTTGGAACTTGTCATCAGACCCTAGCCTATTGGAGGTGGTATTAGATTTGTCCTGAATTCTACCTACTAGGTGGGCCCTGGTGGGTTAGATCATGGTAGAGTGGTACCAAATCAATTTCTTTTTTGGGATGGTGTTTTGAGTAGTCACCTTACAAATATTTGGTAGGGACTTATGGAAATAGTGTCGAAGTGTTTCAAGTGAGTATTTCGGGCCAGAGAACCCAATGTTGGTTCTGTGGGTATCATACCCAATCACCAGGACCCTAACTACCTACTTTTCAACTGAACATACTAAGAAATTGGTTGTAAGAAATAGTGGTACATGCATCAAATATGATTGAATCCTTTGAATGTACTTATTGAGTCATCTTCATATATATATATATATACTCATCTTATAATGGTATGTCCTGATTAATTTCAAGATACCTCTGTGAATAGATCTAGCCACGTTACCAATTTCAGATCATAATGAAAATATGATGAGTGATGAGGCCTCAGTTCATGGGCCATCTCATGAGGTGTTTCATCTATGTAGGCAGGGAGTAGTTCCCCCACATGTTGAGTAGTAGATATTACTAGTAGGGCATGTTGAGGATATACAAAGGCTTAATGAACTCTACGAATTCTAACACCAAAGGCCAATTAGGTTCCTTAGTGAACCACATCCCCAGTTAGAAGAGGGTTGTCTTGAGTTAGTGCTTTGATTTTTCATGTCTGTGCAGACCTTAACTGATCAGATGGTTTCATGGGCATTCATTCTTTTCCAAGGAGATTCTAGTTGCTAGTGCAGTCTAGTCACATAGATTCATGATGAGTCGATACTATAATGGACAAACTTCTATTAGCTATTTTGTGAGGCGTATTACCCTCTGTTCTTATTCTCTCTTTAGATTCAAGAGATTCTATAGCTCCAGCAAGGTATTATGATAGTTACTGGGTATTCTTAGAGGTTCACCCATATTATGTGGTACTCCCTCAATATGGTGCATGATGGTTACTTCTGAGAATGAAGGATTGATCATGGTATCCACAGAGATATAAATTCAAGTGTGCTCCCCTGTGAATTTACACATATGATTGAGTGTTAAAGTGGGCTCTTATGATGAATGGGTTCCTATCTAATGGATTCCATGTAGCCAAAGATAGTAAAGGTTTTCATGGGGTTGAGTTTTATGTAGTTTCTAGTAGGTTCTATTTGGTATAGCCTTGGTAAAATAGACCCTATCATTACTGAACTTAGTCATACGGAAATGCATCACATGGATAACACATATGACCAGGGTGTCCTAGAGATGGGAGATACAATGAATGTGATAGGTGGGGTCATATATAACATGATTTCCCCACCCAAAATATTGAGAAGGGAAGGAAGACCATGGATAAACATCCATGATAGAGGAAACATCAGGATTAGGGATCACCCAGGGGAAACCAGGGTGACCCTCAAGGAGGCTTTATTGGTAGAGGAGATGAAGAAGCTTAGGAGAGAAGAGATACTTGTGGTGGATGATGATATTAGCTACTCCCACCACCCCCATCAAGTATCCCATACAAGACTTAGGGATTTGGCAGTTAGGGTTACAGGAAGTTGCTAGCCATGGAGGGCTATGACCGGGATACACATAAGATGATACGTGGATGATCTTTTTTTTTACTCTTGCTTCAGTACTAGTAAAAAAGTGTGATTCATTGGTTCATCTCCTTACACCTAGAGAGAGAGTTAGAGATTCTATTTGAAATTTTATCCCTGTAGATTTGGATTGAGGTTCCCACTAGGAATGTTTCTTTCTTATCTCTTATCTTCTTGTTGTGAAATATATCACTTGGTGGAGATATTTTATCATGAAAAATCAAGATCTTCATGGTGTAACCTTATGAAACCATCTCTGGCATATATTGGTTGTCCATGGATAGAGTCTAAATTGAATTACATTGAATATGAGTTAGATTACTTTGGAAATAGGGGATGATATTTTCCGTCATGGGTGACAGAGATATTATAGCAAAATGGGTGGGTCTTACGAAAATAAAGTTGAAACCCATCACCCATTAGTTGGAATGTTTATCCCTTGTAATAAAAAACTCTTCAGGAATCTGGTATTCTTTATTAGTGGAGGATTTTATGGATGTCTTCCCTGAGGATATTCTAGGGCTACATTCTAGGTGGAAGATGTAATTCTGCATTGAATTTCACCCCAATATCACAACAATATCTTTTTCCACATATTAGATATCCCCTATCAATCTCTGAGAGCTAAGGGTGTAGTTGGAGGACCTTTGAGAGAAGAGTTTTATAAGACCTAGTGTGTCTCCCTGGGTTGCCCTAGTTTTTTCAAAAAAAAGGTGGACATGCGATTAAAAATTTTCAAATATTATCATCACCTAAACTGGGTAATGACAAATAAAAAGTAACCCTTTCTGTGGATTGATGACCTCTAGGACCAGTTGCGTGGTGTTAGTTGGTTTTCAAAGATTGATTTTAGGTCAGTCTACCTTCAATTGAGGGTTTATAAAGCTAATACTCTAAAAGATGACATTTTGATGTCGTTGTAGATACTAAGAGTTCCTAGTGATGCATTTTTATGTGATGAATTTCCCCACTATGTTTATGGATTTGATGAACCAGATCTTCTAGCCATACATGGACCAATTCAGGGTTATATTAATAGATGAAATAATTATAAAATCTACATTTGGGGAGGAGTATGAAGATCAATTGAGGATATTCATAGACTTACTCTTAGAGAACCAAATTTATGTTAAGATCTCAAAGAGCCAGTTTTTGATCCATGAGGTTCACTTTTTATGGAATGTCATTTTTAGCATAGTTTAGATGTGTACCCAGTGAAGAATGATGCAGTTATTTCTTGGTAAACACCCAAGAGAGTGATAGAGGTTCATATTTTTCTTAGATTTTAGGGGTAATATAGGAGGTTCATGCCTCAAATGTCCAAAATAGCACACCATTTGACCTCCGTAACCTGGAAAGGGAAGCCGTTTATCTAGACCGAGCTGTGTAAAAGTGTCTTCAAGTAGTTGAAGCTATAGATGACTAGTGATCTTGTGTTGAGACTAGTAGAGGAAAGTGTGGAGTATGTAGTGATTTGAAATGCCTTTAGAGATGGGACTATATATGTGTTTATGTAGAGTCAGGAAATGATTGCATATGGGTCGAAGTAGTTGGGACCCCACCAGCAGAACTACATGACTCCTGACCTGGTGTTGCTAACTCTAAAGATATGGATGCACTATCTTTTTGGAGATTATGTTTCTATTCACTCAGACCATCAGATTCTTAGGTATATATTCATGTAGAGATATATTAACCTAAGGAAACATAATTTTGTTCAATATCTTATAGGAATATGACTTTGAGATTATCTATACTCCTAATAAGGGAGAAATAGTGGTATATCTCCTTAGCAGGAAGTCCTGTTCTCGCTTATTGGAGGAGGTGTCTGAGCATATAGATTCTTTACAGCTAGACCTTATGGAGAAGATGGGTGAAAAGTTCCATCAATCGATGGTGTTAAATACTCCACTTATTTAGCTGGTGTGGGAGGCTCATTTGGGAGAAATTGATAGTGAGGTTCTTCTTGACCTAATAACCTTTGGGGATGCACCTGATGGACTCTCTAAAAGAGGGGATCACATAATCCGTTTGTAGGGATATACTCTGGTTCCATTAGTGATGCAAGAGTAGGTAATGATAGATTTTCATACTTCTCATTTTGATGTACATCCCTGATTGGTGAATATTTATAAGTACCTTTAGTAGCAGTTTTGGTGGACTAACATGTGGTGGAGGGTAACCGAGTTCATCTCTCAGTGTATCACATTTTAACAGGTAAAAGTTGAGAACTAGGTTTTGGTTGGTTCGATGAAACTTATTAAGATCTAGAGTAGAAATTGGATGACATATATCTGGACTTGGTGATGGTAATTCAATGGATAAGGAGAGGGAATGATGCCATACGAGTGATTTTTTACTAACTTACCAAATTAGAACACTTTTTATCTATCATGGAGAAAATTTAGGTGGAGAGTTTTGGGTAGTTTTATGTTCAGGATATCATCTGGATTCATGGGGAACCTTCAATGATTGTCTACTACTTTGATGTGAAATTTAAGTGACAATTGTGAAGAGGCCTTCAAGAGGAATTTATGACCTAGTTGAGGTTGAGTATATTGTTTCACCCCTAGATGGATGGGCAGACTGAGGATACAATCTAGGTGTTGGAGGATATGTTGAGGGCTTGTGTGTTATACTTCAGCTATAGATGACAGGATCACCTTCCATTATTAGAGTTTTCTTATAATAATATCTAAAAGTATACTATTTACATGGGACCTTTTGAGGCCCTACATGGGAGAACCTAAAGGTCACCCTTATACTGGAATGTGATTGGTGAGGCATCTTTTGTTGGTCCAGAGATGGTGTAGGTGATGATAGAGAAATATCAAGTTATCCGAGAGCATATGAGAATAGCCCAAAGCTGATAAAAATCTTAGGATGATCAATGATATATGCCTTTGGAGTTTGATAAAGGAGACTATGTTTTTCTGAAAGTCTCCCCATGTTGAGGATTATCGAGATTTGGCCAAGGAAGCAAGCTATCCCTAAGGTTTATTGGTCTGTTTGAGATCCTACGAAGGGTTGGAGATGTTTCTTACCACCTGTCCCTACCCCCATAGTTGGACTCGGTCCATGACTTCTTCTATGTGTCACATATTAAGAGACACATGCATGATCTTATGCATGTTATCTATTAGGGTAAACTAAAAATTGATGTTGGGGATACCTTTGTAGAGTGCCCAATGGAAATTAAGGAATATCATGAGAGGAACCCACAATAATAAACCATTTCTTTGTTTGTGTGCTTTGGCAGCATGAGATCATGCAAGAGAGATTTTGGGAGCGAGCGAGCTATATTTACTAAGTATCCCCACCTTTTGCCTAGATTTTTCTTTTTCGGGAATAATACTTGATATATGGGATAATTTTGATATTTTTTCCCTAGTAAGACTTAAAAATATTTTAAATAATATTTTGTATCCAGGAGATTATATGATATGAGATTCTGAGGCCCGGTGAGCCCATAATTGATATTATAAAAATATTAAATATATTAATATAATGCACAAATTTTTTTTATAAAATAATTGAACAACTCACTAATGGATCCTTAGATGGGAAATAAAATACAATGATTGATTTAATAAGGAAAGATTTACCCTAGGCATGACCTATATTTGGTCAGTGTCAGACATCCAGTTGAGGCAGCCATTAGTGGGTGCCTTTAATTGAAATAATTTATTTATTTATTATAAATGACCTAATATAAATTCTATTAAAATAACCTCTTATGAAAAATCACTAGGTTTAGCTACATAACACTGGGAGGATATTAGAGGAGTTTTAGATTGTTTTTCATTGGTGGATCAGGATCAGATGATGAACAATGATCAGATCAAGGTGTATCCATA
This sequence comes from Viscum album, assembly GCA_963277665.1. Lineage (NCBI taxonomy): Eukaryota > Viridiplantae > Streptophyta > Magnoliopsida > Santalales > Viscaceae > Viscum > Viscum album. Next base: position 156,209 of record CAUJRU010000476.1, on the reverse strand, counting down.
GTCGGCGAACACATAATGTCATCCTCATCACTAGAGAATGAATTATTCATTGAAAATAAATCCTAAATTGAGGTAGGAATAATAATTTTTGGTATTAAATATTTTTATTTAATGATTGTGCATGGATTTTTATCTGCTATTATTGATCTACGATTTATTTATTCTTCGCATGAGACCTGTGAATTTTATTGGTTATCTTTGATGTAATGAATATTTTTTCCTTAATGATACCCATAGATATCATATTTATATGATTTTATACCAAAAATTCTTGGTAAATGAATGATTCACCTTGTTTATGCACCATTCTCCCCACCATTCTTCATGGTCTTCATCGATGGTCCACAGGGTCATGGTTTGACTTTTTAGGGAGGGTTTGAGCTTGATCGAAACCCAAAATTTATAGTATCTTAATAAATAATGATTGGAAAAGTGATTGATATATGGAATGGGATGATTTTTGTATGATTCTTTGTGGTTATGGGATCCGAAGTAGTGATGAGTGATGGGAGGTACATGAGATGTGCATCAGATCTTCATGCAATTCATTGATTTTCAATTTCTGACCATTAGAGTAATGGAATCGACACCCAAAGATTCCCCCTTTTGATTTCATATGGTAAACTAGTAATTTGTTTGGAGGAGGAATCATATCGGGAAACTGTGTAAATAATATAAGGATTCTTTGAAAAACCCAACTACACAGTGTGTACTATGATGAATACACGACATGTAATCCCCCCGACTATGGAATTAGGTTTTTAGGAATATTTAAGGATCACATTCCATATGGATATCCCTACACACCATGTGACTGTAACGCCCTGACCCTCGTTACCCAGAGTTGGTGCATTATTACATAACATTGGCATGATCACAAGAAAGATCAAATCTCGAAAGACCGATCAGTTTAGTATCCTTGGAAACACTAGATATATTCATAAGTCTTACATTACATCATAAGATGAAAAACTACTACAACAACATATTGTCTCCATAATCCACACTCATATCCCCATATAATATTCCTGCAGGTCATTCATAATTTACTTCTTCACATCCTGGGAAAAATAAAACATAGAAAAGGGGTGAGCTCAAATGCCCAGTAAGGATAACAATATAGCGGAACATTCAAAAATAAGCATAAACATTTAAGGTAATGCATTACTAAATCAAAATCCTTTTAAACTTGAACTTCAACATAGTATGACAAAAGTAAAATGAAATAATTCCATTTACTTATTCACATGGATATTCTACTAATCGAATAATCACATGCAATATCAATAACCACTTTCATAATGTCGGAATGCATAATGCTGAACTTTAATTTCTTTTTCAAGGCCTCGTCCCAAGACCTAGGGGCTAACTGTAACCGGAACCCAACCTGGAGTGCCTCTAATAACCGGACACCAACCCGGAGTGCCTCTAGTAACCGGAGACCAAACCGGAGTTCCTCTAATAACCAGAGACCAAACCGAAGTTCCTCTAATAATCGGAGACCAAACCGGAGGGCTTAATTTTACCGGTCCCCAACCCGGAACATACTTGTCTAACACATTCATCTGAATGAAAGGTTGAAATATAACATAGACATTCGGATTACAAATAACTTATGAAATGTCAATACTCTAAACAAAAACCATGAGTGACATAAGAATAACTTATCCACAGTCAAAAATATCACAAAACCTTCAATAAAATATAGAGGTTTTGTATCATAATAAATCAACTTCAAATAAGCTTAAAATCCATCAAAGGATGTTGACATAGATGAAATAAAGACTATTTTAGAGAAATATCTCTTTTTTTTGAAATTATTTTAAAAGTAACATAATTATAAAATAATACATTAAATTTGAAAATATTCTTATAAGCTTGTAAGGGAAGCTTTGACGATTTTATTACGGCGGTAAATAGCCGCACCCGCCGTATAAGTTAAAAAAACATTCTTACCTTAAATTTGTCGAAAAGGTTAAAAGTGACTTTTTTGGAAAACGACGGAAAGATTCCTTTCGAAACACATAAGGGTATAAATGACTTTAACCCATATTCTTGTAAATAGTAAAAATGATTTGAAATACATTATTAAGAAACATGGATGTGGATGATAAAGAGATCCCAGTAGATTATTACGTATAAACAACCTCGGATAATGAAGAAATTGTGGAATAACCCTTACCAATTTGGTAACTTATGAAACATACAACCCATGAAAGAGTTATCATACAATGAATATGTAAATACACATAAATTAGAGTGTATTACACAAGGAATATAATTATGGGCAGTACATACACCACACAAAGGGTAATGGTGTCAATATGGCATGAATCTCAAAGGAATAAGGAGTGAGATGAAAACCCCTTACCTTGTACTTTTCCTTGGTTGAAGTAGGTTAACCTCTTGTATAATGGTGAAATAATTGTTATTAAATTATAAAAGAATCATATACATTAATATGATATCATATATGATCTTTTAATATTGATTTGATAATAATATCTTAGTATTATCGTTGTTTCGGGTGTTAACTTACTTGTTTTATTTTATATGTTTTGTTACGTAATCCATGTTTGTAATCGATATGTTGTATATTATTCATATCCAGAATGATATCAAGTACTTAAACATCATTTTTAAATCATCAAATGATAATTATACTTGAATGGATATGATGGAGAATGAATCTCACCGCGTTCGTGGAGACGGTAGTCCGTACGTACGCACGAGCGACAATATCATTCTTTTGAAATAATATATAAATGGTTGTTATATCATATATACAGAATCATTAACATGTTATATTTATTATTTACATGAGTTACATATCATTATTATACCCATCCAAATAATAATATATTGAATAACAATTACACCACGACGTGGAGACGGTAAGTTGGGAGAGTATTTGGGCAGAGTTTGGCCGAACCAAAAGGCTTTAAAGGTGTGAAAAAATGAGAAGGAGGAGTGCCCTTTTATAAGAGGGGTGAGGGGCACCTTTGGAAAAGCTAGAAATATTAGTTTATAATAAATTAATATTCGGTTTCTAATGGCTACAAAGTTGATTATTTAATTGTTAAGATGGGGATGGGTCGAAAACAACTCAACCAATAGAATTTTGACAGGTTTGGGTACTTATATTAACATTATCTTTAAGTATTAACTCTAAGTTAATTAGTTTCACTTTTACAATGTCTCTTTGAATTTTTATATAATATGGTTAATAAACATACTATATACATCCAAGAGACCCCCAAGTGGTCCATTAATGATGAAACTATCATGATAATTCTCTTGGCCGAACCTTAGATTTTTAGGAATTTAATATCAATTAATAATATAATATTTGTTTTTAGAACTCTTTTATGTCAATTTTGAAACTATTCAATAGTTGATTTTTTTGAAACTCATAAAAGATTGATTACTTCGAACAAAGTCAATTAAATCAATCCTAATATATCATATTATCCTATAAAATTAGTTTAATTCATTAAAAGTTTCATATTATATTTATTTCGGTATTTAGAATATCAATTATTTTGATTTTTCACTATTATAGTAATTACTGCATCATCATTGTGTCATAAATAAATTAAATTATTTAATGTATAAAAATTATAAATAAAAAATCATTATGTAGGAAATATTTTTATCTTTCTAATTAATATTTATAATATAAAATCCAACATATATAACCCTATGTAAAAATTGTTTTTCTAAAAGATATATGCTTGTGTCATTTTTGTATTCATTTTAACTTAATTAAAATAAAGTGTCCCTATCACCTACAAGTGGCACCATGGGGTCCCAAAATCAACCCAAATATGCATATGTCCGAACATGTATCAACCAATAAGTATAGGACACGTTTTAGGGTAATTTAGTATTATTATAATATTATTTTTAACCCTTATTTACCGGATTTACCTTTACCATGGTAAATAAAATTTTTACCGCAGTAATTATTCAAAATGTCTAAAAATAAAAGTTACCTATTTACACAATTTGAACATCATGATTCCAAATATGGAATCCATTTTTCTAAATTCAAAACACAGAAGTGGAAGAAATTAATTTCAAATTAATTCCCGCTGTCAAAACAAAAAGCGTGTTTTTAAGAGATAATAACTATAAAAAGATTGACACTTGTTTATGTTCGGTTTAATTGTAAAATTATGTCCAATGACCAAAATTATATTAAATGGTAAAAATATATTCTAAATATACTTTAAAACCACTCAAATTCATAATTTATCACTATTAATTATTTGATTAATAACGTTGTTTTTAATTAAAATTTAGTAATTTTCACTATTCATCAAAATATGAAAGTTATTCAAAAAGTACAAAAATTTCACCTTAGGCTAAATTCGATATTCTGAATCCAAAAATGAAGTCCATTTTGAAATATAAAATATATATAATTTCAAAAAGTAGGTATTACTATTCATAACGGCTAGTTTGATTGGTTGTGGTGTGTGTTAAAACTCAAAGTTGCGTACAACACATGCTACTTTATTATTAAAAGAAAGCGTACCGTGGAAGCTTGGGATGTTTCATTTTAAATTTTTGATGTCCCCATTTAGTCAAAAAGTTTAAAATATTGTATTTAAAAAGGGTTCACTATTAAAAGTTGATAAAAGTGCAATACTGAAAATGAATTTGTTCATGCATTATGTCTAAGATACTCATAATATGGATTCTAAAATTATAAGGATTATCTAAAGTTTAAAATTTAGTTAATACTATTCATAACCTCTTTTGAATGGCTTTTTGGTAAGTCATGATGCAATTGAACTCGATGTTGCGTGTAGTGCAAGTTATTGAATTATTTTTAAGAAATAACACACTATGAATTCTTGGGGTGTTACATTCTCCCCTCCTTCAACAAATTGTGTCCTCGCAATTTGAAATTGTTCTTCGAAAATAAAAGGTTGAAAATAGAAAATATATTTGTGGGAAAACCCACATAGGAAATTGGGTTACTAAAATTTAGTCTTAATATGAGGAAAAGAGAAATCAAAGGGTCACCACCAAATTATGATCTTGATTAGGAGAATATTGGTGGCAATTAGAGACATATAATTGGAGGAAAAACGTAAATATTTATAGGTAGTGATTGAGGTCATCAATCACAAACATGTGTAAAATTGAGGTCATTAAATTCATCAATCTATGATGATTTGAAATACCATCGGTTCAACAAAACATAGGGTATTAGGATAACACATTTTTGACGTTTCAAAATATCTTAGTTGAAATCCCACATCGAAAAATGAATTAATGAGGCCTCTATTTAAAATAAAGAGTGGAAAGTATGAAGATTACCGAAAATAACACATACTAGGGTTCCATGTAGGAAAATATGGATATGGAAGAAAAATATAACCATCAATTATCTGATGGAGAGTGGTAGAGAACATGGCTATGAAAAGGCCAACAATCCCAAAGCCATAAATTAGTGATTATTTAAGGTACCATCTAGGACAACATTTTTGTTCTAAGTTCCTTTTCTTAATGTTGAGGAATTTATTTATGAGATTGGCTAAGATCATAAGGAGATATACTTACTTTATAATTATAGTTTTATCCATTAATAAATTTCTACCACAAACTCATCTTTCACTCTAAAAGATAATAGAACGTAAAAAATTCTATTTACACTATTCGTATAGGGTTCCAAAATAAACGAATTTATAATTCATCTACAAGATCTTTTAATAAAAACTACATTATTTAATCCAAGACATCTCGTGGGCCAGTGGTAGGTGATACACCCTTGTCTCCCTTCGGTTGCGGGTTCAAGTCTCGCAGCCTTGCCGGACGCGACAGGTTTCCACCCGACCTCCGGGATTTCCTTTTATGGCAATACAAAATAATCCAAACCAGAACTATCCAAAATACTTCAGTCCAAAATTTATAAATTAGGTAAACATAATAAATATCCTTTTTCCACGTAATAACATGTGAACACCTTTATGATGTATTCTTTTAAAACACTGCAACATCCGGAATTACCATAAAACCTTATTGATTACATTCATGATCCCTTATTCCATAAAGAATAATAGATATAATCCTTCAATCCAAAAATGTTTTAAACCCCAAAAATGATGGAATATACAAATCATTAATCAGTTTCAAGGTAGTCAAGAATATCCAATATAATTTATCCAAATCAATCATGTATTATTCCAAAATCACTACCTCGGTATCAGAACTATATTATGGTTTATCATTCTCTCAACCATATATTTTCCAAAAATTTATCCTGCTATTGAGTCACTTTTCTTTGTTCCACACAATCTCAAGTCCTTAATGAAATAATACTGCAGTACAATCCTTATATACTCCATAATTATTATAACAAGTACATTGTTGATACAACACTCAATTGACATAATCAACATAAGAACTCTAATCATTCCTCTTCATCTGTGGTAGTATCATAACTTGATTATTATCCAATATCATCATTTGTGGCATAGTCTGATGACTGGGACATAGGTTCACGTAGTGTCCAAACTCCTTACAAATGAAGCATTGTAAATTTGAAACCTTTTTCTTACCCTTGCAGTCACGTACTTTGTGCCCTTTTCCTCCACACTTATAACAAACTCCCATTCCTTTCAGGCAAGTTCCAGGTTGTTTCTTTGCATAGTTACCACATATGGGAAAAATATTCTTTTCCCTCTTCCCTTTATCCGTCTTTCTCTCTTCCATCCTTTTCTCCTCTTGCTTCCCTTCAAATCCCTAGGACTCAGTAAACTCTTTACTTATCTTATCAACACATGATATTATTTCTTCATATGATGATAATACATGCGAGACTATTTCTCTTGTAAATTCTGGTTTAAGACCATAAAATATATGATCCTTCTTTCTCTTTGTATCATGTGCATTTCTAGAGTTCTCATTCCTTCTACTGGGCGCCATTTCTAAACAATGGCATACATTAGATTAGTTTGTGAATAACAATACCTAATACCTAAATTGTAAAACACATAACATAAATTAAATAGTTTATGGATATAATCCATAATCATAAAAATGTCTCTTTTGAGGAAGTATATACTCATAAACCCTTCATAATGATTTGTAAGGAAAATGAGAGTTATCCTAAGCATATCCCCAGGGAGTGTCGTAACCAAGAGTGCAGTAAGGCCCATTGTCGTGCACCAGTTCCCATTCGAGTCTAGCTCAAAGCGGTGTTTTCGGGTTTTACCCCTAGGTACATCTGTGCCAGAGCCGCCTCTACCTTCTCGTATCCAGACAGGGATGTATTGCTCGGAAAACTCACAAAATCTCTACAATACCAAAATTCTAGAAAGTTATTCTCTACTAATCCTCAAAATTCATCTTAAATCTATGTTCTCTAATCAGAGTTTATCTAAATCTAGCTTCCAAGGTTTGTACTAAACTTCCTTTGATACCAACTGTAATGCCCCGACCCTAGTTACCCAGAGTCAGTGCATTATTACATAACATTGGCATGATCACAAGAAAGATCAAATCTCGAAAGACCTATTGGTTTAGTATCCTTGGAAACACTAGATATATTCATAAGTCTTACATTACATCATAAGATGAAAAACTACTACAACAACATATTCTCTCCATAATCCACACTCATATCCCCACATAATATTCCTGTAGGTCATTCATAATTTACTTCTTCACATCCTGGAAAAAATAAAACATATAAAAGGAGTGAGCTCAAATTCCCAGTAAGGATAACAATATAGCGGAACATTCAAAAATAAGCATAAACATTTAAGGCAATGCATTACTAAAACAAAAGCCTTTTAAACTTGAACTTCAACATAGTATGGAAAAAGTAAAATGAAATAATTCAATTTACTAATTCACATGGATATTCTACTAATCAAATAATCACATGAAATATCAATAACCACTTTCATAATGTCGGAATTCATAATTCTGAACTTTAATTTCTTTGTCAATGCCTCATCCCAAGACCTAGGGGCAAACTGTAACCGGAACCCAACCCAGAGTGCCTCTAGTAACCGGACACCAACCCGGAGTGCCTCTAATAACCGGAGACCAAACCGGAGTTCCTCTAATAACCTGAGACCAAACCGGAGTTCCTCTAATAACCGGAGACCAAACCAGAGGGCTTACTTTTACCTGTCCCCAACCCGGAACAAACTTGTCTAACACATTCATCTGAATGAAAGGTTGAAATATAACATAGACATTCAGATTACAAATAACTTATGAAATGTCAATACTCTAAAAAAAACCATGAGTGACATAAGAATAACTTATCCACAGTCAAAAATATCACAAAACCTTCAATAAAATATAGATGTTTTGTATCATAATAAATCAACTTCAAATAATCTTAAAATCCATCAAAGGATGTTGACATAGATGAAATAAAGACTATTTTAGAGAAATATCTCTTTTTTTGAAATCATTTTAAAAGTAACATAATTATAAAATAATACATTCAATTTGAAAATATTCTTATAAGCTTGTAAGGGATGCTTTGACGATTTTATTACGGCGGTAAATAGCCGCACCTGCCGTATAAGTTAAAAAAACATTCTTACCTTAAATTTGTCGAAAAGGTTAAAAGTGCCTTGTTTGGAAAATGATAGAAAGATTCCTTTAGAAAAACATACGGGTTTAAATGAATTTAACCCATATTCTTTTAAATAGTAAAAATGTTTTTAAATACATTATTAAGAAACATGGATGTGGATGATAAAGAGATCCCAGTAGATTATTACGTATAAACAACCTCGGATAATGAAGAGATTGTGAAATAACCCTTACCAATTTGGTAACTTATGAAACATAAAACCCATGAAAGAGGTATCATACAATGAATATGTAAATACACATAAATTAGAGTGTATTACACAAATAATATAATTATGGGAAGTACAAACACCACACAAAAGGTAATGGTGGCAATATGGCATGAATCCCACGAGAATAAGAAGTGAGATGTAAAAACCTTACCTTGTAATATTCCTTGGTTGGGGTAGGTTAACCTCCTGTAAAATGGTTAAATAATTGTTATTAAATTATACAAGGATCATATACATTAATATGATATCATATACGATCTTTTAATATTGATTTGATAATAATATCTTAGTATTATCGTTGTTTCGGGTGTTAACTTACTTGTTTTCTTTTATATGTTTTGTTACGTAAGCCATGTTTTTAATGGATAGGTTTTATATTATTCATATCCAGAATGATATCAAGTCCTTAAAAATCATTTTTAAATCATCAAATGATAATTATACTTGAATGGATACGATGGAGAATGAATCTCATCGCGTTCGTGGAGACGGTAGTCCGTACGTACGCACGAGCGACAATATCATTATTTTGAAATAATATATAAATGGTTGTTATATCATATATACAGAATCATTAAAATGTTATATTTATTATTTACATGAGTTACATATCATTATTATACCCATCCAAATAAAAATATATTGAATAACAATTACACCACGACGTGGAGACGGTAAGCCGTACGTACGCACGTATGGTGACATGTTATTAAAAGGGTGGATAGAATACTGAATATGGTTGTACCATATTTATAATAACATCACAATATATATATGATACTGGAGTTATTATTTTATAATGTTAATAACAAAGGAAGAAGAAGTGGAAGAAGAAAGGAACTTGGAAAAGGGTGGTGAAATCATTACCTCTTCTTCGGGTTCTTCCTTTTGATTTGATCAAAAGGTCCCCTTAGTTTGGCTTTATGATCAAACTAAGGCCTCTAGGTTGTAGTGAGGGAAGTTGGGAGAGTATTTGGGAAGAATTTGGCCGAACCAAAAGGCTTTGAAGGTGTGAAAAAATGAGAAGGAGGAGTGCCCTTTTATAAGAGGGGTGAGGGGCACCTTTGGAAAAGCTAGAAATATTAGTTTATAATAAATTCATATTCGGTTTCTAATGGCTCCAAAGTTGATTATTTAAATTTTAAGGTGGGTATGGGTCGAAAACTACTCAACCAATAGAATTTATACAGGTTTGGGTACTCCTATTAACATTATCTTTAAGTATTAACTCTAAGTTAATTAGTTTCACTTTTACAATGTCTCTTTGTATTTTTATATAATATGGTTAATAAACATCCTATATACATCCAAGAGACCCCCAAGTGGTCCATTAATGATGAACCTATCATGATATAAGTCTCTTGGCCGAACCTTAGAATTTTAGGAATTTAATATCAATTAATAATATAATATTTGTTTTAAGAACTCTTTTATGTCAATTTTGACACTATTCAATAGTTGATTTTTTTGAAACTCATAAAAGATTGATTACTTAGAACAAAGTCAATTAAATTAATCCTAATATATCATATTATCCTAGAAAATTAGTTTAATTCATTAAAAGTCTCATATTATATTTATTTCAGTATTTATAATATCAATTATTTTGATTTTTCACTATTATAGTCATTACTCTATCATCATTGTGTCATAAATAAATTAAATTATTTAATGTCTAAAAATTATAAATAAAATATAATTTTATAGGAAAGCTTTTTATATTTCTAATTAATATTTATAATCTAAAATCCAACATATATAACCCTATGTAAAAATTGTTTTTCTAAATGATATATGATCGTGTCATTTTTGTATTCATTTTAACTTAATTAAAATAAAGTGTCCCTATCACCTAGAAGTGGCACCATGGGGTCCCAAAATCGACCCAAATATGCATATGTCCGAACATGTATCAACCAATAAGGACAGGACACGTTTTAGGGTAATTTAGTATTATTATAATATTATTTTTTAACCCTTATTTACCGGATTTACCTTTAACCATGGTAAGTAAAATTTTTAGCGCAGTAATTATTCAAAATGTCTAAAAATAAAAGTTACCTATTTACACAATTTTAACATCCTGATTCCAAATATGGAATCCATTTTTCTAAATTCAAAACACAGAAGTGGCAGAAATTAATTTAAAATTAATTCCCGCTGTCAAAACAAAAAGCGTGTTTTTAAGAGATAATAACTATCAAAAGATTGACACTTGTTTATGTTCGGTTTAATTGTAAAATTATGTCCAATGACCAAAATTATATTAAATGGTAAAAATATATTCTAAATATACTTTAAAACCACTCAAATTCATAATTTTTCACTATTAATTATTTGATTAAAAAAGTTGTTTTTAATTAAAATTTAGTAATTTTCTCTATTCATCAAAATATGAAAGTTATTCGAAAAGTACCAAAATTTCACCTTAGGCTAAATTCGATATTCCGAATCCAAAAATGAAGTCCATTTTGAAATATAAAATATATATAATTTCAAAAATTAGGTATTACTATTCATAACGGTTAGTTTGATTTGTTGTGGTGTGTGTTAAAACTCAAAGTTGCGTACAACACACGCTACTGTATTATTCAAAGAAAGCGTACCGTGGAACCTTGGGATGTTTAATTTTAAATTTTTGATGTCCCCATTTAGTCAAAAAGTTTAAAATATTGTATTTAAAAAGGGTTCACTATTAAAAGTTGATAAAAGTGCAATACTGAAAATGAATTTGTTCTTGCATTATGTCTAAGATACTCATAATATGAATTCTAAAATTATAAGGATTATATAAAGTTTAAAATTTAGTTAATACTATTAATAACCTCTTTTGAATGTCTTTTTGGTAAGTCATGGTGCAATTGAACTCGGTTTTGCGCGTAGTGCAAGTTATTGAATTATTTTGAAGAAATAACACACTATGAATTCTTGGGGTGTTACAGTGACCCTTATCAGGAATAAAAGCTGTGTTCCAGCTGACACACACCTGTAATTCCATGTGGCCGGATATACTGTATACTCTGGGAGTACATGGGCACAACTAGGAGCTCACAGATGAGACCCTAGGTGGACCAAACATGCTTTGTACACCTTGTACACACCATTTATGATGACATGGATTCCAAAGCCATGTCTATAGGGGAACATGACCATGTAGTGATGTGGGTTCAGACATTGTGTAGACCCCATTCGTTCTGCATTCCCTCAAAAATTTATACCTCTCGTACATACTTCATATGAAGTTATATTTTGGACCACAAGTAGCCTATGATAAGTTTTTTCTACATAGAACATGATTATGGAGTTCATTGTGGAATATGAGATATGATGTGAGGTATTCCAATTATGAAACCTCTTTAGGTGATGCCTAACAATGGAAGTGATCAAGGAGATCATCAAAGAGGCTAAGGTAGGAAAACTCCCTATTGCACTGGAGAACGGGTCCCCTATACTTCTCACTAGTGGAGTGGAACCCCTTGATGCACTAGGGTGCGGGTCCTATACCTTCTGAGAGGAATCCCCTAAGACACTAGAGTGTGGGTATTCTACCTATTAGGTGGAACCCTCTGATACACTAGGGTGTGGGTCCTCTACTATATGAGTAACACTCCTAACACAATAGGGGTTGGGTCCTTTAACTTTTGAGTGGAACCCCCTAATGCACAAGGGAACGAGTCCTCTATTCTATTTACTAAGTAGTAACCCATGATGCACTAGGGTGGAGGCCCTCTATATGCTAAGTGGAATCCTCAATTGTAATAGGGAGATATTCCCCTATTGAAGATTGTTCCACATTGAATATGCGATATAGTGGGGAGGTTCAAGTTCTCCACACCATTACCTCATACATATACATGAGATAATTGGAATAAAAAATGGTCCTTAGGTGATGTAGGTAGAATCATTGACCTGGACAAGGTTGTGGAGATGTAGATACACTTTCTCTCTCATCTATTTTTCTTTTTAGAAAATATTTATATATCTACTAGGTTTTCATATCCCTCTTACTTTAGGTGGATATGAACTTCCATTGTATCTCTATGTTTCTCACTCTTTGATTTAAAGGAAATCCTACTAAGTATGTATATACTCATCCCTCCATTGGATTTCCCCACATGTGCCATGTTTTATGAAGATGACAGATAGATCAACAATGTCTTTGGTGGATTATAGTGATACCTAGATTCATTGACCATGTACGATGGTCAGGACTTAGAGACCAGGAGTAGAGCTCTCTCAGTTTTACTTTATACTGGTTGTTTTTCCATTGGGACATATTTGTAGTTGGGTGTATATTTTCCCCTTTACATTCTGGTTTATATTATTGCACTCTGATGTATTTCATAGAGGTTATTTCATGCACAATTTTACTCTATATGTTTCATTCTTTATTTATATACCTATGTAATTTTCATGGAGATTTTTGGGTTCATGCACATAGGTACATTAAGAAAAGTCCTCCCATTTTAGTTATGCATTATGAATTCTTGTTGCTAGCCACTAGCCTATTGGAGGTGGGATAGGGGTTGTCAGGGCTTAGCCTTCTTCTAGTTAGACCAACCCCTATAGGTTAGGTCTTTACACTCCTATTTATATCCTTATCTTCTCGAGCTATATAATTGAAAGAGGTTTGGTTTGGATATAGGTATTTTTTTCCTTGTAGGATACAAATTCAAGTCAGAATCCCCTCGTAAAACTTATCCTTTAGGAAATAGTATATTATCTTGATTTTCTTTGACTTGGAGTGCTGCAATGGTTTCATTGATAGGTTTATGTCACTCTAATTATCACATCCCATTATCAAAGGATATAGTACTTCAATAATCAAGTCATTCAATAGTGTCATTATCCATATAATCTATGTAGATTCCAGTGATGAAACTATATACTCAGCCTCAATAGAGATTTCTGTAACTGATTGTTTCATCTTTGAATTCTAATAAACACAACTTCTTCTAATGAAAAATACTTTACTCGATATGGATTTCTAGTAATCAACTGCTCACACCTTGTCTTCATTAGTAAAACCCTTAAATTCTTACTCATCTATTTTCTTATACATCAGTCCATAGTTATGAGAGTTTGATAAGCATCTCAATATTCATTTTTCTTCCAAAATATATTTTTTCCTCTGGATTAGATTGATATCTGTACCAAAGAGTGGAAATATATAAAATGTTAGTTCTTGAAGATGTTAAGTACATAAGACATCCAATCAAACATTTTAATTTTCTATCATTAACAACTTCTCCTTCAACATCCTTTCTTAGTTTCATTCCCACTTGGATTGGTGCAGTCACTCCTCTTTCCTCATACATGTCAAACTTCTTAAAAATATATCTTTTATATTTTTCTTGTGATATAAAAATATAACATTTTATTTTCACAATTTGTTTCCTCAAGAAGATATTATCTCTCTCATCACTAAAATTTGAAACATTTATTTTATGTTCCCTGAGAATTCCTCACAAAGTCAATATTAATTACTAGAAAATATTATATAATCTATATACACAATCAAAATTTGTCATGTTGTGTTGGGTTTTTTCAGATATATATTTTTATCCACCTACCCTTTTCAGAAGATTATAACTTTTAGATACTCATCAAGCTTAAAATTACATGTTCTTGGAGCCTACTTTAAACCATAGAAAAATTTAATCAACTTACATACATTTTTTCATTTGAATTTATCTTCAATCCTCCATGTTGTTTGATGATAAATTCCTCATCAAGTTTACCATTTAGAAAATATGATTTAACATTCTTGTAAAATATCATGAAGATTTTTTGTGCTGTTATGGAAAGAAATATTTTGATGGATTCTAGTCTAGCCATTGGATAAAAGGTTTGATCAGTTTGAACCTCTTCAATTCTTGAGTATCCTTTGCATAACATCCTAGCCTTGTTTCTATCCTCTTCACCATTATCATTAAGCTTGTTTCTAAAAACCCATTTTTCTCAAATAAAATCTTTTCTACGGGTATGGGAATAAGGTCCTAAGTGTCATTATTTTCAATTTGATTCTGTTTTTCATTCATGTCTCAAAACTACATCTTATTTTCCAATGATTCATCAACTATTTGAGGTTAAACCATTGATAAAACACCAGTATGGCCAATTTCATTGATCTTCCCTCTTGTTCACAAACATTAATTCTAATCAATGATAATTTTCTCATCATCAGCATGTTTTCTAAGACTATAAGTTGTATCCTTGGGGTACTCTTACCATATTCATCACTATAAAAAAGATAAATTTATATATTCAATTTGAGTATAAATTTATTCTATAATTTCTTTAGTAGGTTATAAAATGATGACATCATCCTCATCATCCACAAAGATAGTATGTCTATTACCTTCCTCATTTTTAAAGACTGTAAAATAATCACTACCAATGATTCTTTCAGATTTCATTTTATAAAAATTATAATATTTTTCATTTTATGTTTACCCAAGAAAAATTCCATCATTATCCTTACTATCAATATTTCCTCCACTTTTTTTCTTTTATATTAGTCAAGAATAGATTTATAATCACCCTAAAATGTTTTAAATTTCTATTTATTTTAAAAAACACACCATAAAAATCCAGATATAATTTCGGACTTATGAGACACCTATTATGAATTATTCATATATTTGTGATGGCCTGATAAAAATAATACCTTGGGGTGTCATGCTCTTCTGGAAAAGTCCTGGACATGTTAACTGGGATCCTATTCTTCCTTTAAGACACTATATTTTTTATGATTATAAGTAACACTAAATTAATTTATTATTCTATTATTGTTAAGATATTTAGTGAAATTTTTATTAACATATTAATTTCCATTTTATGACCTTATCCCCTTTAGGTATATGAATGTCTTCTTTTATACAAGTCTTTTGAAGCTCTTGAATCAATCCGAAGCCCATGATTTGTGAGATATAAACATAATAAAAGTCATAATTGTAAAGTCATATATAAATGTGATAAAATAATTTTCTCACTTAGATGAAATATTTTTATTAGGTCCAAAAACATCAGAATGAATCAATTTAATAGGATTTGAGTTTTGAATTTCAACTCTTATGAGTTTTATTCACCATTTTACAATTTTTGTAAGTTTAAAAAATAACAACAATTTCTTCTTTTATAAAGGGTAAATTTCCCACAAATTCTTCTTGAATCAATCTCTTCATATTATTTTTAACAAGGTAGCCCAACCTTATATTCCACAACTCATTTTATTCCTATCATCCCATGTAATAGACTTATTCTTCTTCAACTAATTTGAAAAAAATTACTATGGTTCTGAAACCCCATGAAACAACTAACCCATAATTAATTCTTTTGAAAATGAATTTATATTTTTTGTAACATGACCTCATTTCTATCATCACAAAGTAGTGATACACTAAACATGTTCAACATTAGGTCATCCACAAATAACACACTATCCAAATTGATTTGACCTTTACCAATGTTTGTTGTTCCAATACCTTTGATATTAAGTGAACTATCTTTAACAAACATCAAAACTCCTTCATATTTCTCAACATTATTTAAGATGTTCAAATCACCTATCATGTGAGATGAACACCAAAAATCCATAATTCATAGCATTTATATTTTCAAGCTTAAAAAAACTTCAACCACATTTTTTCTTCCTAATATGGATTTTATTCTAATAATTTATAAACATCATAAAAATAATTTTCTAAAAAGGGATAAATGAAAAACACATATATATGAAGTATGGACTTCATGATCACATCTTCTACATATCTCTTGTAAGCATTCTTAAATATTTCTTACTTTAACATTCTTTTCAATCTATTGATTTATGTGATGAGTTATCAATTGTTCTTGTTATCTACACAATTATTAATACTCCCTTCTCAGTCTAAGAAGATATATATTGTACCATAGTTATAATCTATATGGTAAAAGCTTCCACACTACCATTAGTACCCACCAAAACTTCTATATTGGTAAAAATTATGCTACTGAATGGGTTGCTCTCTTTATCTATTTTCTTCCTTCAAAGGAGTAGATCTCTCAGTATACTATTATGGTGTTCTTCTATGAATATTTTTAACCAATGAATCTACATTTTTGAATTTCTTTCTTTACATGTTTGTTTTTATTTGAGTCATTCCCAAGGGAACTCAACAATTCTAGATTGAAATCCATAATGTGTTTATTTAGTAGGATCAATTTACCTTTTCTTAAGAACCACTATAGTCCTTCCTATTTTATCACTTGTGTATTTCATGGATTATCAAATTTCTATAGGATTATTATAAAATTATCTATGTTTTAGATCTACCGTGTTTTTTTTTCTATTTAATTTTCTCATTCTTTCACCATACTTTATCAATTTTTTCTCTTAAGCTAGTGGTAAAAGTCATATCCTCAATGGTTCTGTACCTTTTTGTAGAATCAATATTCAATATATATATTTCATTAATAAGATTGTGTTCTTCATTTTGAAGTTTAATTTTCTTGTATGATTCTCTTTTCATCCTAGTGTTTTCTCCTTGTAGATATTCTAATTCATTCAGACACATCTTGATATATATTTTTATATTTTATTCTTTAGAAGTATCTCCTTCCTCAGCTGCATAATCACCATTGTATTTTGAATTATATTTAGATGGGTATACATTTTATTTTTCTCTCATAATAAAAAATCTATGTGAGAAATATCTTTGAGGTTAGACATCACCATTTTCTTAATTATTATACGGACATATATCAATTGAAAAAAAGTTTTATATGAAGTAACTCATAGAAAACTTCTTTATCCATTTTGAATGAGTTGTTGAGAGAACTCTAGAAGTGGTTTCCCTAGAAGATTCAACATTATCATTTTTTCTTACAAATATAATAAGATAGTTTCCAAAGAAATGACAAACCTTTCCACTATTAAAAAATTAAGTGGAAATTTACCTACATACTTACCTATTCCTCATCTTAAAAAGTTTCTTAACATGAGAGAAAGACTGTCAGCATAGTCTTCCTTGTTTTATCATTCACTAGATTAGTCCAAGTTCTCTTAAATATTTATTCCTCAGAACACTTAGGAAATTTCAGTTTCCTTCTTAATTTTTCTCATTAGAGAACACCCTCTTATCATTTCATAATTATTGAGAGTGGTGTGAGGTTCATCAATGGTAAATTCATCAATATACCTATATTAGATTACTGATACTTTAAAATCAAATTTATCTGATAGAAATCTCATTATCATTATTACTATATTAAAATTATCATGAGTTTCTCCAAACCCTTTAATAGTGTTCATAATCAAATTTTCCCTAGTAATGAATTCTTAAATTATTTTTTCCTCGTGCATTCTGACATCTTTAAACTATTTATAACTAATATGTTTTCTTTATTATTTTGAAATTTTATTTCCATAATATATTATATGAATCTTCTTCTAAATATTATTAGTAGTTCTATAGACCATGACCTTTTGTCTAACCCTTTTTTAATAAAAATATAAAATGGTATTCCTGTATTTCCCATGATTTTCAATGTTCATCTATTTCTTAGATACCACAACAAGTTTTCATCTAGAAAATTGAATCCATATTGGACAAAATCAAGAACTTAAATCACTAATGAAAGAATATAGGGTTTTGTTCTTTCTTTCCAAGGGTTTAATCTATTTCAATCAAATGTTGGTATGCCATTAATTTTATTATAATTGTGATGATATGTATCTAGTTCATGATATAAAATAATTAACCTATGCCCTGAAACCATTTTTTGGATCACACAATGGGTGTTAACATAATTAGAGGGGGGAGGGTTGAATCAGTGTGTTTTCTACATTCAATTTTATTCCACTATTATGCTTCTTCAACACCTCTCGTTGAATATTTTCATCGATGCAACAAATAAAAATACAATTGAATTGTTAAAGAGTTTCATTCACTTTTTTATGACTATTCCATCAGTGTGTTCTAGTTATTATCCACCACACATAGTTCCCTTCATATTATCAAAAGGAAATTGAGAAATGGTGTAGCCTTGAACTTTTAAAATAGATAGATTCAACTAGTTACAATGTTCTATCGACTGAAAAAACAACACCTTCATTGAATAATGATCAATGTTAAGGTATGTGCCTCCACATGGACTCTAGATGATGATCTTATTCCTATTCCTTGCACAATAATCACCTATGGGTGTTCTCATATCTTCTACTATGATACATCAGTGTATCAATTCACTTTTTTTGGTTTTTATTACAACTAACCATCATATAAATTTTTATTTATATTCACTTAATATTATATTAATATAGTTTCTATAAGAATAATGTAAATTAACCTAAATATTTTTAGGTCAGACAGGGTAATGGCAGATGGTCTAGAGGGGGGTTAATATACCAGATTAAAAATTTTAATCAAATAAATTAATTATCAATGTTAATTATTAAATTTAATTAGCAGCAGAAAAATTAAATAACAAAAGGATATTTTTTATAGTAGTTCAGTCCAAAGTGGGCCTACTCTACTCTTATAACTCTATACTCAGTGAGAGATACGTGTGCACTAAAAATGATTTTTAAAGGGGAATCATAACCCAATTACAAAATCCTTTTCTAGTGGAGAGATAACCACGACACTGAATTTTGTGTGGGGAGTCACAACCCTTACAACCTGACTTTAGATACTGGGAGTCACAACCCAAACAGTCTTGACATTAGATACAGGGAGTCACAACCCTAAGATCCTGACTTTAGAATCCGGGAGTCACAACCCGAGGAAAAATAATAACAAATAATGATTTTGTGTGCAAAAGAATAAACAGAAAAATAAGAGTGTGTGTGAGAGATGTGAAGTAGTGTTACAGACTCAGAACCAGATGAAAGAGAATATATAAATTAAAGCACAGGTACTAGTTCTTGAGGTTTAGTTCAGCACGTCTCGTCAATGAAATTGTAGTCGAAGAAGAATTAATTCAACGCTTGAGAGAACGAGCAGGTGGTGAAGCAGAGTGTCAAAGGACGTTGCAAAGGCACAACAGATTCAAAGTTCATAGCACTTTCTCTTTGTATTGTGTTTTTTTTTCTGCAAGAGATAACTGTATATATAGAGAAAAAAATATCTAGCAGGTACAACAACTCCGCTTCATTAATATATTCAAAATTATTTAAGTTAAGAGATCTATAAATATCTCCATGAAAATAGCAGAACCATTGCTTCTTTATTCCCGTAGAATAAATAATGGAATTCAAAATATTTTGAATATGTTTTCCAATAAAATCTCCAGAATAATAAAAGCATTGAATGATTCAAAATAGAATTTTAAATCCATTTTAAATGATTAAAATGAAGTCAAAACAGTTCCTGAAAAATAGCAGCAGATTCTAGAATTAAATTCAAACATGTAAATTTAAACAATCATGAAACGTCCAAATTTATTTGTAAAATACATTGAAGAATGTTATTAAATTTTCTCTCTAAATATAGCACCAAAACATTAAAAACTATTTCATTATGATCCTTATATTTAATGAGGGGTTTCCAAAAAAATCATTAAAAAATAATCCATATATTTGCAGAAAATCAATTTTTAAAAAATTGCACAGAATGAACAGTAACTTCGGAATGAACAGTAACATCAAAGTGAACAATAACTTTGGACTGAATAGTAACTTCCGAGTGAATAGTAACTTCCGAGTGAACAATAACTTCAGAGCGAACAATAACTTTAGAGCAAACAAAAAAGTAACGTAGGGTATGAATAGTAAAGTAATGTAGGGTATGAACTGTAACGTAGGGTATGAACAGTAACATAGGGTATGAACAATAATGTAGGGTATGAATAGTAACGTAGGGTATGAACAGTAACATAGGGCATGAACAGTAACCATACTTTTGTGAGATAAACAAATAAACCATACTTTTGAGACAAAAATGAACCTTACTTTTTGATAAAAATGAACCTTAATTTTGATAAAAATGAACCTTACTTTTGATAACAAATGAACCTTACCTTTGATAACAAATGAACCTTACCTTTGATAACAAATGAACCTTACTTTTGATAACAAATGAACCTTACTTTTGATAACAAATGAACCATACTTTTGAGATAAAAATGAACCTTACTTTTGATTACAAATGAACCATAATTTTTATAACAAATGAACCTTAATTTTGATAACAAATGAACCTTAATTTTGAGATAAAAACGAACCTTACTTTTGAGATAAAAATGAACCTTACTTTTGAGAAAAAAATGAACCTTACTTTTGAATGAAATTTGGACAGAATATTTTAACAAAATTCAAATACTTTTTAAGGGATCTTAATAGTAGATTCAGACTTTGGTCAAAACAAATGCTTCGTAGAAAAACTTATTATCTTTCAAAAAAAAAGAATAAATTAAAACCAAGATATACAGTTCCCGAAATCATTAAAAAACAGAATCAAAACAATTCTGGAAAAACTACTAGTTCAAAACAGCATATCATAACTTCATGTAATTAAAATTCCATTCAAAAGATATTTTTAGACTTTGATGTAAACTAATGAAATCAAGATAAACATTTTATATTTCAATATAATCAAGTTTCATGCAAATTGGACAACTATATAAGTTTCAGTAATATAAATACATAAATGTTTTAAAATAGTGAAATGTAGAGTTTCTAAAAACATAGTAGCAACTTCATTAAATTTTTGAGAAATAGATAAGAATTTTCAAACTTCCTCATTAACTAATAAAATATAGATAAATATCATATATTTATAACGTGATAAGAATCCCAAAAATCCAAATAACATAAATTTAGATATCATCAAAATACATAATAAAATTAATCAAACAAAATAATATGAAATCAAATTAAAGGAAATATGCACATTGTACAAACAATCTCCCCCTTTTTGTTTGATTTCAAAACCAAAACTTTTAAACCATAAATGAATTTTTTAAAAAGATTAAAACCAAATTATTTTTCATGAAACCTTCTCTCCAAATCTTCTCCCCATTTTTTTAAATAAACAAAATGTGAAAACATCCTCCCCCTAAACAAATGCAGCAAATAAAATTTAAAATTCCAATATACCAAGAGAAAATTTAATTTTCTCAAACCGAGCAGAGTCTAAAGGCTTTGTAAAAATATCTGCAAGCTGATTATTAGAAGGGATAAATTCTAAAAAAATATCACCCTTATCCACATGATCTCTAATGAAATGAAATCTAAGATCAATATGTTTTGTTCTAGAATTTTGTAAGGGGTTTTTAGAAATAGAAATTGAAGATGTGTTATCAAAATAAATAGGTAGTTTATCAATATAAACACCAAAATCACATAAAGTTTTCTTAATCCATAAACTTTGAGCACAACTAATAGCAGAGGAGATATACTCTACTTCTGAAGTAGATAAAGCAAAAGATAATTGTTTCTTAGATGACCAAGATATTAAAAATTTTCCCAAAAAATGACACATACCAGATGTACTTATTCGGTCAATTCTACAGCCTCCAAAATCAGAATCAGAATATGATGTTAAATCAAAATAGTTATATTTTGGATAAAATAAACCAGAATCAATAGTTCCTTTAACATATCTAATTATTCTTTTAACATCTTTAATATGACTTTCTTTAGGATCAGCTTGAAATCTAGCACATAAAAAAAACTAAAAATGATATTAGGTCTAGATGCTGTTAAATATAGCAAGCTACCTATCATACCTCTATAAACTGTTAAATCAACTGATTTACTAGATACATCACTATCTAATTTACAATAAGTACCCATATGAGTTTTCATGGATTTATAGGAATCAAGACCAAATTGTTTAACTAAATCTTTAGCATACTTAGATTGATTATGAAAAACTCCATCTTTCCTTTGAGAAATTTGAAGTCCAAGAAAGAACTTTAATTCTCCCATTAAACTCATGTCAAATTCCGAAGACATCAATAAAGAAAAATCATTACAAATTATGTCACTAGATGATCCAAAAACTATATCATCAACATAAATTTGAACAATTAAAATATCATCAAAAGATCTTTTAATAAAAAGAGTGGGATCAACATTGCCTTTCTTGAAACCATTACTTAATAAAAATAAAGAAATTCTTTCATACCAAGCATGAGGTGATTATTTGAGACTGTATAAAGCTTTGGATAATTTAAAAACATAGTTGGGAAATTTTTCATTTTCGAAACCAGGGGGTTGAGAAACATAAACTTCTTCAGTAATAAAACCATTTAAGAAAGCGCTTTTTACATCCATTTGATATAATTTAAAACCTTGAAAACACTCAAAGGCTAACAAAATTCTAATTGCCTCTGACCTGGAAACAGGTGCAAATAAATCTTCAAATTCTATACCTTCTTCATGAGAGTATCCTTGAGTAACAAGTCTGGCTTTGTTTTTGACAATCTTTCCAGATTCATCCAGCTTGTTTCTAAAGATCCACTTAGTTCCAATTACCTTCTTATCTTCAGGCAATTCTACTAAAGTACAAACATTATTTCTAACAAACTGATTTAATTCGTCTTTCATAGAAACAATCTAGTTTGCATCTTTTAAAGCATCATTAATATTAACAGGAACAAAATCTGAAATAAAAGCAGAATTGGCACAATAATTTAAAATAGAATTTTTGGTTTTGACACCAGAATCAACATTGCCAATTACATTTTCAACAGGATGATCTTTGTGAATATTACATGATCTTGGATTAGGTTGAGAATGAGTATGCTACACCTTAATTAATTCACTCTTATCTTGAGGAATATCTACACCAAAATTAAAATATTTAAACTCATCATCAATAACATTAGAATCAGAATTTATTTTAATATTATTTTCATCAAAAATAACATGAACAGACTCTTCAATAACCATTGTTCTTTTATTATAAACTCTATAAGATTTACTGTTATTAGAATATCTAAGAAAAATACCTTCATCACTTTTGACATCAAATTTATCTAAATTATCCTTTCAATTTAAAATAAAAACTTTGCATCCAAAAAATCTAAAATAACCAGCTTTAGGCTTTTTATTTTTGAATAATTCATAAGGAGTTTTCTTTAGTAATGGTCTAATAAGAATTATATTTGAAATATAACATGCAGCAAAAGCAGCCTCAACAAAAAAATATCTATGAAGATTATATTCACTTAACATAGTTCGATCCATTTCAATAAGAGTTCTATTTTTCCGTTCTACAACACTATTTTGTTGTGGTGTTCTAGAAGCAGAGAAATTATGAAAATATCCATTATTTTCACAGAAATTTTCAAATTCTAAATTATTAAATTCACCTCCTTTATCACTACGAATAGAAATAATCATACAAACTTTTTTATTTTGAACTAATTTAGAGAAAGCAGTGAATTTAGATAAAGTATCATTTTTATGAGCTAGAAAATATACCCAAGTAAACCTACTATAATCATCAACAATAACTAAAGTATATTTCTTTCCAACAAGTCTAGAAATTTGTGTTGGACCAAATAAATCAAGATGTACTAACTGTAAAGGCTTAATAGTACTTATCTAATTGATAGGTCTAAAGGAAATTTTGTGTTGCTTCCCTTTCATGCAGGCGTCACAAACATGAAGTTATTCTTTCTTCAAATAAGGAAGCTGTAAAACATTCTCATGCTTTGAGAGATTATGTAACATTCTGAAATTAACATGACCTAAACATCGGTGCCAAAGGATGCAGTCATTCTGTACAACATTCAAGCACTTTACATGTTGAATAGTTAGTTCAGCAAGATCAATAGTATAAATATTATCTTTTCGATTAGCATAAAATAATAAAGAATCATCTTTAAAAACTAAACATTTATCATTTTGAAATTTTACTTCCATTCCATCATCACATAATTGTGATATACTAATTAAATTATGTTTTAAACCTTCAACATATAAAACTTTTGAAAGAAATGTAGAATTTGAAATACCAACTTTACCAAAACCTTTTACTTTGCCTTTGGAATTGTCTCCAAAAGTAACAGTGCCGCCATCACATGTGTTGTATGATGTGAACTTTGATAGGTCTCTAGTCATATGCCTAGATCATCCACTGTCCATGTACCATATGTCGTTCTTGAGAAATCCAATTAATTTTTCCTACAAAAATCAATTAATTGACAATTTTGGTACCCAAGCTACTTTGGGTCCAATAGGATTAGTAATACAATTTTTAGGTACCAATACAAAATTTAAACATGTATTGTAAGGTACTCTCGATAACAACAATTTAGTAATATTAGTTTTTGTAAATCCCAAAGATTGTTTAAATCTAAGTGAACAGTCATTGGCATAGTGACCATTCATTCCACATTTAAAACAAGTAACAGTTGACGTACAGCCATTTTTACTTTTAATAAAACAAGTTTTATACATTTGAGGTAATATTTTACCATAACCAAAACCATATTTATTTTTATCAGTTTTAGTCAAAGACATCATCTCATGATATTTTTCATGACCTTGAATAAAAGCAGATAAATTTTGTTTAAGACATTAAACTTCCTTTTTCAATTTCTCATTCAGATCTTGGGCAGTTTTCAAATTATCATCAACTATTGAATGAGAAGCAGAATCAGTGTTTATTAACCTTTTATTTTCTTGAAAAATTAATTTATTTTTAGAAATATATTTTTCATTATCTTCTTTAAGTTTATTATATAAATCAGCAGCATTGAAAATATCTTTTCTTTATCTTTCAATTTCTTTATTTAATTCAAAAACATTGGGGTTTTCAGATTCATTTTCAGAATCAGAACATTCAGAATAATATCTAGAATTATAAACCATATCCAGTGATGCCATGAAACAAAATTTAGTAGATTCTTGGTCATTTCCTGATTGTTCACTAGAATCAGATTCTTCAGTACAACTCCAGCTAGTTTCCAATGCCTTTCTATCCTTCTTTTTGTATTTGTCTTTATTCTTTAGTTTAGGTCAATCGGGTTTGATATGACCTTTCTTCCTACACTCATAACAAGTTACATCTGAAGCATTGTAATTTGTATCACCTTTCTTATCTCCCTTATATTCTTCTTTTTGAGGATTTCTACTAAACTAGTTTTTGAAACCTTTCTTTTTCATTCTTTTGTAGACTCCAGTTATAATCTGAGCCATGTCTTCCTTTTCAATATCCTGTAGATCAGAATCAGAAGAATTATTAGAAATAACATTTATAGACTTAAAAGCTACACCTTTTCTTTTTGTTGTCTCCTCATCAGCTATATTCTTCAGTTCCAGTTCATTTTGGAGAAGTGATCCAATTAGTTCATCAAGTGTGTACTCTTTGAAGTTCTTGTTTTCATCAATGGCAACCTTCTTTGCATTATGTTTCTTTTGTAATTCTCGTAGGAATCTTTCAACAAGTATAGAATTTTCCAAAGATTCTCCATGTGAATTCATTCCATTCACAATGTTTCATCTTCACCCATCTTGAAGTCTTGATACTCAGCACGAAGCATTCCAAGTTTGGTTCAGATCAATTTTTCAGATCCAAGGTGAGTAACTTGCAAAATATTCCAAATCTCATGAGCTGTCTTGCTTGCAGAAACATGACTAAAAACACTTGTGTTAATAGCGCAATATAAAATATCAACAACTTTTTAATTTAAGACATATCTAATAGAATCAATTTCTGTAAGAGTATCTGGATCAAGTTCAAGCAGTGTGTATTGTTTTGACATGATAGACCAGTGCTCAATGCTCAACTGTTTGAGGTATGCCTCCATTCGGGATCTCCAGTATCCATAATCATTGCCATCAAAATTTGGTGGCTTCTGAGGAATCCATTCATCATTCAGGTTCAATCCTGCCATCTTATTATATTGATATCCTTGGACTGCGAGGTCTAGAAATAAGTTAGCACAATAAAATATAAAATTAGAGAAAACAAATGATTGGATAAATTCCAGAATAAACAACCAAGTATAATGAAATATAAATATAGAGAAAAACTATTCTTAAGAAGTTTATCCTTTGATACCAATTGTTAGGTCAGATAGGGTAATGGAAGATGGACTAGAGGGGGGGGGGGTGAATAGACCAGATTAAAAATTGTAATTAAATAAATTAATTATCAATGTTAATTATTAAATTTAATTAGTAGCAGAAAAATTAAATAACGCAAGGATTTTTTTTATAGTAGTTCGGTCCAAAGTGGGCCTACTCTACTCTTACACCAATCTACTCGGTGAGAGATATGCGTGCACTAAAAATGATTTTTAAAGGGGAATCATAACCCAATTCAAAAATACTTTTCTAGTGGAGGGATAACCACGACACTGACTTTTGTGTTGGGAGTCACAACCCTTACAACCCGACTTTAGATACTGGGAGTCACAACCCAAACAGTCTTGACTTTAGATACAGGGAGTCACAACCCTAAGATCCTGACTTTAGAATCCGGGAGTCAGAACCCGAGGAAAAAGAATAACAAATAATGCTTTTGTGTGCAAAAGCATAAACAGAAAAATAAGAGTGTGTGTGAGAGATGGGAAGTAGTGTTACAGACTCCGAACCAGATAAAAGAGAATATAAAAATTAAAGCACAGGTACTAGTTCTTGAGGTTTAGTTCAGCATGTCTCGTCAATGAAATTGTAGTCGAAGAATAATTAATTCCGCGCTTGAGAGACCGATCAGGTGGTGAAGCAGAGTGTCACAGGACATTACAAATGCATAGCAGATTCAAAGTTCACAACACTTTCTCTTTGTATTGTGTTGTTTTTTTTCTGCAAGAGATAAATGTATATATAGAGAAC
This sequence comes from Viscum album, assembly GCA_963277665.1. Classification (NCBI taxonomy): domain Eukaryota; kingdom Viridiplantae; phylum Streptophyta; class Magnoliopsida; order Santalales; family Viscaceae; genus Viscum; species Viscum album. The sequence goes on along the minus strand of CAUJRU010000476.1, from coordinate 128,588 downwards.
AAAAATATCTAGCAGGTGCAGCAACTCCGCTTCCTTAGGATATTAAAAATTAATTAAGTTAAGAGATCCCATAAATATCTCCCTGAAAATAGCAGAACCGTTGCTTCTTTATTCCCGTAGAATAAATAAAGGAATTCAAAATATTTTGAATAAATTTTCCAATAAAATCTCCAGAATAATAAAATTATTGAATGATTCAAAATATAATTTTAAATCCATTTAAAATGATTTAAACTAAGTCAAAACAGTTCCTGAAAACTAGCAGCAGATTCTTGAATTAAATTCAAACATGTAAATTTAAACAATATTGAAACTTCCAAATTTATTTGTAAAATACGTTGAAGAACGTTATTAAATTTTCTCTCTAAATATAGCACCAAAAAAATTAAAAACTCTTTCATTACGATCCTTATATTTAATGAGGATTTTACAAAAAAAAATCATTATAAAATAATCCATATATTTGCAAAAAATAAATTTTTAAAAAATTGCACGGAATGAACAGTAAAATAAATACATAAATGTTTTAAAACAGTGAAATATAGAGTTTCTAAAAACATAGTAGCAACTTCATTAAATTTTTGAGAAATAGATAAGCATTTTCAAACTTCCTCATTAACTAATAAAATATAGATAAATATCTTATATTTACAATGTGATAAAAATCAAAAAAATATAAATAACATAAATTTAGATATCATAAAAGTAATCAAACAAAATAATATGAAATTAAATTAAAGGAAATATTCACATTGCACATACAAATATCAATGGCATTGAATGAGTCATTCAAAAATCATAAACCACGAGTCAAAGAATAATTAAAAATATTCCTAAAATGTTTGGTAAAGACTATGCTTGTTTCCTTCTTATGATACTTTAAATATCATGGGATTATTCTTAATTAAAATATTCCACAAATCTATAACTTTTAACCCACTTGATTTTTCCATGTAGGCGTGGATTAATGCAACTTGTGACATGGAATTTCATTTTTAGGTATGGAAATCTCCTTCTTTATGGTCACACATGATGTGTTGTGGTGCCAATATCTATGGTATTCTGTTGGAATAAAATAAATTGATTCCTTACCCATGGAAAAATGTAAAAACCAAAATATTCTCTAGGGTTATTTTATTTCCCTGTATGCATGTATTTGTATGATTAAATGAACATGATTTTAATCGAGAGTGGGATTCCTCAAAATTGGGACTATGTTGTAAATACTTGAGGCACCATTAGAGAAGACAAAATATTAAATCACATGAGTATATTATATTTTATTGGTTTACATTACATTTTATAGGGAAGTTATAGTTTTTAGGGAACAAGGAAGGTATTTTATGGAGTTATCAAGATCATGGGATAACTTCTTATTATTTAGAGATGCGTCATGATTCTCTATGTGTGCTATCACAATATTGTGAACCTAAGTAAGTTTTACCCCTTCCAATATTGAATTTTCCATAATTCAAGGTGTTTCTTATTAGTTGGGGAACAATCAATATAGAATTGAAGTGTGTGTGGGGGGGATATGGGTGGTTAATGGAATTTCCTTCCTATATATCCCTTTGTGTGGGCCAGATTCGGTCCCATGATTTTCACATTCACCCATATGCCCATACATTTACTATAGGTCATGAAAACCTATGATAACCCTTTCCTTTATCTATATATATTTTCAATTATCCCTTCAATGGATTTCTATGGGTCATGGTTAAAATGGTGAGGGATAACCTAATTTTTAATAAAGTATTTACTATAATACTTCAAGAAAATTAATTCATTTTTCTGAAGGGACAATGGTTTTATTTTAGTATCATGAAAAATTACAAAATGTACTCTCCAACTTGAAATTTATAAAAAAAACAACACATTTATGTATTTAATTTTTTTACTTTCAATGAACATAATTAAATATAAAAAACTGAAACTCATTTATAATTGAAAATTTTATTAAGAAAGAAAATAAAGGAAATGAAATGTTAGGGAGGGGAAAATGATAAATACTAATGGAACTCCCTCATAAAATACTAATGCAATCCATGGGTAGAGATACAATTCTTAGGTAGGTTGTCAGTATATCCACGTGATCACCTTTAGAATGTATAAGATTATCCACCATATTCCCCTCATTTCAGGTGTGTATAGTATCAAAATTCTAGTGCATCATTTTTCTACAAGATTTTATAATATTGGCGACGCTCCATTAACTTGGAGAGTTTCTCAACAAAAAATTGTCCACTATATAAGCGTGATATTCGACCACAGAAAGTGTGACTCTTTTAGAAATATATATAGAGATTCATATAAGAATTATTTGAGCTTGAACTTTAATATAAGTTCCTTCACTAAAAGTGATTATAAAGAAAAAGTTACTAATGCCACAATGTACCTAATAATACCACCACTCTATATGATAATTTAGAACTGACACTCAATTTTTTTCGAGTTTAAAATTAAGTCCTAAAATTAACCATTTTAATAAAAAATAATGATATATAAAAGTTATATTCTATTATTGAGGATATTAAAATTTTATTATCACTAAAAATATATATACATTTTATGCTCAATCACGCTCCTAAACTTATCTCATTGATCTCATAGGAAATTACAAGGAATTTGTAGATAAATAGATTACAATATCAAGGTCGAACAAATAAATGAAAGAAAAGGGAACTAAAAAATCCTTCCATCATTGATTTGTATCTTTCCTATGCTCTGAATTATTCTCCCTACCTCCTTTCCTTTTACTTATATTTTCATCCTTTTAATATTTCTTATTCCATTAGTGACATACTATGCTTGTGAATTTTTCTCTCATCACTCCAAGAGAGTTTGATATAGTGTTTTTCTCATTATTAGAGTACATTTATTTCACTACAGTACTTCCATGATCCTAGGTACTATACATCTATAATATAGTGTACCACTAATTTTGACTTCCAATATATTATTTTTAGGTTCAAGGTTTGGTTGTTTTTTAAAATTCAAATGTTTCGATGCAGAATTTTGAGGTTTATCTCTAAATTAAAATGCATGAAAAAATTTAAAAAGTGTATCCCGATGAAAGTATCTTACACATATACATAAAAATGTGACACTCCCAACCACCCTTTTTTTTAGTGAATCACAAGTCATAAAATGAACATCAATGTTTTATTCATCCTCTTATATCCATTTTCATGATTTTTTTCTATTAATTATCTTGTTCTCATATATAATTTTTTTATATTCATTTTTTTATTAGAGAGTAAGTCGGTAAGATTTATAATAATGGAAATATGATCTTTTGATCAAATTTTCCAATACTAATGAATAAACCCACACAAGTTTCCCAAATCAGGGAATATATTCCAAAGGGATACCATGGAACTGTCCTCCCCCCACACTTAGAAAAATATATATCATAAAATATAATAAGAGATGGGTAATCAAGGATATTATATATTATAATATATCTTATGAAACTAATAATATATGGTCTCTATGTCTTAAATAGGGGTCAAATTTCCATGTTCCCATGTAGTAGATTTAAATGGTATTTTCAATGAATGATAACTTTAATCATACATAGTAAACTTGTGTTCAGTCTGATGAACCTTTTGATTGGAAATTATGACATTGAATTTACATAGAAGAAATAATATTTGAGACCAATGAATTAGAAAAAATCTATATATATAGTGTACCTGAACATAGAAGGAACCATACACCTAATTCACTACAATATAATGATGATGAACAATCAAAACAAGAAATTATCAAAGATAGTGATTTAAAAAAGTAAAATAAATTGAAAAAAAAAGTATTTATGTGGTTTATAAATATTCCTACTCAATGGGGTGATGATTTAATTTTTTTTAAGGAAATGAATGATAATTACCATCAAGAAAATCCTCAGATATATCAAACAAATGATTCGTCCCACTATTTATAGTAGGACCTTTCTTGTGAAACTATTTCCACAACCTACCAATCCTCATTAAGAGTATGTCCAATTTAATATGATCTTTATAGTGATCCCTTCACACAAGCAAAGACATCTGTCACCTTAAATCATCCTTCCAATGAAAATTGTTTTCTTTCAGAAAGAACATGACTTTACTCTTATGTATCCTTATGAAGTCCCTTATATATTTCATTTTACAAAACCATCCAAAGGAAACAACCTCATATAACAACAGAATAAACCTTAAATATAAAAAATTTTACTTGTATGAAATTTATTTCCATCCTCATACTTGTCATTTTAGAGTTGTAAAGGTAGCTTATGATTTCTTTCTTTTGATTTTCATCTTCTAATATGCCAACTTTTAGACTTCTGGAAATTGGTCCTTGTTGCTCCACCATTTCCATATGAGCGTTGAAAATTAAAAATATATAATATATTCTTCTATTAGTTCTTATAACATAGCTATAAAGTGGTTTTCACATGGATGGTCTTGATTATCTCTGACTTGAGAATAATTATATGAATTCTCCACCAAGTTCTCCATTAATATCTATTCAACCTATATTTTCTCAAAAACATATGTTATAACCATATGGTTTCCCCACCATGATTATAATTATCTTATCCCAAACAAGGCATACAATATTCTTAGAATTTTATGTACTAAAACATTGGTCTATATATTTTTTAGATTTTGAACCCTATATAACTTATGTAGATCTAGTTCTTTTTTCTCCAATAACTAATGGATAAAGTGGTACTTCAGATTAATATGATTTTTCATGGAATGTAACATCATATTGTTGTCCAAGTGGATAAAACTTTCTGAATCGAAGCACACTATCACAACCACCTTCCTTCTTCTAATATTTTCCATCTTCCCCTTCATCAAAATCAACTCCTTCCTAGTTTATTTTAATATAGTATAATCCTATTATATTTTTGAGTGTGAATATTCTGATTAATGAATCGATATCTAGCACATGTATGTTCCTACAAAAGTGAACACATAGACTATAGTTATAATTTGAGTATTTAGATATCCCCCGTAGTTTGAATTTGAAATCCTCTAAAATAATTATGTTCTAAATCATATAGAAAGACATTTATAACCATTGAGATACAAGAGGATAATTTACATCCCCTATAATAATTTTATTCTAAATCATAAATACAAACATTTAAAACCAATGAGATATATGGGGATTCAATTTACCACTTCCAAGTGTTCTCTTTCGGGATTCTCTAAGAAACTTATAACACTCCCATTTTATGTGAAATATATGAAAATGTATAAACCCTGATATACATCAATCATTTTATTGGACTTGAATAGGAAACCTCCGCTATGTACTCACCCTTAGATTACATATTTAATTCATTCCACATGTTAAACATGAAATGTAAATTAAGGGGAATGGTAAACGGTTTCTTCTTAATCATTTTAATATGTTCTAACACCTTCCATATGTAGTCAGACTGAGTCAGGAAAAAATATTTTGGGCAGTAAGACCCCTATAATCTAGATCCCCATAATATGTTTTACCAGAGTGAGATCCTTTATCTTGAAGCTTTAAAAAATTTATTATTTTATCTTATCTATTATTTCCTTTTTTAGAATTAACATAACCATATGATAACTATATATAAGTAAGATGATGAATATACCCTCATAAAACACCTTCTGATAATAGAAATGATCAGAATTACACTGGATGAACATCTATTCAACCATAAAGACCATAAAATTATAGGTCATTTTCCATGATTCATTCTTCATTCCATAAAGTGTATGCTTTAAATTTCACAAAATATACTTATTTAATTTCTCCATGAAAGCTTCTAGAATCTCCAAGTTAATTTATTTATCTTAGTATCCATGAAGAAATGTGAGCTCCACATAAAGATTATCCCAATGCAACCCTTCCATAGAAACCATTATGACCCTCTAAAATATTCATTTGTTTATTTACTGGAAAAATATCTCAAAAGAATATACAAAATTTATTTATTGAAAAAACTTCATGAAAACCCTTTCTTTTTATATCTCTCTACCATATTCTTCTTATTTAATTCGATAAACCTATTTATTTTGATATAAATTTTTCTCTATAGTCATTTCTTTTAGCCCTCACGTCCCAAAAATAGGTAATGATTGAATCTCATCCATTATATATAACTCCCATTGATTCAAATATTTCATATTTATATCCTCTTATGAGATCTCATATTCTCTATCATCTCTAAGAAGAAAATAAGCTGGGATAATTTTTTACCTTTTTCCTTGGCACCAAATCTTAGTAGACTTTCAAAACTGACCTTATGACTCTGATCATTCTAGAACTATTAATTATAGAACTTCACCTATTGGATTTATTCTTTGCGAATTCATAGTCCCTAAGATTTTTGATACTTTTATCCTTAGCAGCACCATCAGAAGTTGACCTCCTTTTGAATATTCATTTAGAAAGACTTCTGTTTTCAAAGCTGATATAATCACTAAACAACCTAGTCCATTCAGATCTTATATACTTCTTCTCAGGTTTACCACTATTTTAAATAATAATTTGAACTCATCAACAATATATTCTTGGTTCTAATATTTCCACTGAATATCTTCATTGAAGATAACATTTTGACTTTAAACAACTTTTCAAGAGTTTTTATTCCAGATCCAAAATCCAATGTCTTCATCACTGTACCTTATAAAATAAAATGACTGACACTTATAATCTATCATTTACTATTCATTAGCATCAGTGTGGATATGGGTGAGAGTACAAAATACATTGTTGTAACAAATCACCTAATAAACACTCAATAGTGTATTAGTCAATGTGATACAAACCTCAATCATGCCTTCCAATATTCTAGATATGTTGACTTGCAGCTCAAGACCAAATCATATATTGGGGAGACTATTCAATCAATTTTGAGTAAAGTAACAATAAAAATATCCAAAAAATATACACTGAAAACATTAATGTATACATAAATAAATAAACAATAATTCATTAACAAATTTACCATGAGAAAGAATAGAATCATACATCCCACTAATTCTCCACTAGGATGATCACATATACAAAATAATTTATAAAAAAATCACAAGAGGATCTACTATCATCAATGAGCCTAACGTCATCCTTTTTTCCAATACCCATCAAGATTTCTCCAATGCGTTCCACTGCACAACCTATTCTCCAACCTATAAAACCAACATAAGGTCTACATATGCACTGGGGTTCTCATGTAATGTGTGAGTATATGACTCTATATAAACACACCAGGTACCCTAAATATATACTATTATATTTTTGTATGCACTATGAAATAAAATGAATAAAAATAAACAAGCACATATAAGCGCCTCAAAAGTTTTGAGCTAACTAGGTAACAAAGACTCAATTTATATTAGGTCTTCATATGTTAACCAGGACACCATGAAACTCAATCATACCCATATCATCTAAAATCAGAATCCATACATCTATTGTCATTATCATCATAACCCAGTCCATACCCCAAGAACACAAGGTGGGTCATCACATCAAGAGTCACCCAATTCCAAAAGGTGTAGGGTAAATTTTTATGTACAAGTCTTGGACCATACCTTATCAACCAATAGAGGTCTCCAATCAATATTTGGAAGCTACCTTATAACTGAAGGTAGGGACTCACATCAAAGATCTATAACACGAAGCCACCTTCTCATTCAGGGAGGTCTATGCCAATACCTTCCTACTCATGGTAAGTCCAATCAACCTGACCATTACCTTCTCACTCAAGGAAAAGTCAATAAATTTTATCTATACATACTTCTCACTAAATTTTGGCCTAAAAATTATATATATCCCCAATATTATCACTTAAGGTAAGGGTAAACATCACATCCTCACTCAAGGTGAAGCAGTTACCCTGACCACTACCTTATTTCTCAAGGTAGGGACTGATATCATTTCACAACTACTACTTAACATAAGAAGTCTTGAGGATTACATATAAAAATATTACTACATTTTAGATGAATATTAAATATATCTCACAATAATACACTACCCATATCCATAATGGTTTAGTGTCTTTAGAGACTTGATACATAATAATCTTATTTAATGAAATATTTTCAAAATTTCCTAGAAACTTCTTCTTACATAGTACCATTCATAGACATACCCTACATAATAGATTTATTCATAAACTAGGGAAAAGAAAACCTAATAATGGGAGGTATCATATGTTTAGTTAGGATAAACATGGGAGATATTAAATAATGATCATAAGTGAGCATAAGATAAGCACATGGGTATGATAACATGATCATATCTTGGGAAAGCATACCTAATAAGTCGTAGTCCTTGAGTCATGAAATAAATATTTTCATAATAAAATACATGAATTAGATTGAACAATACTAAAAAATAAATCATTATTCATGAGATAATTTCATAAGCATAATATATAATTTTGTGTAATACACATAATCATATAATTCATATGATAAGAGTACCCACCAAGACATTAATCACATAATAGGCTTCAACTAACCACTTTTGTACCCTTTTGGGCTTGGTCTAACTATCCGTGTAACCTATTGAAATTGGGATAAAAACCCATGCACCATCTTAGGATTGGTATATAATCCATGCACCTTTGTCGGCTTTGGAAAACCACTATTATAGCTTTTGGGCCTGGTCTAACTGCTCATGTACCTATGATCTCACGATATATCAAACATTATCCAATGAATTGGAGGGATTTAATAGACCCACACAACATATAATAATAAACCATTATATATTTTCTACAAGAACATGAAATCATATGTTATTTCATAAAATCTTAATTAACATATGAGAAAAATACGAGTTTCATGATAATTTCTTTAAAACATGAAAATTCATTCTACACTTAATTAAATAATGAAAAGAAATGTGTTTCATGAAATCCCCTTAAAAACTCATTATCATTATCCATCCATGGAAATAAATTTGATAGGATCATATGATCATATTTCCATCGAAGCTTGAAAATCCTTTAAGTATGCTGACATAGGTAAGAATCACTTTTATAAAAAGCATTTAAAATTCTCTTTTAAAATAATGTAAAATTATCCTTTTATTTTGGAAAATATTAAAATCTAAAATCCCCAAGATAATGGGAATATTATTTTCATTATAAATCCATATAAACTTTTTAAGAAATATTCATGATTAATAAATTAATTTATGGTGGGAAAATCCATTCATTCTATATATGTTAGAAATAATTTTTTTAACATATTTGTAAAAATTAAAATGTTTTTTGTTAGAATTTTTTTGAAAGAATTAATTTTAATAATTTGTAAAGAAAGTTAAATATAGTATAAAATTAATTTATCAAAATATTTAGTGAGTATAAAAACTTCTATAATTTTTTTATGAACATGGATATTGATGAAAAATATTCTCAACCAAAAGAGATGTAAGGTTGAAATTTCTTAAAAACATATTTTCTTCCCTTTTGTGTACCAGAGAGAGGTAAAATTGTACTAATAATTAAAAAAACATAAAAAACAAGAGTATAAGGAAATATATGGATTTTATAACAGATATATCATACAATTCCCCATAATAAAAATTGAAACATAAACAATCATGAAAAGAAAATAGATTTTAATATAAACCCTTACAGTTTTGGTAATATTTGAATCAAATCTTCATGAAAGAGAGAACCATAGATAGATTTTTAAATTCAAATTATTATCAATAAAATAATCATAAAATACATTAATGGGATTTTTTTACACTTTATAAAAGATATAAGTGGTGAATATATAATATGTCTCGTAGAAATATAAGTGATGTGAGAAACCCTTAACACTAGTCCTGAATTTCTATGTACGTTCTCTTAATCTCCAATATAGTAAATTTTAATTTATTATAATTATATAGAATATCCATATTCATACTTATATTACCATATATTATTCACTTATAACATCATATCACTTGTTAATTAATAGTTCTTCATTAAAATTATTATTCATCATGTTAATTGCTCCATTTTCATTCATGTTTTGGTTTAATGGTTCTTTAACTTGCACCATGATCATATTTTGATCACAAAAAATATTAATTATGATATAAATATAATAATTATTTATTATATACAATTTTATATCAATCCATCCATGTCAGTGATGAAAAATGAATTACATCACTTCGTGGAGATGGTAGTATATACTTACACTTGAGTAATGTTTCCATATCCCAATGAATGGAAACAAAAAAGGTAAGTAATAATATATATTTTATGAATCATAATAATATAATTAATATAATATATATTCAGTTAATATATCCTTATGACAATCCATGTTATGTGGAAATGAAAAATGAATCACATCACTTCCTGGAGGTGGTAGTCCACATGTATACATGAGCGATGGTATCACCTAAAAACTGATGGAGAGTAAGAGGGTAGATAATATCTTATCATAATAAAATTATAATTATATCTAAAATATAATATATATATATATATATACACCATAAATATATCATAATAACCAATCCTGAATGCTGGTTATGGAATGCGAAATATATCACTTTGTGGAGAAGGTAATCTGTATGCACGCACGAGCAATAATTTCATTTCCCATTAGATGTGGATGAGGTAAATAAACTTTTCCCCAAAATAAATTATAACATTTAAGTATATTTATGACAATTAAGTCACTATTTTATAATTTATATGATATATTTTAAGGATTTGGATGAAAAATAAGCTTAAAAGAAACCATATTAGTCTTACACATCTTATTTTGATGTACTTATTTCAATTAATCTTAAGGCCTTTGAAAGAGTGGTTTATGGTCAATATAATGGACTGTATAAATGGTAAGGGAGATTTGGATAGTAATTTGGGTTGATTTGTGAGATAAAATCGAACTCATATGTGCCTTTGGAAATTATAAATTGAGTCTTTTTTATGTTAAAAAATCAATGGAATTTTCAAAAAATTTCAATCTCCAATAGTAATTAATGTAATTTTAGAAATTAAAAGTGTCACATAAAGGAATAATTCATTATAGGGTCAATAATATTCAATATACTTGATAAAATATTATATTTTTGTGAATTTTTTATTTTTTAAAAATAAAATTTAAACTCTAAACACCATTTAAGTTCATTTTCAGGATTATTCAAAATATTTGACATTAAACATATCAAGGAAACAATGGAATTAGAATATAAAGACATTAAATACCAGTTTTACTTTATATATATCATTTAAATTGGTGTAACACCATTATCCATCCCAAAAAATATTTCTTTTATTATTTTTAAAATAATTTACTTATTTTTCCTATTGCATGTACAAGCGCTACGTTCGTGTTGCGTAAGCATTCACAGTGATTGTACCCTCACTAAAAAATAATGATAAATTATTATCATAATAATTACTCATTCATATTTAGAAAACCATTTATAAAAATTCATAATTTTTTATCCATATGGAAACATATTAGATATATTATAATAAAGAGAGTGACACATTATAATTATTCATTACTTAAAATAATATAAAGGTCATAATCATAGGAAAGTAGAACAAAATTGAAATATTGTAAAAGATATGGTTATTATGGTAGATATAAACTCATCCAATGAAATAAAGGCATGTTCTAGCTTGGTTGTGAGACCTTAATATATAGTTTTGACCCCATTTTACCCATTTTGACCTTTACCGTGGTGATAAAATTTTACCATGGTTACTATTCATTATGGCTAAAAATTATGTTTTACATATCACCTAATTATTATGATTCCAAATATGGAACCTTTTTTAAAATAATCTATTTCTCTAATTGGTAAAAATTAAATTTACCATAGTTTTGCAAAACCTAATGAGAAACATTTTTTTTGAAAAATACCCCTTTTAAAGATAAAAAAAAATTATAAGAAAATCAACTATAATTCTAATTTACGTAATTAGATGAATTATAATTACTATAATAATATTTATGTTAAATTAAAACCATATAGAAAACAAAATAGTACTTCTAATTAACCTTTTTTATATAAAATAAATAACAATTTTTCAAAAATCGGTATTCATCACTATTCACTTGAAAATGATAAAAAAATAAAAAAAATCACCAATAGAAAAATTTTATATGATAAAATAAAAAATTCAATATTTTTTATCAAATTAAATTTATAAATTTATATTTTTAATGAAATTATATCATATACATCAAAACCAATTTTATAGAAAAATAACCCTTTTAGTCTTCACGTATTCTTAACCTTATATGAATTACTTATTATAATTCAGAATAGTGTACTTATTTACATGAAAATAAATAATAATTTTTTGTTAGGAAAACATTTATTCATATACTTCATGATGTGTTTACTCGAATTGATAGCCTCCAATTGAACAACTTGGTTATAATAGTCATATTTGAATAGTAAGGCTTATATAGTATATTAAGGTTTATTTAATCCTAGTGTTTCCTGAATAATAAGTTATTAAAAACATAAAAATAATTAAAAAGAAAATATTTTAAAATCTCAAGGTGTTACAATATTTCCCTCTTTATTAAATTGTGTCCACACAATTTTTATCTCATGTTTGATAAAATGGTTTGAAATCATTTTAAGAATCAATTACAAGGAGTGGAAGATAAATATATATAAGTGGAAATAAATACCTTTTGAATCTAAATTAATCACATTTCCTTTTGAAAAAGAAATTTATATCTATGTTAACACTAAGAAACTTGCCATTTTTATCATAAACCAACCTAAATTGTCCCTCTTTCAGATGCCTGAACTGGCCTAAAAAATCCTTAAGGCATGTTCCCAATCACCCTAGGGTAGTGAGAAGCGGCATATGCATCATAATTTACCAATGTTAATGATTTTCTCCAATAAATAATTAGTAATAGTAGATTATCAAATTAAATAGAATATTTTCATGAACCATCCATACATAATACGTCCAAACTAAAAGGAAAATATATAAAATAATAAATAAACAATCAAATATACAATCAGTAGACTAAAAAGAAAATAAATACCTCCCTCACCCCCAGTGTTCATACACTATGATGTATAGAAACCTAAACATCCACCACTGTATGCCTTTTATTCAACCACTAGTAGTTATAATTACCCTTCAATTGTAGAAAACACTAAAAGGCCTATGTGGACAATGCGACAAAAGAAACTAAAATAAAATAAAACAGCCAGAACAATGAAGTTTTCTATGAATCTATAAGTCACCCTCCAAAAATTATAACCTCAATGATCCATGAGCATGAATATATAATATCAAACATGAAACTAAGAATTATAAAGTTAGGAATGTAAAATAAGATCAGTAGGCATGCTAGGTAACCACACCCCAATCAAAAGACTTTAGATATAGGATCCTTATTATGCATGTTTGAAAGGAAATAATAAAAATAAATTTTCATTTAGTTGAATTAAATTACATGTCATTAATGTTTTACAAAATTTAAATTTTCTTTTCTTAAATGAAAATAATTTCTAAGAGAATTTTTCTAGTCCAATGCCCATTTTTGTTAAGACAACCAATTGAAAAAACTACTTTTTTAACATTATTTAAGAGCATTCATTTCAAATAAATTTAAAGTAACCATTTTCTAAGAAATAAGGACATCCTATCAAAATGAAATCATGATAAATGAAAATAAGAACCATCAAGTATAAAAAAAACATAGAGTATGTAATCATGACAAAATAATAAACATCAAGTGAGGATATTATATCACCCAGACTTTCTAATTTCTTTTTATTTTATTATTTCTGGGCTCTGCATTATAGCGTCATGGAACAAGATGGGTCCCTGTTTAAAAATATATTATATATAGTTTTTTCTGGGTTCTAGACCCATGCATGGGCACCGCATGGTTAGAAATGACCATGCGGTCGCCCCAGGTGCTTGTGCGGGTGCCCAAGCGGACTGCGTTGAGGCGCGCATTTTGCGTGCACATTTTTTTAATCTGAGCGATGAGCGTGTCAGTACCTGGTTTTCATAATTTGATAATTTAAGGATATATGTTTTAAAAATAATGTTTGTTAATAATAATAATATTATGTTTTTATTATCATTATAATAATAATAATAATAATAATTATTATTATTATTATTGTATTGTTATTATTATTAGATTATTATTATTATTCTTTATGTTATTGTAAATATAATTTCTATTATTATTATTGTTGTTGTTGTTGTTATTATTATTGTAATAATATTATTAGATAAAAAAATTATGAAACCCTAATCCCTACCCGCGTCGCCCCCCATCCCCCCTATTCAGTCACACTGCAACCCTGATCCCACCACATTGTGGTTTCCCCTCCACCTCTTACCCCACCACCTTGGACCTTTTATCCCTCCGTATCACAGACCTCCCCTTTGCCTGCTGACCTTGCGCCCCGCCTCTCACCGCAGGACCCTGCACCCCTCCTTCCATCTCTCCTCCGCACCCCGCATCCCAGCCTACCGGTAGCCCCAGTGGCCACGAATGCCTCACCTGCATACTGGACTCCACACCCCATGTCATTGCCTCCGCACCCGGTGCTCTCAGCCTTGCCCCGTGCTCACCCTCAAGCCCCTACGCCTGCCACCCTCCAGCCCTGCAGTGACCCCGCTCTCTGTTTTCCAGGTGTGCTTGCAGCCAGATCGCCCGCTAGGCCTCTGCCAGCCCTCCGGCCAGGCACCTCCTGCTACTCCAGGCTTTGGAACACCATCCATGCCACCTCCGTCCGACCCCCTTCTCCGCTTCTCTGCACCGCACGCTCCTCGGGCCGACCTCCCGCACGACTCGACTTTAGACTCACAACCTCTTTCTCCCCCGGTGCGTTTTTCTTCCATTTTGTTGGGTTTTTATTCATTTTACATAAACCATAATGCTTTTAAGGTGTGTTTCGCACATTTTTCTCGAATTCGAGGATGTGTACTTGATCCGCGGGGCATTGATCAACCTTCTATTGAGGTTCTGGCACGTCCGCTCTTGGTTTGAGGTAGGTAATTCCATGGTTTTCCTTTATGCAATCTAATCGATGCTTGAGTGTTTCAATAATTTTATTTTATCTGATTTAATGATTTGATATATCCATAATTTTCCTTCTATATTGTTTTTAAATTTTTATAATTAGTCAAAATCATGTTTTGAGTCAATTCCTGGTTTGAGTCTGCCGTTATTTGATTATGTTGCAAATCCGGTTTTGATATTGTTTATGGCTATTTTTTGGGGTGTTCCTTTTTATGTAAATATATTTTGATAAGAAAAAAATAATACTTTGAAGGTTAATATTAGATTATTCTAATGTTTATGTATAAAATACTATAGTTTTCAAAGTGGAATTGAGGGTTTTTATGAAATGCTTAGCCTTGATTAAGTTGTGCGTAGGCATTGGTTATTTGTAAACTTGGTTTGGTTTGTAATTTTGGTATTTTAATAACATGATAATTGTGTTAAGGTGTTAAAATAGACAGGGTTATCTTTGGTTTTTAATGTGGCGGTGTGAGTTCTTTTCAAACTAATTGAGCAGTTGGTTTTAGTTTCAAAGTTATTGTTTTGTGGGAATAGTGTTGGTTGTTTTTTTGAAACACAGGTGTGCCATTGGATGTTGGAACATCCATGGTTTCACATGGTGCACCCATGGACATGCCTTCGAGTGAAAATGACACCATTAAACTAGTGTTTCCTTAAAACCTTGGTTTCCTAAATGGTTTTTTGTTTCCAAAGTAAGATTCAGTCCTTTGTGTGGATTTTGTGAATGTTTTGAAGTGTGATATCAAGGGTTTGCTGGTTTCGCTTTGAAAATATAAATGTTTTATTTGTGTAATGTTTTGGGTAAAGTTTGTGGTCAGGAAAAGTTAATGGTCAGGTTGGAACATTTAGCTTTAGTGCAATGTTTGTGTTGATCTCTTGAAAGGATGGTATTTTGATACCCATTTAACAAATCTATTGTTTCATAAAATGTTTTAAATTTTTTGACCACTGTATGGTGTGATGACCCGGTTGGAACTTTATTAATGTGAAATTATTGAATTTGTGTCTAGGGGAGCTCCTATCTAGGTTGACCCTTTATGGGTGAACGCATAGGAAGCGTCTCTGTTTGGGGTAAGCAAGTGTGGTGAGATGAGTCATGCGTGTGAGGGCCTATCTACTTACACAGTATTATTGTAACCACCATGGGTTCCTGGGTGTATTTTAGAGATCGAGTGACGGTTTCTGACCAACCCTGATTAGATGGGTTGGTTCCCCAAGATTTGTTGTTAGGCCAGGCGGGCTTTTTCATTGGATTGGTCAGTTAGGGCAGCTAGTTGGTTATAGACTTAGGAGATTTAGGATACACCGATAGGTGGTTCAAAAACCGAGTATGTCTAGGGGTATTCTAGAGATGTTTAGTCTCACCCATTTTTACTGGATTATTTTCATTGCTTGTTTACTTTTCATGAAATGGTCTTGTTTACTTTCCGTGAGCTAGTTTATTTTCAGCTTTCAATCATACTCATTTTACTCTAGCACAACATTGGTATATTCTGTTTTGGATTTTATTTATGAAATGAAAAATGATCTTGGAAAATGGTATGTAGCATTTATAGGGATTTTAAATGAGAAAACGTGTTGCTTATATTCAAATGTAAAAACCCTACTTTTAAAATTGTATTTCAAACTTGCATTAAAGGATTGTTTTGGGAGAGGATATGTTGGATTCTGTGGTTTATCTTGGAAAAACAATTGAGAATCTTTAATGTACATACCTATCTTTATCATTTTAGTTTAAGGTTTCCTTGCTCAGGTTTTCTTGGTTGAGTTTATCATTATTGGAGTAATTTTGGCCTTTGGTTGGGAGGTGACCTGAAAGGTCATGTGGACATATGTTTAGTTTTATTTTCTTTACACTGCTAGTATTATGTTTATCGATTGTTTTTATTTATCTATTTTTTTCAATGGGCAAAATTGTGCCAAACAATTATACATTTGATGTCTGGAACTAGTTGCCAGCCCGTGGGGATAGGGAACACTCCTCGGGCCATGTCACAGACTGTCTTGGGTGACCAGTTCAGGGTCGACCCGGGTTGGTTCATGACAAAATGTTATCAGAGGGGGCCCATGTTATTTGGGGTATCTGGTAGATGGAGATTTGGACTGTTAGGACTCGAGAGGTAGGTACGAGAGGGACGCCATGAACCCTCTCCCATTCCGAACCTCACGTCGCCATGGTTAGTCCGGGAATTGATTCATTGTCTCGTTCTGGTTTGTTTTGATTGAGGGATGACAGTGGAGACAATCCAATTTTATATCATGATTTCACATGGAGTAGTGACCCATGTGGAGTCTGATTACATAGTTTATGTTCCTCCATGTTGTTGACGCTTACATGGGGCATGGCCCACTACCATGTCGCTAGGGTAAGCAAGACTACCAGTCCCCCACTCTGGTAACTTGATGCAAGTTGTGTGTTATCTTGGTTCTTGTGGGTGTAAGTGCACTTTTGAAAATGAAAAATGTTTTTTGAAAAGAGAACTATTTCTTATAAACGACTTTAAATTTATGAAAGGGATTTTTAAAAACTGAAAGCTCTTGGTCTAAAAATCCGGTGGTCTCTTGGAACAGGTAGAGATATGGCTTGCGTGCAACCTTAGGTACTCTTTATGAAAGTTTGCACATGTGAAAGAATTCATGGGAAGTGAGTGTTGGTGCGTATGGATGGAATCAGATGAAGACATGTGAAAATATTCATGGTATTACTGGGGTGTGCACATGTAATTAAATACATGAGTTTGTTTTTTTCTAAAGTGATTTAAAGAAAATGAAAATGATTTTTGGAAATTTAATTTGGTTTGAAAAGTGGGTTTCATATATGGAAAGTGGCCTTGAAAGATGGTGGTTTTGAAATCTAAAATGAAAAAGGTAATTTTGGATGTGTTTATATTAGCTTGTTTATTTTGAGCTGGTTGTTTTGGATGAAGGCACTCTCTTTGATATTTATTTGGCTTGATATTGGTTTTGGTTATTTGTTTTATATGTTGTTCAGAAAATTCCGCCCAGAAAGGTTCCCAAGGTTTCTGATAAGTCATGCCTAGTTTTTGGTCCTTCTTAGACATTTCCTATCCTTAATGGTGATTAGGGTCCATTAGAAGAAGCAGAATGGCTTAAAGGGGTTGAGCTCTTCTTTATGGTTTTGGGAACTCCAGAAGTTGTCAGAGTGCATGTTGTTTTGGGTCTATTTGAATGGCCGGCTCTGGACGAATGGGGGTTGGTTTCCCCACCGTCAATGTGAGTTGGTATGACATGGGATGTATTTAAATCCATATTCGTATGATGGTTTATACCTAAAGAGGTAAAGAATATGAAAAGGGAAGAGCTCATGCATATTCAACAAGGCCAATGAACAGTGAAGGCATATGTTGACCATTTCAAGGAGCTTGTGTCCTCTTCTCCGAAGGTAGCGTCACATGATTTGATTAAGACTTCGCTCTTCATTGGAGGTCTTCACCCAGAGATCAAGGAGAGGGTCCTCATTTCTAAAGACCATAATTTCGAGAAGTTGGTGGATGAGGCATTCTTAGCTGAACTGGTATCCGGAGTGCAGGTGCTTGGCAATACATCATATCCAGTTAATCGTGAAGGTTTCTAATCTGGCGACCAAGATGTTCCAGAGAAACTTGTTTTAATAGAGTCATATGCAATTATTTTGGCTTCTGTTTTGTCAGACAGTTTAGTAGTGTGCCACCAGTGTGGCCAGTTTCGGCACATGAAGCCATGATGTGGCATCCCTCCCAAGACGTGTCATCATTGTGGGTGCCTAAGTCATCTAGAGAAGTTCTACAGGAAGCTTCGCCTGAAGAAGACGCTGTGACTGGAGGAATGTCAGTTCCTGACTGCGAGGTAGGAGATTCTTCAGCCATCAGAGCCCTATCCACAGGCCTTGGGGTTATGCTCACGCCCATTCAGGAGTTTCTAGGGGTGTGAAGCCTTGGTCCGGGTCTTATGTTCTGTGTTGCCAATAAAACATTTATAGTATTTTCATTTTTGTTTTTGTACTGTTAATGTTTTGACATTGTTGTAAGTTCATTATTTTATCATGGAGTTATAATATTCATGTTCTGTTGTAATCCAAACGTTTTGTTTGTCATATTATTGTTTTTGGAATCATGTATTTTTTTAAAAGCGTGTTTGACCCTTGTATATGTTGGTATTTGTTTGGCAGTGTTCGTTTAGAGATGTAGGTGCCTGCGGAGAATTCAAGGCTTGTGGTTATGCTCAGATTCACTATTTGGGTAATGTACTTCTCAGAGGGTTTCTCCTATTGTTGGGAGTTTCTGGTTTGGGTCGAGAGTTTCAACCTTTAGCGGAGGTGTGCTATAAAAGTTAGTTTGTATCAGTTGGGAGATCCCGCATCGCCCCCCCATTCCTGGGGAGGTGTGTTTGGGTGTTAGATTTCGGCACTAGTTGAGTTCTTATGGTGGGGATAACCCTCTCGTGTTCTCCCATTCTCTTGTGTTGTGGTTTCTTTTGGTTTCAACCAGGAATGGTCTCTGGTTTTGCTAACTATTCAGCTGAGTGAATTTTTGGGTGCATACAGTGTCTGTGGTGGGGAGAGTTGTCACACCCCGACATTCTAATTTATTTTTATTTTATTATTTTTGGGCTCCGCATTCTCACATCAAGGATCAGGATGGGTCCCAGTTTAAAAATTACTGATTTTTATTGTTTTTGGTGGGTTCCAGACCCGTGCACGGGCACTGTGTGGTTTGAAATGACCGTGCGGTCACCCCAGGTGCTTGTGCGTGTGCTCAAGCAGACTGCGTTGTGGCGCGCATTTTGCGTGCACATTTTTTTAATCTGTGCGATGGGCGTGTGGGTACCCGGTTTTCATAATTTTATAATTAAATGAATTATGTTTTAAAAATAATGTTTTTCAATAATAATAATAATAATAATAATAATAATAATAATAATAATAATTATTATTATTGTATTATTATTATTATTAGTTTATTATTAGTATTCTTATTATTCTTTATGTCATTGTAAATATAAATGTTGTTGTTATTATTTTTGTTATTATTATTTTTGTTATTAATATTGTAATAATATTATAAGATAAAATGAATTTTTTTACGAAACCCTAATCCCAACCTACGTCGCCCCCCATCCCCCCTGTTTAGTCGCGCTGTTACCCAGATACCACCACCTCCTGGTTTTCCCCTCCACCTCTTACCCTACTACCTTGGCCCTTTACCCCCACCGTGTCATGGACCTCCCCTCCGCCTGCCGACCTTGTGCCCCACCTCTCGATGCAGGACCCCGCACCCCTCCTGCCTTATCTCCTCTGCACCCCACATCCTGGCCTCTGCACCCCGTGTCCCGACCTCTGCACCCCATGCTCCCGGCCTCACCCCGCGCTCACCCTCGAGCCCCAGCACCTGCCGCCCTTTAGCCTTACAGCGACCCCACTCCCTGTCCGCGAGCTGCGCCTGCAGACTGCTCACCCCACAGGCCTCCGCCAGCCCTCTGGCCAATCGCCTTCTACCAATCCGAGCTTACACGTGTTGGCCAGGTCACCTCTAGAAGTCCCCCCCTTCTCTACTTCTCCGAGATGCACATGCCTCTGGCTGACCTCCCACGCGACCCAGCTTCAGATGCACAACCTCTTTCTCCCCCCCCAGTGCATTTTTCTTTCATTTTGTTCAGGTTTTATTCATTTTTCCTAAACCCTAATGCATTGAAAGTGTGTTTTTCACATTTTCCTCATTTTATAGGATGTGTTCTTGATCCGCGAGGCATTGTTCAACCATCCGTTGAGGTTCTGTCACGTCTGTTCTTGGTTTGAGGTAGGTAATTCCATGGTTTTCATTTATGCAGTCTAATTGATTCTGGGGTGTTTTGATAATTTTATTTTATGTTATTTGAAACTTTAATATATCCATAATTTTCCTGCTACAATGTTTTTACATTTTTAGAATTATCCAAAAGCATGTATTGAGTCAATTCTTGGTTCGAGTCTTTACTAATTTGATTATGTGCCAAATCCTATTTTGATATTGTCTATAGCTATTTTTTGGGGATTTTCTTTTTATGTTAATACAGTTTGATAAGAAAAAAATAATTCTTTGAAGGTGAATATTTTATTATGAAAATGTTTATGTGCACTTGCTGCATTTGATAAAATACTATAGTTTTCAAAGATGAATTGAGGGTTTTAATGAAATGTTTAGCTTTGAATATGTTGTGTGTCGACATTGGTTGTTTGTAAACTTGGTTTGGTTTATAAATTTGTTATTGCTATAACATGCTAATTGTGTTAAGGTGTTAAAATAAAAAGGGTGACATTTGGTTTTTAATGTGGCGGTGTAAATTCTTTTCAAATAAAGTGAGCGGTTGGTTTTAGTTTCAAAGTGGTAGTTTTGTGGGAATAGTGTTGGTTGTTTTCCTGAAATGCAGGTTTTCCAATGGATGTTGGAACATCCATGGGTGCACTCAGTGCACCAATGGATGAGCCTTTAAGTGAAAATGACACCTTTAAACTAGTTTTTCCTTAAAACCTTGGTTTTATAAATGGTTTTTTGTTTCCCAAGTAAGATTCGGTACTTTGTGTGGCTTTTGTGAAAGGTTTGAAGTGTGATCTCTTGGGTGTGCCAGTTTGGATTTGAAAATATAAAATTTGTATTTGTGTAATGTTTTTGGTAATGTTTTTGGTCATGACATGTTAAAGGTCCGGTTGGCACTTTCAGATTTAGTGCAATGTTTGTGTTGATCTCTTGAAACGATGGTATTTTGATACTCGTTTAACAACTCTATTGTTTCGTAAAATGTTTTAAATGTTTTGATGACTTTCTGGTTGGAACTTTATTAATGTAAAATGATTGAATGTGTATCTGGGGGCGCTCCTATCTAGGGTAACTCATTATGGGTGAACGCATAAGAAGCATCAGTTTTTGGGGTAGGCAAGTGCGGTGAGATGTGTCACACATGCGAGGGCCTTCCTACTTACGTAATATTATTGTAACCACTATAGGTTCCTGGGCCCCTTTTAGAGATCGACTGACAGGTGCTGACCAACCCTAATTAGACGGGTTGGTACCCCTGGATTTGTTGTTAGGCCAGGCGGGCTTTGCCACTGGATTGGTCAATTAGGGCGGCTAGTTTGTTATAGACTTAGGAGTTTCACCATACGCAGGTAGCTGGTTCTGAATTCGAGTACATCCAGGGGTATTCTAGAGATGTTTAGGATCACCCATTGTTACTGGATTATTTTCATTGCTTGTTTATATTTCGCGAACTGGTCTTGTTTACTTTCCATACGCTAGATTATTTTTTGCTTTCACTCTTACTCATTTTACTCTCACACAACATTGGTATATTAGATTTTTGATTTTATTTATAAAATGAAAAATGATTTTGGAAAATGGTATGTATCATGTGTTGAGATTTTAAATGAGAAAAACATGTTACTTATTTTTAAATTTGAAAACCTTACTTTTATAATTGTATTTCAAACTTGAATTAATGGATTGTTTTGGGAAATGAGCCATTGAATTCTATGGTTTATCTGGGAAACCCTACTGATCATCTTTAATGATAATGCCTATATTTATCATTTCAGTTGCTGGTTTCCTTGCTCAGATGTTCTTGGCTGAGTTGCTCGTTATTGTAGCCAATTCGGCCTTTGGTTGGTAGGTGACCAGAAATGTCACATGGAGGTATGTTTAGTTTTATTTTCTTTTTTCTGCTAGTATTATGTTTATCGACAGTTTTTATTAATCTCTTTTTTTCCATGAGCCAAATAATTCCCAACAATTAAAATTTCGATGCCCGATAGTAGTTTCTATCATGTGGGGATCGAGAACACCCCTTGGTCCATGTCGCGGACCGGCTCGGGTGACTGGTTCAGGGTCGACCCGGGTTGGTTCGTGACAGATACCATAGACGTACTCAGTTTGGAACTATATACCATCATATTGATGCATTCCTAAGTCTATAACCATCCTGAATTCTCTCATTTACTTCACCTACCACATATCCCACCACGACCTTGCCCTATAATGGGGGATCTAGTCTATATAATCTGGAATAAATTGTAATCATATCTTGACCCTCAATAATACTTTTAGGATCCCATAATAATAGTAATAGGGTGATGAGGTATCTAGTACTCATAAAACATCTCAATCGTGAATTATAATAAGCCAATATACATTCTAAGCCTACCTCCCGACACCGTCTATGTGAAGACCCTACCCAAACTAGAGGACTTTCATGGAGAATTTCACCTTAAGAAAAAATTTAAAGGTTCAAACAAACCCTCAATATTATATTTTGAAAAATAAAATCCACTTAAATACCAACTTGAAACCATGTTTTAGTTTCCCATTTAAATCTCCAAAGTTCCACTTTCACTATTAAACTCATATATTCTTATATATATATATTGTCATTTAATAAATTCATATATTCACATATGAATTTTTAAATACACACACATATATATATACAATACCTTATATGTGGGTATAACATTATAGTGGGACAAAGGATATTATCAAGCCTCACACATTTAATTTAAAACTAAAATTTAAATAATTCTTTGATACTTGGAATTTCAATAATTACTTGAAATTCCAGTTAAAATAAACAGTATGATTTAAATATCACTTTAATGATCAATAAAATTTTTAGGAAAACAACATAAGACATTTATAAGGGACATTCATGATTTTTTCAAAAACAATCTAAGAGAAATTTATCTAAAATGGATTTTAAAAAACTAGAAATTCATAGAAATTATTCTCAATAGAAATAAAAATCACACAAAGCATGTTTTTTATATCAACATTATTTAGATATATTTAATATTTACAATTTAAATAAAAAAGAGATAAATAACATAATCAATTAAGGTTTTGTTAATTTGAAGCCCTAAAATAGGGGACAACCTACCTAGAATTGGTTTCTTAAGAAAACTGTAGTGTTATTCCACCTATAAGGGGTCCAAGAAACTCTATAAAATAATGATAAAGAAAAAAAATCACAAAATACCTAATTAAATGTTATATAATGTATAATAATGAGGAAAAACCTACACAAAATCAATTATAAATTTGTCACCTTTAATTATAGTAGCTATAATGGGCCTCAATCATGTCTCATGATCTCTAAAAATCAATAATCCACAAATAAAACAAAAAAATAATTTTAGGGTTTGGGTGAGTCATGTGCACCATAATTAAGAGAATATAATCATAATGAAAAGATAAAAAGAAGATAATGTAGGAGAAAGAGTGCTCACCAGAGGAGACCGCACACAAAATAGATAAGAGAGATGACCATATTCCATAGTCGGTGGAGGAGAGGGGAATGTAGTTGGGTGTTCTCCTAGTTGGGGTGTGCAACATGGAAATTAAGGGGAGTGGGTTGGGGATATGTATGGGAGAAAGGGATAAGATAAAATGAAAAATAAAAATAAAAATAAAATACAACAACAAAAACAAAAACAATAATAATAAATAAATAATATAAATAAAAATAAAAATAAAAATATTCTCTTTAATTGGATGACACACACAATTTACCCAAACTGTTGGCCAACCATGGCCCCTCACTTATATGAACAGGGAACACACATAGATAGTCTACATGGTTAAATTAACCATGAACCAACCATGAAAAAGGGCTCTAATAATAATTTTAGGTCCCTCACGTAGTTGTTTCACATTTAGACTAATTGTGAGGGTTAACCATGTGTCCTACACTAAATTCCCTAAATTTAAAATTTTCAAGAGAGCACCACTTGAAACTATTCAATCAAACCAAAAATCAATGATTAATTAAAATTGTAATTTTAATAATAGTCAGGTATGAAATTCACTCCACCATAATGCTTTTTCCCCCACAAAGGCTTAAATGATTCAAATAGTCAAAAGGAATATCAAACCTCCTCAACCAAATATGACTCTCTAAATACCCAAGGAACACCCTGACCATCATCACGATAGCACCTAGAATATTAACCAAAATGAATTTAAATATTATATTAAAATCAATTCATCTATTGAAAAACCTCTAGATCAAAGACTCATGTACTCCCTAGACCAAACATGCATCCATGGGGGTCCATAAACCGAATCACCAAAGGAGACAAGGATAAACTATGAAGGCAATATTTCCAAAATTTCATAACTGAATAAAAAAATCACCCCCAACTAGACCCATGAATTAATATATACTCCAATTAAAACAAATATTTAAAAGGAAAAACACAAAAAGACCTTAAATAACACTTCAACCATAAAAAAGAAGGTTAAAACCCTCAAGGGAAAAATAAATATAATTGAGACCCATGAACAATACAACCACCATAAAGACACACCAAATAAAAGAGATCACAGAACCATAGAATATCTTAATGGAAACTAATAATAAGAAGGTTCCAAGATAAAGAGGCCCAACTAAAATGATCAATGAAAAACAGATCCAAAATTTCTATCAAAATAAACATCTAAGCCTCTGAAAGCTTCGGATTAACATTTCTTCTAACAAGGACAAAAAAATTTAAAAAATAAGGTAGGATAAGGTAGAAACACAATAATATCAAAAACATGTGCCAAAAAATGAGTAGTTGATGCTATCCAAAGAATGATGGTTGAGGATGAAGCAATGTAACACCCCGAGATTTTATGAGATATATTATTTTTAATTTCATTGATGTCTTCTATTATACACTACACCAAGATTAGATTGTACTATACGCAACACCATATTATCTTGTAGTATGCACAACACTATTCTTTGCTCATGTTACACACAATTTCATGTTTGTATTATGGAAATTATTCTACGGAACATTAAGTATAGATTTTGTTTTATGTGTAAATGAAATAATTTTTTATTATGTTATACGCAACACCAAATGAAGCATTCACTACAGGAAGCCCTGACTTGGCTTGCATTACACGCAATCAAGACCATCCTCGATAGCGTGTGTAGTACGCAATACCGAGTTTCACTAAATGAGATATTATTATAATATTACCATGAACTAGCCATTATGAATAGTAATACCCACTTTTTAAAATTTTATGCATTTTATCTTTCAAAATGGACTTCATTTTTGGATTCAGAGTATCAAAATTAGCCTAGTTTGAAATTTTGGTATTTTTCTGAAAACATTCAATTTTTGATGAACAGTGAAAACACTCGGTTACTATTTAAAAACTGACTTTTTATCTAAATAGTTTTTTATTTTATTTAAATTTATTTTAGGTCAAAATTGATACATAATACCTATATAAGTTCAATGTAATTCATTTGAGACATTTTATAACAATTTTAGATATATAAAAATTTTATTGAACTTTTCACCGTGTTTTACCCACCTCCAAGGAGAATTTTAAAATTTACATAAAACATAATTTTACCGCTTATGTGAGTGGAATTTCGAAAATCCGAGAGACACAGTTAATATCAAGGAGTAAAATGTGGTTCAATAAGATCAAAATAATTTTTGGTGAATAGTAACATTTTACTTTTATTTACCACGGTTAAAAGTAAATAGGGAAAATAAGGGTTAAATTGATATTATTATTACTCTAAAACATGTCTTAATTCTATTGGATAAGTGTAATTCAACCAAAAACGACCTTAGGAATAAAATATTACCCTTTAGGTCCACTTGGATTAGATTAGGACACTTATTATTATTTTATTTAAAGAAGAGTTAAAATTGTTAAAATCAAAGTTTAATAATTAAAACATTTTTAATATATGGTTATACATAAGATAAATTCGACTATAAATATTCATTAGAAATATAAAAAGATTACCTACATAATGGTATTTTATTTATAATTTTTAGACATTATATAATTTAATTTATTTATGACATAATGAGGATGCAGTAATTACCTTATTAATGAATTATTAACACAATTGATGTTATAAATACCCAAATAAATGTAATTTGAGACAATTTATAAATTAAATTAATTTTATAGGTTCATATGACATGTTAGTGTTGATTAAATTAATATTATTCGAACTAATCATGTTGTTATTATTTTCACAAAAATCAATTACCAAATAGTGTCTAAAGAGACATAAAATAGTTTTAAAAAAATATATTATATTAATAATTGTTATTATATTCCTAAAAATATAAGGTTCGGCCAAATGACTTAGATAAAGTTATATATATTAATAATGAACCACTTGGGGTTCTTATGGATTGTTATAGTTAGTTTATTAACCATATATTGTAAGAAAACAAGAAGACACTGTAAGAGTTAAATTATTTAACTTATAGTTAAATCTAAATGATAAGGTTAAAATAGTAACCTAAACTTGTCTAAAACCTATTGGTTGAGATTATTTCGACCCATACCCACTTTATTTTCGAAATAAATAAATTTGGAGCTATTATAAACCAAATATGACTTTATTATAAAATAATATTTTAAGTTTTTCCAAAGGCGCCTCTCTCCTCCCTTATAAAAAGGGCACCCCTTCCCGCTTCTCTTCACACCCTTTTGAGCCTTGAATCTTGGACAAACCCGACCAATTACTCTTTTAAACCTATCTAATTATATCATAGAGGTTCTCTTATTCTCAAAAGACCAACTATAGTGCCCTAAGAAGAATTTTATAGGAGGTGTGTTGAGGAAGAGGTAATCTCTTCTACCGATTCTTTCAAGTTTCTTTATTCTTCAAATTCTTCTCCTCTAGTTGTTTCATTATAAAGTAATAACATGAGTATTAATTATATACTGATATGTTATTATAAATATTAAACAACACTATTTCACCTTTTATTCATCCTATGGAAAATAAAATCACCGCGTGTGCGTGCGTACAAAATACCATCTCCATGCCGTGGTGTAATCAGTTTTTCCACCACCACATTACTTGGATGGGTATAATAGTGTAAAGAATAAATATATATGATTATTATAACATCATACTGATTCTAATATATTATATCATCCACTCTAATTCCATTCAATAAATATGGTAACGATATCATCGCTCGTGCGTACGTACGGATTACCGTCTCCACGACGCGATGAGATTCTTTTTCCATGTTAACAATTCAAGAATGATTATAAAGTATATATAATAAGTAATCATGAAATATATGAAATAATAATTCTACTATATTTATGTATATATATATATGTATGTAATCTAACTAATTCCATTCAATTCAATATGGAAACGAAAAACAACGTTCATGCGTATGTACGGCCTACCGTGTCCACGAACGTTGTATTTCATTTAGTTTTTCTATCTATTATATATATATATACACTGAATATATATGATATATAAATAATTATTTAAATTCTGGAAGTAATTAAATCATGATATAATTAATAACAATATCAAGAACAACAAGTCCAAACATATACGATAAATAAAACAATTTTACCCAAAATGCTGCTTTAACATGGAATTTACAAAAGAACGGGTAATATTAAGACATAAGTGAACCGTATATGATATCATAACAATGAATATGATTCTTTAATAATTCGATGACATTATTTAAATCATTATACAGGAGGTTTGGATATGTACGAATCATATCGGACCTAAGGTAAGGGATAACATTTCCAATCTCATTTTTATCTGAGATTGTTTATTCGTAAGTATTTACTGGGGTTATATTTATCATCCATGTCCTTGTTTTCTAAAAATTTTTTCATGTATTTTTAATTTCCTTTCTACCCATTTTTTACTTTTACTCAATGGTATGTAAGGAATCCTTCTTTTGTTTACCATACGAGGTACTTTTTTACTTTTCCGACCGAAGTATGTGAAGAATGTTTTTTTATCCTATACAGCATGAATGGCTTTTTACGGTTTTATAATGCCTTATTTTCATGAATCTTACTCTACAATATTTCATGATTATTTAAAAAAAATAATTTTCAATTAAAAATGAATGGAATTTTGTGAAATGAAAATGATTTTTAATAATAAAGGATATTTTCCTCAAGAATTCATTTCAAGTGTTTTGTCGAAACTATTTTCCATCTAAGATGAAATTATGATTATGTTTCAAGTATAATGTATCTATTATGGTTTAATTCATCTTATGATGAAATGATATATATTTTTTTTATATAGATTACGTTATGATGGGATGATGTTTATGAAACCCATATATTCTTTGGGTTATGATGAATGAATTATGTTTATTTTGTGGCACAAGTAAGAATGATTTCATAATGAGATGGGTGAGACCTATATCTCCCTCAAATGCATTGGGTAAAGATTTATATCTCCTAAGATAGACATGGCTGGAACGACAAGTTAATCCGGTTCGGTGATACAGGACCGGAATGTGGAGTGAACTCGATTCAGAAAGGGACTTTTTCCACTAAGATGGTCTTGGCAGTAATGCCTTGGCTACTATCGAAATCATAACATGTTCTTAATGTTTCCCACAATTACATGTTTTATTCTCATGCTATTTTATCATGATTAATTTTTCATTATGATCTATGCCATACGTACTGCCATGTTTTATGTCATTGCTCAATATTTTGATGTTTAAATATTATGTTCATGTTTTGAAGTTCAAATGTATATAGTTTGTTTTATTTTCTCCATTCATACCCTTACTGAGCATTTGAGATCACCCTTTATATGTTTTTTTCCCTAGGATATAAAGAAAGGTTTTAGGTAAGAAAAAAAGGACAATCTTTATGGGAGATGTTGAAGATATTTCACCAAGATTAGAAGATTATATTCCGAGTTTTCAAAGACACTAAACTATTACGATCCTTGTGTGTTTGTTTTTGTTATGTATTAGATATTCCGAAAAATTAATGTAATGTCAATGTACATCATTATTTCGGCCTCTATAGTTGGTATCAAAAGAAAGGTTTAGTTAACCTTTGGAAACTAGGATGCGAAAACTTTAGTGAGATCCCTAGAGATATTTATAAGGTATGTCAAGGGATGTCCCTAAGGTTAAGTATAAGTATATATTATAGTCCTAAAATTATTGTAACAATCTTAGAATTAACCCTAAAATGTTATATATTAATGGTACTCCCCCTTTGTTATGTTATTTTCCCTAGAATGATTTTTGCCTCTCACACTATTCTTTTTGGGCTTTAGACGATGGCTAGAACCTGAAGGAACCATGTTGATCAATGTAATGGACAATGTAATGATTGTCTTATTGAACAAACCAACGTTATGGGAGATGGAGTGAAAAATATTATTGCTATACTTACACAAGCTATGAATCATTCTGGACTTAGAAATGAGCAGAGAAGGGAACAATATTCTATTGAGTCCTTCATGAGGCAACACCCACCTTATTTCAGTGGGTCTTCTGATCCACTTGTTGCTGAACAATTGATCAGTAACATTGAAAAGATATTTTCTATACTTCTCTGTTTGGAAAATGAAAATTTCATTCTAGCAATTTACCATTTAGAAGGTGAAGCAGATCAATGGCAGACTCTAATTAAGAATACGAGGCCCCGAGATGTAATTGAATCCATGGAATTGGATGAGTTCAAGAACTTATTTTTCAACAAGTACTTCCCTCTTATTCTTCGAACCAATATGGAAGACGATTTCCTTGAGCTTAAGCAAAATGATGATGAATATTTTGGTATATACGAAGTGAATTTTACAAGGCTTGCAAGGTATGCATCTGGCTTTATCATCCAACCTAAAAGTAAAGTTGATCGATTATTCAGTGGCTTAAAACCAAGTATTCGAAGGGTATTAGCTATAAGAGACTTCAGTATCTATGACGAAATTGTGCGTTGTTCTATCAAGGTAGAAATGGAAGTTGGTGTTACATATCCATCTAATGGTTTTTACAAGAAACAGATGATGGAGTTCAAGGAGAAATCTAAAAATAATGGTGAAAAGAAGATGCATGTTTCTTTATGCGCAAAGTGTTTAAAGAAGCATGGTGGAGACTGTCTTAAAGGGAATAGAAAATGTTTTAAGTGTGGAAAAGAAGGTCATCAAGAAGATAAGTGTCGAATTAATTTAAAAAGGGTTTCAAATTATGTGAATAAAGAAAAGACTACAGAGAATGCACCACCAACACTCAATGCTTCAAGTGTAAGGAAATAGGGCATTATGCTAATCAATGCCCTAATCCATGGGTTAATGATGATCAATGTGAGCAACCTCTTAAGGTAAAGGATAAAGGGAAGTCACATGTGATCACTATTTGTGATGTTGAGTTGGAAAATGATGTTGTGTAATGATTAAGTGTTTATGTAATGGGATTTCAAAATAGTATCATGGAATCTCATTTATGGCATCGTGGAATTTTGGAATATCTATGTATTGGTTTTAAATAATTATATGGTACCGGTAACCATGAAAAGTGATTGAAATATTTTTGGAAAGAATATGATATGCGCATAATGAAGTGATAAAGAAAAAATTAAATGATCTCATGACTGATATAAGGACAAAGTTATATCATTGTTTGAGTATATAGAAATTTTGGGATTTTGGTAAGTGGAAATTGTTAAATTTTGAGAACATTAATTTTTTCACTAAGGTTAAATGGGTATTCATTTTTCAATAGAATACATGATTAAGGTATTCACATGTTTGTATTTTACCAACAAGATATATCGTATGATATATGGGGGATAAATGATGGTTTTCACATGCTCGACAGATGTCATTTCTTGTAATTTGTTTCTTTATACTATGATCTTTGAAAGAAGTATTTTGGATAAGCCTAAATATTGGAATGAATTATGTTGGACATAAATTAGTATTGTTCAAGGATAGAACTTTTTTCGATATTATTGATGGAATGTTATAATAATGTAGTTTTAGAAAAAGGTCAACCTACAGGATGGGCGACAACCCGTCACGTCGGACAAGGCTGTGGGAATCGAACCTGAAACTAAAGTGCGACTGGCCTTTATCTCCTACCACTAGTCTACAAGAAGTCCCTAGTTAGTAGAAACTTGTTTTATTATATTAAGTGGTATGATATATGAAGTATAAGTCCATTTTAGGAACCATATATGATTAATCTCACTATAGATGGACTTATATATATATTTAATAACTTTTTCTATCCTTTTGTTTGAGATAGATGGAATGACCTATCATTCTATCACATGATCTGTTAACACTTTAAAGAAGACAAATTCAATTTCATTTATTTAAGAGATGAAGTGGAAATTGTTCGAGACACAAACAACAGTATGATTGTACCAAAATCAAGTAAGTATTTATTTTAATTCAACAATTTTTCAACTTTAGGGAAATGATCTTGAAAACAAAAAATGTTGTCCTAGTGTCCTTATACCCGATGAATCAGATGGTACCTTAAATCATCTCAAATTTATGGCTTTCTGATTGTTGACTTTTTCATAGCCATGTCCTCTACAACTCTCCATCGGAACTTTATGGTTAGATTCTTCTTCCATATCCATATTTGCACCTATGTTCTCCTATGTGGAAACCCAGTGTTGAGTTAATCTGGGTAACCATTACATTTCATACTTTTAATTTTTAAAATTATGTTTTAGTATTCCTTTTACGATGTGGGTTTTTACAAATGAAACTTTCAAGTAGTAAATGATTTATAACCCCGACGAATTTTTAGGGCGAAATTCATTTTAAGGGGGGTAGAATGTAACACCCCAAGATTTTATGAGGTATATTATTTTTAATTTCTTTGATGTGTTCTATGATACTCTACACCAAGATTAGCTTGTACTATACGCAACACCGTATTAGCTTGCAGTATACGCAACACTATTCTTGGCTCGTGTTACACACAATTTCAAGTTTGTTTTGGGGAAATTATTCTACTCAACATTAAGTATAGATTTTGTTTAATGTATAAATAAAATAAGTTTTGATTATGTTATACGCAACACCAAATAGAGCTTTCACTACACACAGTCCTGACTTGGCTTGCATTACACGCAATCAAGACCTTCCTCGATAGCCTATGTATTACGGAATACCGAGTTCCACTAAACGAGATATTATTATAATATTACTATGAACTAGCCATTATGAATAGTAATACCCACTTTTTGAAATTCTATAAATTTTATCTTTCAAAATGGACTTCATTTTTTGGATCCGGAATATCGAAATTATCCTAGGGTGTAATTTCCATATTTTTCTTAAAACATTCAATTTTTGATGAATAGTGAAAACACTGGATTACTATTTAAAAACTGACTTTTTGTTTAAATAATTATTCATTTTATTTAAATTTATTTTATGTCAAAATTGATCCATAATACCTATATAAGTTCAATGTAATTAATTTGAGTCATTTTATAATAATTTTAGATATATAAAAATTTTATTAAACTTTTCACCGTCTTTTACCAACCTCCTAGGAGAATATGAAAATTTGCATAAAACGTAATTTTAATGCTTCTGTGAGTGGAATGTAGAAAATCCGAGAGACATGATTAATATCAAAGAGTAAAATGTGGTTCAATAAGATAAAAATAGTTTTTGGTGAATAGTAACTTTTTACTTTTATTTACCAGTGTTAAAAGTAAATAGGGTAATTAAGGGTAAAAATGATATTATTATTACCCTAAAACATGTTATAATTCTATTGGATAAGTGTAATTAGACAAAAAATAACCTTAGTAATAAAATATTACCCTTTAGGTCTACTTGGATTAGATTAGTACACTTATTATTATTTTATTTAAAGAAGAGTTAAAATAGTTAAAATCAATGTTTAACAACTAAAACATTTTTAATATAGGGTTATACATAAGATAAATTAGACTATAAATATTAATTAGAAATATAAAAGTATTTCCTAAATAATGGTATTTTATTTCTAATTTTTAGACATTAAATAATTTAATTTATTTATGACACAATGATGATGCAATAATTACCTTTTTAATGAAATATTAACATAATTGATATTATAAATACCCAAATAAATGTAATTTGAGAGTTTTTATGAATTAAAATAATTTTATAGGTTAATATGACATGTTAATATTGATTAAATTATATTTTTTCGAACTAATCATGTTGTTATGATTTTCAAAAAAATCAATTACCAAATATTTCCAAAATTGACATAAAATAGTTTGTAAAACAAATATTTTATTATTAATTGTTATTATATTCCAAGAAATCTATGTTTGGAAAAAATGACTTAGATAAGGTTATATATATTAATAATTAACCACTTGGGGTTCGAACCATCACCACTTTATCTTCAAAAATAAATCAATTTGGAGCTATTATAAATAGAATATGACTTTATTATAAAATAATATTTTAAGTTTTTACAAAGGTTCCCCTCTCCTCCCTTATAAAAAGGGCACCCCTTCCCTCTTCTCTTCACACCCTTTTGAGAATTGAATCTCAGCCAAAACCTACCAATTAATCTTCTAAACCTCTTTAGTTATATCATATAGGTTCTAGTCTTCTCAAAAGACCAACTCTAGTGCCCTAAGAAGAAGTTTAAAGGAGGTGCATCGGGGAAGAGGTAATCTATTCTACAGATTCTTTCAAGTTTCTTTCTTCTTCAACTTCTTATTATTTAGTTGTTTCATTATAATGTAATAACACTAGTATTAATTATATACTGATATGTTATTATAAATATGAAAAAACCCTATTTCACCTTCTATCTATCCTATGGAAAATGAAATCACCGCGCGTGTGTACGTACGGAATACCGTCCCCACCCCGTGGTGTAATCAGTTTTTCCACCACCACCTTACTTGGATGGGTATAATGGTGTAAAGAATAACTATATATGATTATTATAACATCATAATGATTCTAGGATATTATATCATCCACTCTAATTCTATTCAATAAATATGGGAATGATATCATCGCTCGTGCGTATGTATGGATTACCGTCTCCATGACGCGATGAGATTCACATTCCATGTTAACAATTCAAGAATGATTATAAAGTATATATAATAAGTAATCATGAAATATATTACATAATAATGATACTGGATTTATGTAAATATATATATATGTATGTCATCTACTTAATTCCATTCAATTCAATAAGAAAACGAAAAACAATGTTCATGCGTACGTACGGCCTATCATCTCCATGAATGGTGTATTTCATTTCATTTATCTATATATTATATATATATACTGAATATATATGATATATAAATAATTATTTACCTTCTGGAAGTAATTAAATCATGATATAATTTATAATAAAATCAATAACAACAAGTCCAAACATGTATGATAAATAAAACGTTTTTACACAAAATGCCTCCTTAAAATTGAATTTACAAAAGAACGGGTAATATAAAAGCATAAGTGAACAATATATGATATCATAACAATTAATATGATTCTGTAATAAGTCAATGACATTATTTAAATCATTATACAGGAGGTTTGGATACGTACGAAGCATATCGGACCTAAGGTAAGGGATAAATTTTCCAATCTCGTTTTTATCCGAGATTGTTTATTCGTAAGTATTTACTGGGGTTATATTTATCATCCATGTCCATGTTTTTAAAAAATGCTTTCATGTATGTTTAAATCCCTTTTTACCCATTTTTATTTTTACTCCATGGTATGTATGGAAACTTTCTTTTGTTTACCATATGAGGTACTTTTTGACTTTTCCGACCAAAGTACATAAAGAATGTTTTTTAACCTATACGGCGTGAATGGATTTTTACAGTTTTATAATGCCTTATTTACATAATGATTACTCTAAAATATTTCATGATTAATTTCAACAAAATACTTTTATATTAAAATTGAATTGAATTTTGTGGAAAAAATGATTTTGAAGAAAAATGGATATTTTCCTCAAGAATTCATTTCAAGTATTTTGTCAAAAATATTTTCCATCTAAGATGACATTATTATTGTAACGCCCCGACCCCAGTTACCCAGAGTCGGTGCATTATTACATAACATTGGCATGATCACAAGAAAGATCAAATCTCGAAAGACCGATTGATTTAGTAGCCTTGGAAACACTAGATATATTCATAAGTTTTACATTACATCAAAAAAATGAAAAACTAATACAACAACATAATGTTTCCACAATCCACACTATTAACCCCTCATAAAATCCCTGCAGGTCATTCATAACTTACTTCTTCACATCCTGGGAAAAATAAAACATAGAAAAGGGGTGAGCTCAAATGCCCAGTAAGGATAACAATATAGCGGAAACTTTCATAAATAAGAATAAACATTTAAGGCAATGAATTACTAAAACAAAAGCCTTTTAAACTTGAACTTCAACATAGTATGGCAAAAGTAAAATGAAATAATGCCATTTAATTATTCACATGGATATTCTACTAATCGAATAATCACATGCAAAAATCAATAACCACTTTCATAATGTTGGAATGCATAATGCTAAACTTTAATTACTTTTCAAGGCCTCGTCCCAAGACCTTGGGGCTAACTGTAACCGGAACCCAACCCGGAGTGCCTCTAAT
The DNA here is from genome assembly GCA_963277665.1 of Viscum album. Classification (NCBI taxonomy): domain Eukaryota; kingdom Viridiplantae; phylum Streptophyta; class Magnoliopsida; order Santalales; family Viscaceae; genus Viscum; species Viscum album. The sequence continues at coordinate 92,125 of CAUJRU010000476.1, read as the reverse complement.
AACCGGACACCAACCCGGAGTGCCTCTAATAACCGAACACCAACCCGGAGGGCTTACTTTTACCAGTCCCTAACCTGGAGGGCTTACTTTTACCAGTCCCCAACCTGGAGGGCTTACTTTAACTAGTCCCCAACCTGGAACATACTCGTCCAACACATTCATATGAAGTAAAGATTGAAATATAACATAAACATTCTTATTGGAACTAGCATACGAAATGTCAATACTTTCACCATAAACTATGAATGGTATAAAAATAGCACATCCACAGTCAAACATATCACAAAACCTTCAAAACAATATAGAAGTTTTGTATCATAATAAATCAACTTCAAATAATCTTAAAACCCATCAAAGGATGTTGACATAGATGAAATCAAAATTCTATTTAAAGAAATATCTCCTTTTATTTTGAAATCATTTAAGATCCATATAAAATCAAACATTTTCTTTGAAAATAATCTTATAAGCTTTTAAGGGAAGCTTTGATGATTTTATAACGGCGGAAAACAACCGCACCCGCCGTATAAGTTAAAAAAAACATTCTTATCTTAATTCTGTCGAAAAGGTTAAAAAGCACCTTGTTTGGAAAACGACGGAAAGATTCCCTTATAAACCTCTTATAAAAAGTCAAACAAGGGTATAAATGACTTTAACCCATATTCTTTTAAATATTAAAAATGTTTTGAAATACATTTTTAAGAAACATGGATGTGGATGATAACGAGATCCCAGTAGATTATTACGTATAAACAACCTCGGATAATGAAGAGATTGTGAAATAACCCTTACCAGTTTGGTAACTTATGAAACATACAACCCATGAAAGAGGTATCATACAATGAATATGTAAGTACACATAAATTAGAGTGTATTACACAAAGAATATAATTATGGGCAGTACATACACCACACAAAAGGTAATGGTGGCAATATGGCATGAATCTCACGGGAATAAGGAGTGAGATGAAAACCCCTTACCACGTTAATCAACTGAGTCGTATGGCCAAAAGTTAATAACCACCAAATTATTTACAGAATAATATGAATATGATAATATATATCAAATGCCAGTACACAATACACCACTTTCAATAATTTAGTGGCAAATAATGGAAATCTCACGGAATTGAATGTGAGATAAGAAAATCCCTTACCTTGTACTTTTCCTTGGTTGGGGTAGGTTAACCTCCTGTATAATGGTGAAATAATTGTTATTAAATTATACAAGAATCATATACATTAATATGATATCATATATGATCTTTTAACATGGCTTTATTAATAATATCTTAGTATTATCGTCGTTTCGGGTGATAATCGATTCGTTCTTCTTAAATGTTTGGTTACGTAAGACATGTTTGTAATGGATAGATTATATCTTATTCATAATCAGAATGATATTAACATTATTTTTAACCCTAAAATGAGAATAAGACTTGAATGGATACGATGGAGGATGGATCTCACCGCGTTCGTGGAGACGGTAGTCCGTACGTACGCACGAACGCTACATCCATTTAATTTTTATTTTAAAAGAATTGAATCCAAATGATACATAGGTATATTACTATTCCAGTATAATATAATATTTTATATATGTTACTTAAGTTCATTAACACCATCCTTTATACGTTCCATGTGTGGTATGAACGAGTCATATCATTTTAAGGGGGCGGTAGTCCGCACTTCCTCAAATGAAATTATCGTATGTATATACAACATGAAACGAATAATGGTATGAAATAAAATGGAATTACAGAAGCTTATATATAAAATATATATAATTAATATCATATTTAATTATAGTTCCATCATAATGGCCACCATGAGAGGCGGTAAGATGTATTTGAACAATCATCGTTTCGTGAGGCGTTAGTTTGCCATCCACAGAAACATTATGTTCATCATCCATTAGATGGAGTTGTGTGTATGTGTAGTTTGAATCCTTCTTATAACAACATCCTAGTATATTGAGGATACTGGTGTTCTTACAAAAGAAAGGGAATAAAAAGAGTTTGGGGGTTGGAGAAGCAAAATAAATGAAAATAATTTAAGAGAAATCGTTACCTTTAATTTAGGTAACTCACTTTGGTTGGAACCAAATGACTTCCTGAAATGCTTTCTGCCTAAGGGGAAGCTTCAAGGAGGAGGAGAGGGATGTGGGGAGCTTAGTTGGGCAGAGTTTGGACGAGCCAAGTGGCTTGAGAGGTGTGAGGAATGAGTAGAAGTGGTCTCCTTTTATAAGGGAGAAGAGGGGCTCTTTAGGAAAGAGTGAAAGTATTACTTTATAATATAATTATATTCGGTTTATAATGGTCCAAAAAATCATTGAGGTAGAAGATAAGATGACTCATATTCTAAATAACATCAACCAATAAGAATTGGACAGGTTTTAGATAATATTTTAATCATTATAATCTTATTTATTTAAAGGATTTATTAATGAGGTAAACATTGCATCATTATTGTGTCATTAATAATTTAAATTATTTGATGTCTAAAAATTATAAATAAAATATCATTATGTATTAAATCTTTTTAGCTTTCTAATTAATATTTATAATCGAAGATCCAACATGTATAACCCTATGTAAAAATTGTTCTTCTAAAAGATGTAAGCTTATGCCATTTTTATTTTTATTTTAACTTTATTAATATAAAGTGTCCCTACCACATACAAGTGGATCCAAGGGGTCCCCAAATTGACCCAAGGATGCTCATGGTCGGGTATGTGTCCACCAATAAGGTTAGGACACGTTTTAGGTTAATTTTGTATTATTATAATATTATTTTTTAACCCTTATTTACCGGATTTTCCCTTAACCATGGTAAATAAAATATTTACCACAGTAATTATTCAAAATGTCTAAAAATAAAAGTTACCTATTTACACAATTTGGACATCCTGATTCCAAATATGGAATCCATTTTTCTAAATTCAAAACACAGAAGTGGCAGAAATTAATTTAAAATTAATTCCCGCTGTCAAAACAAAAAGCGTGTTTTTAAGAGGTAATAACTATCAAAAGATTGACACTTGTTTATGTTCGGTTTAATTGTAAAATTATGTACAATGACCAACATTATATTAAATGGTAAAAATATATTCTAAATATACTTTAAAACTACTAAAATTCATAATTTATCACTAATAATTATTTTGATTAAAAAAGTTGTTTTTAATTAAAATTTAGTAATTTTCACTATTCATCAAAATATGAAAGTTATCCGAAAAGTACCAAAATTTCACCTTAGGCTAAATTTGATATTCCGAATCCAAAAATGAAGTCCATTTTAAAATATAAAATATATATAATTTCAAAATTTAGGTATTACTATTCATAACGGCTAGTTTGATTGGTTGTGGCGTGTGTTAAAACTCAAGGTTGCGTACAACACACGCTACTATTTTATTCAAAGGAAAGCGTACCGTGGAAGCTTGGGATGTTTCATTTTAAATTTTTTTTGATGTCCCAATTTATTCATATAGTTTAAAATATTTTATTTAAAAAGGTTTCACTATTAAAGTTGATAAAAGTGCAATACTGAAAATGAATCTGTTCTTGCATTATGACTAAGAAACTCATAATAGGGATTCTAAAATTATAAGGATTATATAAAGTTCAAAATGTTGTTAATACTATTCATGACCTCTTTTAATGGCTTTTTTTGTACGTCATGGTGTGATTGAACTCGGTGTTGCGTGTAGTGCAAGTTATTGAATTATTTTTAAGAAATAACACACTATGAAATCCTGGGGTGTTACATTCTCCCCTCCTTCAATAAATTGCGTCCTCGCAATTTGAAATTGTTCTTCGAAAATAAAAGGTTGAAAATAGAAAATATCTTTGTGGGAAAACCCACATCGGAAATTAGGTTACTAAAATTTAGTCTTAATATGAGGAAAAGAGAAATGAAAGAGTCACCACCAAATTATGATCTCGATTAGGAGAACATTGGTGGCAATTATAGACATATAATTGGAGGAAAAACGTAAATATTTATAGGTAGTGATTGAGATCATCAATCACAAACAAGTGTATAATTGAGGTCCTTAAATTCATCAATCTATGATGATTTGAAATACCATCGGTTCAACAAAACATAGGGTATTAGGATAACACATTTTTGACGTTTCAAAATATCTTAGTTGAAATCCCACATCGAAAAATGAATTAATGAGGCCTCTATTTAAAATAAAGATTCGAACGTATGAAGATTACCGAAAATAACACATACTAGGGGTCCATGTAGGAAAATATGGATATGGAAGAAAAATCTAACCATCAATTATCTGATGGAGAGTGGTAGAGAACATGGCTATGAAAAGGCCAACAATCCCAAAGCCATTATTTAGTGATGATTTAAGGTATCATCTAGGAAAACATTTTTGTTATAAGTTTCTTTTCTTAATGTTGAGGAATTTATTTATGAGATTGGCTAAGATCATAAGGAGATATACTTACTTTATAATTAGTGTTTTATCCATTAATAAATTTCTACCACAAACTCATCTTTCACTCTAAAAGATAATAGAATGTAAAAAAAATTCTATTTACACTATTTGTATAGGGTTCCAAAATAATCGAATTTATAATTCATCTACATGATCTTTTAATAAAAACTACATTATTTAATCTAGGACATCTCGTGGGCCAGTGGTAGGTGATACACCCTTGTCGCCCTTCGGTTGCGGGTTCAAGTCTCGCAGCCTTTCCGGACGCGACGGGTTGCCGCCCCACCTCTGGGTTGTCCTTTTATGGAAATCCAAAATAATCCAAACTAGAACTATCCAAAATACTTCTATCCAAACTCACAGTCCAACATTTATAAGGAAGGTAAACATAATATAGATCCTTTTTACCCCGTAATAGCATATGAATACCTTCATCATGTATTACCGTATTCCTTATTGATTACATTCATGTTCCTTTATTCCATATAGAATGCTGGATATACTTCATTAATCCAAAAATGTTTTAAACCCCAACAATGATGGAATATACAAATCATTAATCAGCTTCAAGGTAGTCAATAATATCCAATATAATTTATCCAAATCAATCATGTATTATTCTAAAATCACTACCTCAGTATCAGAACTATATTATGATTTATCATTCTCTCAACCATATATTTTCCAAAAATTTATCTTGCTATTGAGTCACTTTTCTTTGTTCCACACATTCTCAAGTCCTTAATGAAATAGTACTGCAGTACAATCCTTATATACTCCATGATTATTGTAACAAGTACATTGTTGATACAACACTCAATTGACATAATCAACATAAGAACTCTAATCATTCCTCTTCATCTGTGGTAGTATCATAACATGATTATTATCCAATAACATCATTTGAGGCATAGTCTGATGACTGGGACATAGGTTCGTGTAGTGTCCAAACTCCTTGCAAATGAAGCATTGTACATTTAAAACCATTTTCTTACCCTTGCAGTCACGTACTTTGTGCCATTTTCCTCCACACTTATAACAAACTCTCATTCCTTTCAGGCAAGTTCCAGGGTGTTTCTTTCCACAGTTACCACATATGGGAAAATTCTTCTTTTCCCTTTTCCCTTTATCCATCTTTCTCTCTTCCATCCTTTTCTTCTCTTGATTCCCTTCAAAGCCATAGGACTCAGTAAACTCTTTACTTATCTTATCAACACATGATATTATTTCTTCATATGATGATAATACATGGGAGAATATTTCTCTCATAAATTCTAGCTTAAGACCATGAAAGATATGATCCTTCCTTCTCTTTGAATCATCTGTATTTCTGGAGTTCTCATTCCTTCTACTGGGCGCCATTTCTAAACAATGGCATAAACTAGATCAGTTTATGAATCAAAATACATAATCCCATACTTATAAAACACTTAACATAAATTGAACTATTTATGGATATAATCCATAATCATAAAAATGTTTTTTTTGAGGAATTATATACTCATAAACCCTTCATAATGATTTGTAAAGAAAATGAGAGTTATCCTAAGCATATCCCCCGGGAGTGTCGTAACCAAGAGTGCAGCAAGGCCCGTTGTCGTGCACCAGTTCCCGTTCGAGTCTAGCTCAAAGCAGTGTTTTCGGGTTTTACCCCTAGGTACATCTGTGCCAGAGCCGCCTCTACCTGCTCGTATCCAGACAGGGATGTATTGCTCGGAAAACTCACAAAATCTCTACAATACCAAAATTCTAGGAAGTTATTCTATACTAATCCTCAAAGTTCATCTTAGGTATACGTGCTCTAATCAGAGTTTATCTAAATCTAGCTTCCAAGGTTTGTACTAAACTTCCTCTGATACCAACTGTAACGCCCCGACCCCAGTTACCCAGAGTCGGTGCATTATTACATAACATTGGCATGATCACAAGAAAGATCAAATCTCGAAAGACCGATTGGTTTAGTAGCCTTGGAAACACTAGATATATTCATAAGTTTTACATTACATCAAAAAAATGAAAAACTAATACAACAACATAATGTTTCCACAATCCACACTATTAACCCCTCATAAAATCCCTGCAGGTCATTCATAACTTACTTCTTCACATCCTGGGAAAAATAAAACATAGAAAATGGGTGAGCTCAAATGCCCAGTAAGGATAACAATATAGCGGAAACTTTCATAAATAAGAATAAACATTTAAGGCAATGAATTACTAAAACAAAAGCCTTTTAAACTTGAACTTCAACATAGTATGGCAAAAGTAAAATGAAATAATGCCATTTACTTATTCACATGGATATTCTACTAATCGAATAATCACATGCAAAAATCAATAACCACTTTCATAATGTTGGAATGCATAATGCTAAACTTTAATTACTTTTCAAGGCCTCGTCCCAAGACCTTGGGGCTAACTGTAACCGGAACCCAACCCGGAGTGCCTCTAATAACCGGACACCAACCCGGAGTGCCTCTAATAACCGGACACCAACCCGGAGTGCCTCTAATAACCGGACACCAACCCGGAGGGCTTACTTTTACCAGTCCCTAACCTGGAGGGCTTACTTTTACCAGTCCCCAACCTGGAGGGCTTACTTTAACCAGTCCCCAACCTGGAACATACTTGTCCAACACATTCATATGAAGTAAAGATTGAAATATAACATAAACATTCTTATTGGAACTAGCATACGAAATGTCAATACTTTCACCATAAACTATGAATGGTATAAAAATAGCACATCCACAGTCAAACATATCACAAAACCTTCAAAACAATATAGAAGTTTTGTATCATAATAAATCAACTTCAAATAATCTTAAAACCCATCAAAGGATGTTGACATAGATGAAATCAAAATTCTTTTTAAAGAAATATCTCCTTTTATTTTGAAATCATTTAAGATCCATATAAAATCAAACATTTTCTTTGAAAATAATCTTATAAGCTTTTAAGGGAAGCTTTGATGATTTTATAATGGCGGAAAATAACCGCACCCGCCGTATAAGTTAAAAAAAACATTCTTATCTTAATTCTGTCGAAAAGGTTAAAAAGCACCTTGTTTGGAAAACGACGGAAAGATTCCCTTATAAACCTCTTATAAAAAGTCAAACAAGGTTATAAATGACTTTAACCCATATTCTTTTAAATATTAAAAATGTTTTGAAATACATTTTGAAGAAACATGGATGTGGATGATAACGAGATCCCAGTAGATTATTACGTATAAACAACCTCGGATAATGAAGAGATTGTGAAATAACCCTTACCAGTTTGGTAACTTATGAAACATACAACCCATGAAAGAGGTATCATACAATGAATATGTAAGTACACATAAATTAGAGTGTATTACACAAAGAATATAATTATGGGCAGTACATACACCACACAAAAGGTAATGGTGGCAATATGGCATGAATCTCACGGGAATAAGGAGTGAGATGAAAACCCCTTACCACGTTAATCAACTGAGACGTATGGCCAAAAGTTAATAACCACCAAATTATTTACAGAATAATATGAATATGATAATATATATCAAATGCCAGTACACAATACACCACTTTCAATAATTTAGTGGCGAATAATGGAAATCTCACGGAATTGAATGTGAGATAAGAAAATCCCTTACCTTGTACTTTTCCTTGGTTGGGGTAGGTTAACCTCCTGTATAATGGTGAAATAATTGTTATTAAATTATACAAGAATCATATACATTAATATGATATCATATATGATCTTTTAACATTGCTTTATTAATAATATCTTAGTATTATCGTCGTTTCGGGTGATAATCGATTCGTTCTTCTTAAATGTTTGGTTACGTAAGACATGTTTGTAATGGATAGATTATATCTTATTCATAATCAGAATGATATTAACATTATTTTTAACCCTAAAATGAGAATAATACTTGAATGTATACGATGGAGGATGGATCTCACCGCGTTCGTGGAGACGGTAGTCCATACGTACGCACGAACGCTACATCCATTTAATTTTTATTTTAAAATAATTGAATCCAAATGATACATAGGTATATTACTATTCCAGTATAATATAATATTTTATATATGTTACTTAAGTTCATTAACACCATCCTTTATACGTTCCATGTGTGGTATGAACGAGTCATATCATTTTAAGGGGGTGGTAGTCCGCACTTCCTCAAATGAAATTATCGTATGTATATACAACATGAAACGAATAATGGTATGAAATAAAATGGAATTACAGAAGCTTATATATAAAATATATATCATTAATATCATATTTAATTATAGTGCCATCATAATGGCCACCATGAGAGGCGGTAAGATGTATTTGAACAATCATCGTTTCGTGAGGCGTTAGTTTGCCATCCACAGAAACATTATGTTCATCATCCATTAGATGGAGTTGTGTGTATGTGTAGTTTGAATCCTTCTTATAACAACATCCTAGTATATTGAGGATACTGGTGTTCTTACAAAAGAAAGGAAATAAAAAGAGTTTGGGGGTTGGAGAAGCAAAATAAATGAAAATAATTTAAGAGAAATCGTTACCTTTAATTTAGGTAACTCACTTTGGTTGGAACCAAAGGACTTCTTGAAATGCTTTCTGCCTAAGGGGAAGCTTCAAGGAGGAGGAGAGGGATGTGGGGAGCTTAGTTGGGCAGAGTTTGGACGAGCCAAGTGGCTTGAGAGGTGTGAGGAATGAGTAGAAGTGGTCTCCTTTTATAAGGGAGAAGAGGGGCTCTTTAGGAAAGAGTGAAAGTATTACTTTATAATATAATTATATTCGGTTTATAATGGTCCAAAAAATCATTGAGGTCGAAGATAAGATGACTCATATTCTAAATAACATCAACCAATAAGAATTGGACAGGTTTTAGATAATATTTTAATCATTATAATCTTATTTATTTAAATGATTTATTAATGAGGTAAACATTGCATCATTATTGTGTCATTAATAATTTAAATTATTTGATGTCTAAAAATTATAAATAAAATATCATTATGTATTAAATCGTTTTAGCTTTCTAATTAATATTTATAATCGAAGATCCAACATGTATAACCCTATGTAAAAATTGTTCTTCTAAAAGATGTAAGCTTATTCCATTTTTATTTTTATTTTAACTTTATTAATATAAAGTGTCCCTACCACATACAAGTGGATCCAAGTGGTCCCCAAATTGACCCAAGGATGCTCATGGTCGGGTATGTGTCCACCAATAAGGTTAGGACACGTTTTAGGTTAATTTTGTATTATTATAATATTATTTTTTAACCCTTATTTACCGGATTTACCCTTAACCATGGTAAATAAAATATTTACCACAGTAATTATTCAAAATGTCTAAAAATAAAAGTTACCTATTTACACAATTTGGACATCCTGATTCCAAATATGGAATCCATTTTTCTAAATTCAAAACACAGAAGTGGCAGAAATTTATTTAAAATTAATTCCCGCTGTCAAAACAAAAAGCGTGTTTTTAAGAGGTAATAACTATCAAAAGATTGACACTTGTTTATGTTCGGTTTAATTGTAAAATTATGTACAATGACCAACATTATATTAAATGGTAAAAATATATTCTAAATATACTTTAAAAATACTAAAATTCATAATTTATCACTATTAATTATTTTGATTAAAAAAGTTGTTTTTAATTAAAATTTAGTAATTTTCACTATTTATCAAAATATGAAAGTTATCCGAAAAGTACCAAAATTTCACCTTAGGCTAAATTCGATATTCCGAATCCAAAAATAAAGTCCATTTTAAAATATAAAATATATATAATTTCAAAATTTAGGTATTACTATTCATAACGGCTAGTTTGATTGGTTGTGGCGTGTGTTAAAACTCAAGGTTGCGTACAACACACGCTACTATTTTATTCAAAGGAAAGCGTACTATGGAAGCTTGGGATGTTTCATTTTAAATTTTTTTTTGATGTCCCAATTTATTCAGATAGTTTAAAATATTTTATTTAAAAAGGTTTCACTATTAAAGTTGATAAAAGTGCAATACTGAAAATGAATCTGTTCTTGCATTATGACTAAGAAACTCATAATAGGGATTCTAAAATTATAAGGATTATATAAAGTTCAAAATGTTGTTAATACTATTCATGACCTCTTTTAATGGCTTTTTTTGTACGTCATGGTGTGATTGAACTCGGTGTTGCGTGTAGTGCAAGTTATTGAATTATTTTTAAGAAATAACACACTATGAAATCCTGGGGTGTTACATTCTCCCCTCCTTCAATAAATTGCGTCCTCGCAATTTGAAATTGTTCTTCGAAAATAAAAGGTTGAAAATAGAAAATATCTTTGTGGGAAAACCCACATCGGAAATTAGGTTACTAAAATTTAGTCTTAATATGAGGAAAAGAGAAATGAAAGAGTCACCACCAAATTATGATCTCGATTAGGAGAACATTGGTGGCAATTATAGACATATAATTGGAGGAAAAACGTAAATATTTATAGGTAGTGATTGAGATCATCAATCACAAACAAGTGTATAATTGAGGTCCTTAAATTCATCAATCTATGATGATTTGAAATACCATCGGTTCAACAAAACATAGGGTATTAGGATAACACATTTTTGACGTTTCAAAATATCTTAGTTGAAATCCCACATCGAAAAATGAATTAATGAGGCCTCTATTTAAAATAAAGATTCGAACGTATGAAGATTACCGAAAATAACACATACTAGGGTTCCATGTAGGAAAATATGGATATGGAAGAAAAATCTAACCATCAATTATCTGATGGAGAGTGGTAGAGAACATGGCTATGAAAAGGCCAACAATCCCAAAGCCATTATTTAGTGATGATTTAAGGTATCATCTAGGAAAAATTTTTTGTTATAAGTTTCTTTTCTTAATGTTGAGGAATTTATTTATGAGATTGGCTAAGATCATAAGGAGATATACTTACTTTATAATTAGTGTTTTATCCATTAATAAATTTCTACCACAAACTCATCTTTCACTCTAAAAGATAATAGAATGTAAAAAAAATTCTATTTACACTATTTGTATAGGGTTCCAAAATAAACGAATTTATAATTCATCTACATGATCTTTTAATAAAAACTACATTATTTAATCTAGGACATCTCGTGGGCCAGTGGTAGGTGATACACCCTTGTCGCCCTTCGGTTGCGGGTTCAAGTCTCGCAGCCTTGCCGGACGCGACGGGTTGCCGCCCCACCTCTGGGTTGTCCTTTTATGGAAATCCAAAATAATCCGAACTAGAACTATCCAAAATACTTCTATCCAAACTCACAGTCCAACATTTATAAGGAAGGTAAACATAATATAGATCCTTTTTACCCCGTAATAGCATATGAATACCTTCATCATGTATTACCGTATTCCTTATTGATTACATTCATGTTCCTTTATTCCATATAGAATGCTGGATATACTTCATTAATCCAAAAATGTTTTAAACCCCAACAATGATGGAATATACAAATCATTAATCAGCTTCAAGGTAGTCAATAATATCCAATATAATTTATCCAAATCAATCATGTATTATTCTAAAATCACTACCTCAGTATCAGAACTATATTATGATTTATCATTCTCTCAACCATATATTTTCCAAAAATTTATCTTGCTATTGAGTCACTTTTCTTTGTTCCACACAATCTCAAGTCCTTAATGAAATAGTACTGCAGTACAATCCTTATATACTCCATGATTATTGTAACAAGTACATTGTTGATACAACACTCAATTGACATAATCAACATAAGAACTCTAATCATTCCTCTTCATCTGTGGTAGTATCATAACTTGATTATTATCCAATAACATCATTTGAGGCATAGTCTGATGACTGGGACATAAGTTCGCGTAGTGTCCAAACTCCTTGCAAATGAAGCATTGTACATTTAAAACCATTTTCTTACCCTTGCAGTCACGTACTTTGTGCCATTTTCCTCCACACTTATAACAAACTCTCATTCCTTTCCGGAAAGTTCCAGGGTGTTTCTTTCCACAGTTACCACATATGGGAAAATTCTTCTTTTCCCTTTTCCCTTTATCCATCTTTCTCTCTTCCATCCTTTTCTTCTCTTGATTCCCTTCAAAGCCATAGGACTCAGTAAACTCTTTACTTATCTTATCAACAAATGATATTATTTCTTCATATGATGATAATACATGGGAGAATATTTCTCTTATAAATTCTATCTTAAGACCATGAAAGATATGATCCTTCCTTCTCTTTGAATCATGTGTATTTCTGGAGTTCTCATTCCTTCTACTGGGCGCCATTTCTAAACAATGGCATAAACTAGATCAGTTTATGAATCAAAATACATAATCCCATACTTATAAAACACTTAACATAAATTGAACTATTTATGGATATAATCCATAATCATAAAAATGTTTTTTTTTGAGGAATTATATACTCATAAACCCTTCATAATGATTTGTAAAGAAAATGAGAGTTATCCTAAGCATATCCCCCGGGAGTGTCGTAACCAAGAGTGCAGCAAGGCCCGTTGTCGTGCACCAGTTCCCGTTCGAGTCTAGCTCAAAGCGGTGTTTTCGGGTTTTACCCCTAGGTACATCTGTGCCAGAGCCGCCTCTACCTGCTCGTATCCAGACAGGGATGTATTGCTCGGAAAACTCACAAAATCTCTACAATACCAAAATTCTAGGAAGTTATTCTATACTAATCCTCAAAGTTCATCTTAGGTCTACGTGCTCTAATCAGATTTTATCTAAATCTAGCTTCCAAGGTTTGTACTAAACTTCCTCTGATACCAACTGTAACGCCCCGACCCCAGTTACCCAGAGTCGGTGCATTATTACATAACATTGGCATGATCACAAGAAAGATCAAATCTCGAAAGACCGATTGGTTTAGTAGCCTTGGAAACACTAGATATATTCATAAGTTTTACATTACATCAAAAAAATGAAAAACTAATACAACAACATAATGTTTCCACAATCCACACTATTAACCCCTCATAAAATCCCTGCAGGTCATTCATAACTTACTTCTTCACATCCTGGGAAAAATAAAACATAGAAAAGGGGTGATCTCAAATGCCCAGTAAGGATAACAATATAGCGGAAACTTTCATAAATAAGAATAAACATTTAAGGCAATGAATTACTAAAACAAAAGCCTTTTAAACTTGAACTTCAACATAGTATGGCAAAAGTAAAATGAAATAATGCCATTTACTTATTCACATGGATATTCTACTAATCGAATAATCACATGCAAAAATCAATAACCACTTTCATAATGTTGGAATTCATAATTCTAAACTTTAATTACTTTTCAAGGCCTCGTCCCAAGACCTTGGGGCTAACTGTAACCGGAACCCAACCCGGAGTGCCTCTAATAACCGGACACCAACCCGGAGTGCCTCTAATAACCGGACACCAACCCGGAGTGCCTCTAATAACCGGACACCAACCCGGAGGGCTTACTTTTACCAGTCCCTAACCTGGAGGGCTTACTTTTACCAGTCCCCAACCTGGAGGGCTTACTTTAACCAGTCCCCAACCTGGAACATACTTGTCCAACACATTCATATGAAGTAAAGATTGAAATATAACATAAACATTCTTATTGGAACTAGCATACGAAATGTCAATACTTTCACCATAAACTATGAATGGTATAAAAATAGCACATCCACAGTCAAACATATCACAAAACCTTCAAAACAATATAGAAGTTTTTTATCATAATTAATCAACTTCAAATAATCTTAAAACCCATCAAAGGATGTTGACATAGATGAAATCAAAATTCTTTTTAAAGAAATATCTCCTTTTATTTTGAAATCATTTAAGATCCATATAAAATCAAACATTTTCTTTGAAAATAATCTTATAAGCTTTTAAGGGAAGCTTTGATGATTTTATAACGGTGGAAAATAACCGCACCCGCCGTATAAGTTAAAAAAACATTCTTATCTTAATTCTGTCGAAAAGGTTAAAAAGCACCTTGTTTGGAAAACGACGGAAAGATTCCCTTATAAACCTCTTATAAAAAGTCAAACAAGGGTATAAATGACTTTAACCCATATTCTTTTAAATATTAAAAATGTTTTGAAATACATTTTGAAGAAACATGGATGTGGATGATAACGAGATCCCAGTAGATTATTACGTATAAACAACCTCGGATAATGAAGAGATTGTGAAATAACCCTTACCAGTTTGGTAACTTATGAAACATACAACCCATGAAAGAGGTATCATACAATGAATATGTAAGTACACATAAATTAGAGTGTATTACACAAATAATATAATTATGGGCAGTACATACACCACACAAAAGGTAATGGTGGCAATATGGCATGAATCTCACGGGAATAAGGAGTGAGATGAAAACCCCTTACCACGTTAATCAACTGAGTCGTATGGCCAAAAGTTAATAACCACCAAATTATTTACAGAATAATATGAATATGATAATATATATCAAATGCCAGTACACAATACACCACTTTCAATAATTTAGTGGCGAATAATGGAAATCTCACGGAATTGAATGTGAGATAAGAAAATCCCTTACCTTGTACTTTTCCTTGGTTGGGGTAGGTTAACCTCCTGTATAATGGTGAAATAATTGTTATTAAATTAAACAAGAATCATATACATTAATATGATATCATATATGATCTTTTAACATTGCTTTATTAATAATATCTTAGTATTATCGTCGTTTTGGGTGATAATCGATTCGTTCTTCTTAAATGTTTGGTTACGTAAGACATGTTTGTAATGGATAGATTATATATTATTCATAATCAGAATGATATTAACATTATTTTTAACCCTAAAATGAGAATAAGACTTGAATGGATACGATGGAGGATGGATCTCACCGCGTTCGTGGAGACGGTAGTCCGTACGTACGCACGAACGCTACATCCATTTAATTTTTATTTTAAAAGAATTGAATCCAAATGATACATAGGTATATTACTATTCCAGTAAAATATAATATTTTATATATGTTACTTAAGTTCATTAACACCATCCTTTATACGTTCCATGTGTGGTATGAACGAGTCATATCATTTTAAGGGGGCGGTAGTCCGCACTTCCTCAAATGAAATTATCGTATGTATATACAACATGAAATGAATAATGGTATGAAATAAAATGGAATTAAAGAAGCTTATATATAAAATATATATCATTAATATCATATTTAATTATAGTGCCATCATAATGGCCACCATGAGAGGCGCTAAGATGTATTTTAACAATCATCGTTTCGTGAGGCGTTAGTTTTCCATCCACAGAAACATTATGTTCATCATCCATTAGATGGAGTTGTGTGTATGTGTAGTTTGAATCCTTCTTATAACAACATACTAGTATATTGAGGATACTGGTGTTCTTACAAAATAAAGGAAATAAAAAGATTTTGGGGGTTGGAGAAGCAAAATAAATGAAAATAATTTAAGAGAAATCGTTACCTTTAATTTAGGTAACTCACTTTGGTTGGAACCAAAGGACTTCTTGAAATGCTTTCTGCCTAAGGGGAAGCTTCAAGGAGGAGGAGAGGGATGTGGGGAGCTTAGTTGGGCAGAGTTTGGACGAGCAAAGTGGCTTGAGAGGTGTGAGGAATGAGTAGAAGTGGTCTCCTTTTATAAGGGAGAAGAGGGGCTCTTTAGGAAAGAGTGAAAGTATTACTTTATAATATAATTATATTCGGTTTATAATGGTCCAAAAAATCATTGAGGTCGAATATAAGATGACTCATATTCTAAATAACATCAACCAATAAGAATTGGACAGGTTTTAGATAATATTTTAATCATTATAATCTTATTTATTTAAATGATTTATTAATGAGGTAAACATTTCATCATTATTGTGTCATTAATAATTTAAATTATTTGATGTCTAAAAATTATAAATAAAATATCATTATGTAGTAAATATTTTTATCTTTCTAATTAATATTTATAATCGAATATCCAACATGTATAACCCTATGTAAAAATTGTTCTTCTAAAAGATGTAAGCTTATGCCATTTTTATTTTTATTTTAACTTTATTAATATAAAGTGTCCCTACCACATACAAGTGGATCCAAGGGGTCCCCAAATTGACCCAAGGATGCTCATGGTCGGGTATGTGTCCAAAAATAAGGTTAGGACACGTTTTAGGTTAATTTTGTATTATTATAATATTATTTTTTAACCCTTATTTACCGGATTTACCCTTAACCATGGTAAATAAAATATTTACCACAGTAATTATTCAAAATGTCTAAAAATAAAAGTTACCTATTTACACAATTTGGACATCCTGATTCCAAATATAGAATCCATTTTTCTAAATTCAAAACACAGAAGTGGCAGAAATTAATTTAAAATTAATTCCCGCTGTCAAAACAAAAAGCGTGTTTTTAAGAGGTAATAACTATCAAAAGATTGACACTTGTTTATGTTCGGTTTAATTGTAAAATTATGTACAATGACCAACATTATATTAAATGGTAAAAATATATTCTAAATATACTTTAAAACTACTAAAATTCATATTTTATCACTATTAATTATTTTGATTAAAAAAGTTGTTTTTAATTAAAATTTAGTAATTTTCACTATTCATCAAAATATGAAAGTTATCCGAAAAGTACCAAAATTTCACCTTAGGCTAAATTCGGTATTCCGAATCCAAAAATGAAGTCCATTTTAAAATATAAAATATATATAATTTCAAAATTTAGGTATTACTATTCATAATGGCTAGTTTGATTGGTTGTGGCGTGTGTTAAAACTCAAGGTTGCGTACAACACACGCTACTATTTTATTCAAAGGAAAGCGTACCGTGGAAGCTTGGGATGTTTCATTTTAAATTTTTTTTTGATGTCCCAATTTATTCAGATAGTTTAAAATATTTTATTTAAAAAGGTTTCACTATTAAAGTTGATAAAAGTGCAATACTGAAAATGAATCTGTTCTTGCATTATGACTAAGAAACTCATAATAGGGATTCTAAAATTATAAGGATTATATAAAGTTCAAAATGTTGTTAATACTATTCATGACCTCTTTTAATGGCTTTTTTTTGTACGTCATGGTGTGATTGAACTCGGTGTTGCGTGTAGTGCAAGTTATTGAATTATTTTTAAGAAATAACACACTATGAAATCCTGGGGTGTTACAATTATTATGTTTCAAGTATAATGTATCTATTATGGTTTGATTTATCTTATGATAAAATTGTATACATTCTTTTATATGGATTACGTTATGATGGGATGATGTTTATGAAACCCATTTATTCTTTGGGTTATGATGAATGAATTATGTTTATTTTGTGGCACAAGTAAGAATGATTTCATAATGAGATGGGTGGGACCTATGTCTCCCTCCAATGAATTGGGTAAACATTTATATCTCATGAGATAAACATGGATGGAATGGAAAGTTAATCCGGTTTAGTGATACAGGACTGGAACGAGGAGTGAACTTGATTCAGAAAGGGAATTTGTCCACTAAGATGGTCTTGGCAGCAATGCCTCAGCTACTATAGAACTCATAACATGTGCTTAATGGTTTCCAGTATTACATGTTTTATTACCATGCTATTTTATCATGATTAATGTTTCTCTATAATCTATTCTTTACGTACTTCCATGTTTTATGTCATTGCTCAAGTTTTTTATGTTTGAATATTATGTTCATGTTTTGAAGTTCAAATGTATATGGTTAGTTTTATTTTCTGCATGCTTACCCTTACTGAGAATTTGAGCTCACCCTTTATATGTTTTCCTTTCCACAGGATATAAAGAAAGGTTTTACATAAGAAAAAAAAGGAATATCTTTATGGGAGATGTTCAAGATCTTTCACCAAGATTAGAAGATTATATTCCAAGTTTCCAAAGACACTAAACTATTACGGTCCTTGTGTTTTTTTATGTATTAGATATTCCAAAAAAGTAATGTAATGTCCATGTACGTCAATATTTTGGCCTCTACAAGCAATACTGGGCATCACATCGGGAATATAAATACCAAGATGGACACATCCTAATAAGAAAGGTTCTAGAAATGATACACCATACGCATAGGAGTCACCCATCTCAGCTCCCATGAATGCACCAAAGACTCCCATTCCTCAACCCCTTAAAATACAATAAAAAAATAACTAAAATATCAAAATAAAGAATGAGAAACATTGATCACTAAAACAAGATAATCTCTATGATAGCTAAGCTTTTACCAAGAGACTCAAGGGAAACCCAAAGACAAAAACCAACCAAAGGCTCTCATGAAAATTGAAATTCACAATGAGGTTTTTTGAGTTTTCCACTAACTTGGAGTCTGAGAAAGGAATTTAAATAGAATACCACACTCCCTAACCACATGAGACACCACTCAGAAACACCCTAAGATAAGAACATAGTGAATCCCATTGAAACATTTGGGGGGGGTATCCAATCAATCAACACCATCAAATTTATATTAAAACATATCAAAATTAAACTCACCCAAAATTGGGTAAATCATTATAATTGGGAAAATCCTTGAGAAACCAAATCACCATCATCTATATTTGTAAAATAAAACACCAAACCAACAATAAAATCACATTTTAAAATAAAAAAATAAATATTTGAATGATATATTTCAAAATCCCTTCAAAACCAAGAAGTTTCCTCATTTTCAAAGAATAAAAAAATTGAAGAGTATTTAGTTAATTTTGAAAACCAAATGAAATAAATTTCAAATTATTCAAAAAATTCCTTTATAAATCTGAAAATCGACTATATCTTCTAAAAATAAATTTCTAAGATAAAATATATGTTAAAATTTCAAAATGAAACCATATATCCAAATTGAAACCATTAAAAAAACCCTAAATTCCATTTTTAAACTAAGATGAAATTAAAATATTTTTACCGCATTTTCAAAGAGTTTTTATTTGAATAACTCTATTAATTTTCAATAAAGACTAAAATTTTCAATATAAAACCTTTAAATATTATATTCAAACATTTAAATTTCTATAATTTCAATGATTTATATTAATTTTTTTCAAAACACAATCATTTATTTTTTTCAATGAATCATGGAAACAAAAAAATCAAATAAATAACATTACACAACATTAAACTGTATAATAGGGGATAGTGGCTGTGCATGAATGGGCCAAATGATTTACCATGCCATGTTCCAAGCATGTAACCACCAATGAATGACATATCAAACTATACAATCATGCTTCACATGGATTTTTGGGCCACGTGAGCTCACTTTGTGATGCCAGTACACTTTTATTATCATCTCTCAAAACATATAAACCATTTAAAAAACCCGAACACCTGAATATATAAAAGTATCAAGCCTGAATTCCCATGGTAACACAAGGTTCAACACTAAAAGTATTATCCAGACACGTTTTCATACCTACACCAAGAGTCCTAAAAATAAAATCTCTATCTAATTTTAATACCAAAATAATAAAGGGTGCTATTACAATTTTTTTCAAGAACCAACCCAATTCGTCCCTCCTTTGAATGCCTAATATGGACCGTGATATATTTGAGGTGCATTCGTGATCAACCAATGGTGGTTACAAGTGCCATGCGCATCATAATTAACAAGTTGGAATGATTTCAACCAATAAATAATTAAGAATAGATGCATTGTAAATTAAATAAAATTTCCACATGAACTATCCATTCATCTGATTTCCACACCAAAAGGAAAATGATGGAAACAATAAACAGACAATAGAATATAAAAGACCTAGACAAAGAGGAAAAAAATCCCTCTATCACCCACAATATCCCTCTAATGCAAGGAAAAGACACACAAAAATATTCCATTGGATGAATTTTCTTTAGACACCAACATATATAATTACCCTCTATACATAAAAAAGTAAAAAGGCCTATGTGGTTAATTGGAAAAAGGAAACTAAAATAACCTAAAACAAACACACAAAAAACTTTCCTATGACTATACAAGTAACCCAATAATAAATAGAACATCAATTCCCCATGGGTGGTAATAGATAAGTAGAAAACTAAAATTGAAAATGATAAACATAATTTTGAGGAAACATATTAGTAGGAAATCATGGTTACCACTCCCTATGTGAAAGATTTTAGATAGAGTATTCTTATTATTCTAGTTTGAAATTAAATAATCAAAATGGTTTTTCATTTATTAAAATAAAATACAACATCATTAATCTTTTAAAAACTTCCTTTTTTATTTTATTAAATGAAAAAAATCACTAAGAAAACATTTCCAAGAAAAAAAATCCTTTTTATTAAAACAACAAATTCAAAATATAAATAAATTTTTAACATTACTTAAGAATATAATTTTCAATAAACTTTTTGACATAGATTTTTTGATAAAATAGGATATGTTATAAAAGTGAATGAATGATCAATGAAATTTCATAGAATCAAGTATAAAAAAATATTGAGTATGTAACCATGGGAAAATCCTAAACATCGGGTGAGGGGATCCTTGATGTAGTCGGTTTGGAACAATATTTCGGCCCATAGATATGTTACTAAGTTTATAACCAACTTGGCTGCTCTCAACTAGCCTCACCGGTGGCACAAATTGCCATGGACTTTCCTTACCATAGTGATTCTAGTACATTTAATCAAGACTAAATCGTAATTATATCTCGACCCTCACTAAGACTACTAGGAACCCATTGTAATAGTAAAGGGGAGGTGGAGTAGATAGTAAAAATAAAAGATCTCAATCATGAATCTGTATATTCTATTAGACATGCTAAACCCACCTCCCAACACCATCTATGCAAAGACCCTCCCCAAACTAGAGGACTTATATAGAGGTGTTTTCATGAACCAAATCTAGTATCCATCAGAACTGGCACTAATCCCAGTCCTTGACAAGTCTCTAAGGGTGTTCCTTATCCCCACATGCTTGAAAAAGTTCCCATGAATCATATAT
Source organism: Viscum album (assembly GCA_963277665.1). NCBI lineage: Eukaryota > Viridiplantae > Streptophyta > Magnoliopsida > Santalales > Viscaceae > Viscum > Viscum album. Next base: position 70,685 of record CAUJRU010000476.1, on the reverse strand, counting down.
TTTGGTTTGGGAATGATTTACCCAAATATGGAAACATAAACCATCAAAACGAATCGATAAACCGAATCTAAAAATTCATGAAAAACAAGATTTAAAAAAAATCAAGAAAATACATAAGTTTAAACATAGAAAAATAGGACCAAATACACATAAATATAGTAGAAAAATAGCCCAAGGACTCCACAAAAAAACGGTTCATCACCCACAAGCCGTCTCTACAACACCACACTAAGGAAGGGGACTAACAACCCAAACTGCCATCACCCAAGGCCTTTCCGTTACCTGTGTAAAACATGATCAAATATACTTACACCCAAGGGGTGTAAGTAGGGATTGAGCCTAATACCAATATGATACCACCAAGATATTCCATATAGTAAATAATACAAGATAAAAAAGCATGCCAGTTTTGATATGCAGAAAGTGGTGGAAATAATTTCTAGTGAATGAAACATTTAAATATAAATCGTTTTCAAAGTGAATTTTCCATGAGTGAGAACATTTAAGTAAAACATGTAAGATACTATATTTTCCATCAAAAACCACCATATTCCAAAGATAATTATAATAGTTTCAACGAGCACTAATCTCGAGATCACCCCTAGGCACTAGTTAGTCTCTGGCCCCACGTACTTCATACCTCGATGTAAAGTAACCATAATAAAATCCATTTTCTTGAATTATACAATAGTAGGGAACAAACCCATAACCTATTTCTCTCCAATAATCATCAATATAGTTTTTTTAGTGTTGTTCTTATCCATTTTTCTTAGTGAAACAGGGATAAAACCGCTCCAAATTATTAGCATACTTGTAAATATCCGCCCTCCAAGATATCCGAGCTTCCCCCTTTGGGATAAAACCAATTTAACATAATACCAAAGGAAAATATCACATAAAAAATCAGTTATGTTCATAATAAACTCAAAACAGTATCTACACATTCTTTTCAACACTAACACCACTCAGTAAAACATATAATATTTCATTAAAATAACTTCACAAAATTCAACAATTTTTTTCACACAAAGTCCCTTAAAAAACTACTTTTAACACTATGTGAATACCCATATTCACCAAAAAAGGTTTTTTAGCACCCAAAAAATTTCTATAAACCCATTACATAAGTTATTAAACAACCCCAGTAGGCATAACATAAAATAGACATGTAAAACACCAAATTTGAACCAAAATTGGTACGTAAAAATCATTTGCTAAAAAAATCACCAAAAACAAATTTCTCAGCAAGGATAATGAAGGATAAGTTTGATAAAAAAAGAGATTTAGCAATTCTATATCGTCTATCATTTATTACACATGGAATCACCTACCAAAAATATCAAATTCCTTGAATCTTTGTGTGAAAAACTTCATTTGCACCACCACTGCACCACAAGGGAAATTTATTAAGAATAAAACCATATAATTGACCAAGAAACCCAAGATAAAACACTAGTTTTGAATCCTCACTTTTGGGACATTAGGAACTTGAATAATAAATGGAAGAAACCCTAAGAAAATGGAAGAAACCCTAAGAAAATGGGAGGAAAAAGGACGGAGACCCACTTACTTAAGGGATATTAAATAAATCTCCCCAAATACACCAGTATATGAATTTAAAAACTAAAAAAATGCAATTGAGGTTTTAATAATTCTGATATGGTCATGTGAGAACTAAAATGGGGGGAAAAGATTAAAAATTTAAGGAGTTATGAAGGAAACAATTTACCTCTTTAAAACTAGATGATTTGAGAATGCATAAGAAGTTCTGCCATAATTCGTGATGCATATGAACTTCAAAGAGGGGGTAAATAAAATTTTGGCGTTCCTTAGTTAAGTGGGCTCGGGTGAGACTTAGAATCATAAAAAAAATAAAAAAAATTGAATAAGATATCTAATAAGTTTTTAGTAAATCTGGAAATGGCCTTCCGGGCTTTCCTAATTCCTTTAATAAAGACCGAAATCCACTATTATTATGGATTCATAAAGGGTAAAAATTTATCTGGTGGTGTAAATTTATCCAGGGAGGCCATTTTGTAAGTGGAATGGGTGAAAAATATTTAAAAATGAACAAGTTATAAAAGAAACAAAATTGGTTTTTAAATCTGGAAATGGGCTCAGGGTTTGGCCCAAATTATGAAAATTCTCCCTTTCCTCAAAAAATGCATGGGAAACCCCCATAATAAATAAATAATGGAAATTAAATGAAATTTACCTTTAAAATAAGTCATGAATGTGACAATTATCCCCACCATGAAAGACTTTCCACCCCAAAAAGATAACCCGAAGATTGATCGGAAAACAAGAATAGGTACTCCTTTTCAACCCACAACATATGATCCCAAGTCTCATGTGTATCATTCACATGATTCCAAAGAACCCGAGCTAGTGGAACCGACTTTCCTAAATGCACCTTCTCTTGGGAATCATCTATTTGCACCAGTCGCTCAAAAACAGAAAAATGATGCTCTATTTCAAACTCCTCCCAATTCAGTACATGGGATGGATCTGGGTTGTATTATTTCAATTGGGAGACATAGAAGACATTATGGATGGATGTAAACTAAGAAGGTAAGGTCAACCTATATTACACCTTTCCAATATGATCAGTGATCTCAAAATGTTCGACATACTGCGATGTCAGCTTCTTTTACATTCCCAATTGACGATGGCCCAGGAGAGGGGCCGCTTTCAAGAATACCATATCACCCATAAAAAACTATAGGTATCGACGCCTCTGGTCAGCATATGATTTATGGTGACTCTGAGATTTCAATAAGTGCTTCCTGATCAACTTGACCATCTCTGCTGTCTTCTACACTAAACTTGGCCCCTATAGTGAGTTCTTACCTACCTCGGCCCAACATATGTGGGACCGACATGGCCTACCATAGAGCTCCCCAAAACGATCTATTCCAATCGAGGATTGGTAACTGTTATTAAAAGAAAATTCAACCGATACCAAATGTCTATCTGAGGATCCTCCAAAGTCCAGAACACATGCACAGAGCATGTCCTCCAAAATATGATTCCTTCGTCCTGTCTGACTATCATTTTGAGGATGGTATGTCGTGCTCATCTTAATCTGAGACCCTTGGGCATTTTGAAGTCCTTCCTAAAACCAAGAAGAAAAATGGGGGTCTCTATCTGAGAAAAATACTGACAGTACACCATGGAACCTTACCACCTTCTGAAGATGAAAATGGCCCAACTCATCCACTTTATATGTATCTCTGATCAGAATGAAGTGGGATGATTTTGTCATACAATCAATCACCACCCAAATGAAATTCTTACCCTCAGGTGTATGAGGAAAGCCAACAATGAAGTCCATGGTGACCTCATACCACTTCTATGTAAGAATGGGTAAAGGATGTAGAAAACTAGAGGGCCTTTGATGCTCTACATTCACGTGTTGGCATGTGTAGCATCTCAAAACCAAGTATGGGATGTATCATCTCATACCAGGACACCAGAACTACCTATGGGAATTATAATAGATCTTGGTGGCACCCTAATGGATAGCCCTCTGAGACTGGTGGCTATTCTGCATCACTACCTTCTGTAGAGAGAACGGAACTACTAAGAAGCCCTTAAAGAATAGGATGACCTAGGGAGATGATGACCAATCAGAGGAAGTCTCCCCACCATGAAGAAACTTCTTAGACTACTGAAAAATCTTATCATTGGGATGTTGCTACCGAATTACCTCCACCAAAGAAGGAGTCAACTAAAATCTCACCAAGAACGCACCCCCATTTTGATCATTGGTCTAAACATGCATCTATGAAAATAGTTCCATCAGATTCCACTCATCACTGGACTTCCCCAAAGCCTACACTAGGAATCTTCTACCCAAGTCATCGGTCACTACGTTACCCTTTCCTTGGGTATATAAAATGGAAAAGTCTAACCCCTTCATGTACTTGATCCAATGATGCTACCTCATGTTGATGTCCTTATGCAAGAAGATATAGGCCAAGATTTTGTGATCAAAGTAGTCCAAAAACTTCCTATTAAAGAGGTAGTGACACCATGTCTTCAAATAATGCATCACAGATATGAAATCCAAGTCATGGGTTGTGTAATTATTTTCGTGTGGTCAGAGTTGGTGAGATCCATACACCACCACACGATCATCCTACATAAGCACGTACCCAAGACCCATACCTGAAGCATCACAATACACCACATACCCCTTTCCAGATTCTGAAAAAATATAAACTCTGGTGGTATTAAACCCCTTTTTTAGATCCTTGAAGTATTCCAAACATTATTGGCCCCATACGAACTTCACCCCTTTCTGGGTGATCGCGATCATCGGTGATGAAAGCTGAGAGAAATCATGAAAAAACCGCCTATAATAACCAGCCAGGCCAAGGAAACTTCTAATCTTGAACATGTTATTCAGTTTCTCCCATGACATAACCACACTGATCTTCTCAGGGTACACTAAAACCCCCTGCTCTGAGATCACATTCCCTAGAAATTTCACCTCCCTGATCCAGAAAGTGCACTTGGACAACATTTCATAAAGGTGATGCTCTCAGAAAGTGCCCATAACGATCAAAAGGTGATGCTCATATTCCTCCTAAGATACTGAATAAACAAGGATGTCATCCAAAAATACCCTAACAGATGAATCGAGATAATGATGCAACACCCTATTAATGAGTTCCGTAAAGATTATTGGAGCATTGGTCAATCCAAAGGGCATGACCAAGTAATCGATGTGGCTGTGCCTGCTTCAGAAGGTTGTCTTTGGGATATCTTTCTCTTTCAACTTGAGTTGATGATAGCCCAAACACCAGTCTATTTTATAAAACTACCTTTCCCCCTTCAACTTATCAAACAAGTAATATATTTAGGAAAAATGATATTTGTTCTTGATTATTACCTTATTCAGCTTCCGGTAGTCAATGCGCAACCGGAGGGATACATCAGCCTTTTTTGAGAACAACATAGGAGCACCCTAAGGAGAGATGCACATGAGAATGAATCCATTGGATTCGAAGTCCTTCAACTATATCTGTAATTCTCTCAGCTCTGTGGGGTCCATGCGATATGAGGGAAGAGATATCAGTTGTGTTCTTGGTGCCAGATCAATCGAGAACTCCACATCCCGCTCTGGGGTAAAACCTGAATAATCATCCAGAAATACCTCGGAAACTCATACAATACATTAGGTATTCCACCATTAGAAGCATAACTATATTCCTCTATGATGAGTGACAGTAACCAAAGAACAATATCTCCTAACTCTAGGAGTGGAGGTCCCACACGACTCGATCGAGGATCCCATTATCCAAAAAAACCCGACGACTCTCATCAAGTGTCATGAGACTCACTCACCACCTATAGAAATCAATGTGCGATTGGAAGTGTACTAGATAATAAAAAACAAGTATTATTTGAAATAGATCCATATCTAATACCAAGAGGTCCCGATCCATCTCAACCCCTAACATAGAGAGCACACACGACGGGCTCCTAAGACCCTGCACCTTCTTTATTCCCAATGACATCACAAAATCCATTGTAAAAGAAAACAACTCGGTTGGAAAATTAAGCGTGTCCACAAAATGGTCATAAATTATTGAAATAGAGGCACCAATATAAAAAAGAGAAACAAATATAGAAGATGAAATCAAAATGGTACCCCGAACTATTGACGGTCCCACGTCTGATCCTGCTGGTGGCTGATCCTCCGTATGGAGATGTCTGGTATCTTCCTGAGGATGATCGATAGTATGTGGATGTGACCTCAACTATATCTACACAAAATATGACCCAACCCTACCACCACAACACTAAAATTATATCCCCCCGTCCTTGATGGATTTAACTGAGCTGAAACTCTTCTTGAATCCATTTACCCCGCCCCATTCTGAAGTGGACGTTCCACCCTGCAAAAGTCCTAAAAGTAACCCATAACTCCACATTGATAACAGGGCTTTAGAGGAAATGGTAATGATGCTTGGATGATCCCCACCCTCCCACACTGATGGCACATGACAAATCTCGCATCAGAAGCCACAAATGAAAACTGCCTGGAAGAGTGGCCTGAACTACCACCTCCCTTCTCCCCCTACTCCTCTCACACGTTTTTCTTCTCTGAAGAGATGCCATGACCCACTACTAATACTATCCCAGAGAAACCATCCCTCCATTTTTGGATAATCTCCACTATACACACCTGGTCAACCACCTCATCATAGATCCTCATCATAAAAAAGAAAACCTGGGAGTATATCTCTAGTGTTAAGCCTTTCTCAAACCTCTGGGCCTTTTTTTGCTCATTAGAGACAATTTTAGAAGAAAACTGTACCAGATCAGCAAAACAGTTGGCATACTCCATCACAAGAAAGATCCCCATGAAAATGATCCATGAAATCTCAAGATCTATAATATGCCAAGACTTCAGGGCAGTACTATTCATTGAAGATGACTTTGAAATATCCCCAGTGCATCTGCTCATTCTTCCAAGTTTGAAGTACTGATTCCCACCACCTATGGATGGGACCCTAAAATAGAAAAGAAGAACACTTCACCCTGACCTCCTTAGGTTTTTCCAAGAACTCGAACATGCACTCTATCTTTTTGAACCATTCCCCAACTTCTTGGGGTTCAATGCTACCTCAGAAAGTAGAAGGCTTATTTTTCTGGAATTACTATGCCTTTTCCTTCATAAGACTATCTCATATTCTCTAATAGGATCTGGAACATGATCCGGACCATGTCCAAGATCTTGGACAGCCTGAACCACATGCTCTACTGGACTCTGATAAAGTAGAGAGGGATAACTCTCTCCGGCTTACTCCTGTGGGTGCATTGGAGCTTTCTGGGGAGGAATGTTTCTACAAAAGAAAATAGTCACAAGAAAAAAAATCATAACATTATTTATGGAAATTTTATAAATAAAATCAAATATAAATAATCCAGACAAATTACAATGATAAAAGAAACAACTACCCCACCCCCACCCGATGTCCACTTGTAGCCTGCAGCCCACATGTATCACCTAGAAGTGAAGTCATACAAACAATCATAATGTCCCATTGTGACTTGAGGTCTACCAAGAGAGGTGTGGTAAAAGCACCCAAATCATGAATAAAACTCTATTTCCTGATATTCCTAGCTCTTATCTTTCCCAACTCATCCCAAAATAATAATATAACCCAAAATCATTAACCTGCTCTGATACTATTTTGTCACGAACCAAATCTAGTATCCATAGAAACCAGAAACAAACCCAGCCTTTAACAAGTCCCAGAGGGCATTCCCTATCCCCAAGATCTAGTACAAGTTCCCAGGTAACATATATTTTGGTTTGGGAATGATTTACATGAATATTGAAACATAAAATATCAAAACCAATCGATAACCCGAATCTGAAAATTCATGCCAAACAAGATTTAAACAAAATCGAAAACTGAATACATAAGTTTAAAAATATAAAAAGAGGTCCAAATACACATGAATTTAGCATCAAAACTACCCAAGGACTCCACACAAAAAGGGGTTATCACCAACAATCAGTCTCCACATCACTACACCAAGGAAGGGGACTAACAACCCAAACCACCATCACTAAAGGCCTTGCCTTTACCTATGTCAAACATGATCAAGTATGCTTATAACAAAGGGGTTTAAGTAGGGAATGGGACTAATCCCAATTGGATAACACCGATATATTCCACAGATTAAACAATACAACATAAAAATCATGAATGTTTTGATAAGCAGAAAGTGGTGGAAATAATTTCTAAAGAATGAAACTTTTAAATATAAATAGTTTTGAAAGATAATTTTCCATGAGTGATAACATTTAAGTAAAACATGTAAGATGGTTTATTTTTCAAAAAAAACTACCATAATCCAATGATAATTACAAAAGGGTCAATGAGAACTAATCTAGGGAACACCCCTAGGCACTAGTTAGTCTCAGACCTCATGTACCACGCACCTTGTACCTCAGTGTAAATTAACCATAGTAAAATCTATTCTCATGCATGAGCCACTAGTAATGAAAATTTCTATAACCTAGTGGTCCCCAATAATCATCAATATAGTTTTGTTAGTGTTGTCATTATCCAATTTTCTCAGTGAAATGGGGATAAAACCGCTCCTGATCTCTAGTGTACAAGAACATATCCACCCTCCTAGATACCCGGGCTCCCCCCTTTGGGATCAAACCACTTTCACATGATACCAAAAGACATTATCAAATAAAAACATCATTTTTGGTCACAATAAACTCAAAAAAGTATCTACACATTCTTTTCACCACTTACACCACTCAGTAAAACCTTTATTATTTCAATAAAATAACTTCAAAAAATCCAACAATGTTTTTCACACAAAGTACCTTAAAAACCCCACTTTGAACACTATGTTCATACCCATATTCACCAAAAAAGAATTTTCAGCACCTAAAACCTTTCTATAAACCCATTACATGAGTTATAAAACAATCCAAATTGGCATAACATAAAATATACATGTAAAACACACAATTTGACACAAAATTGGTACCTAAAAACCATTTTCTTAAAAAACATCACCAAAACCAAATTTAGCAACAGGGATATTGAAGGAGAAGTGTGATAAAAATAAAAATATAGAAAATATAACTCATATATCATTGATTACACATGGAATCACCTACCACGAGTATCAAAACCCTTGAATCTTTTTGCAAAAAATGCAACCGCACCACTACCGCACCACAAGGGACATAGGCCAATACTATAACCAAAATATTAGACAAAGAAACTAAATATCAAACCTAATTTTCAAATACCCACTTTATAGACATTTGTAACTTCATTATTAAATTGAATAAACCCTAAAAAAATGGAAGAAACCCTAATAAAATGGGAGGAAGAAGGAATGAGACCCACTTACTTGAGTGATCTTAAAGAAATCTCCCCAAATACACCAGTTTATGAATATTCAAACAAAAAAAAATACCATTACGGTTTGAAAAAGTCTGATAAGGTCAAGTGAGAACTGAAATGTGGGAAAAAGAGTAAAAATTTAAGGGGGTGTGAAGAAACCAAGTTACCTATTAAAAATTGGACGATTTGAGAATGCATAATAATTTCTTCCCTAATTCGCAATGCATATGAGCTCCAAAGAGGGGGGAAATATAATGGGGGATACCCTAGGTTTAATGGCCTTGGGTGAGACTTGTAATCATCTCAAAATCATAAAAAATGAATAATATATTAAATAAACAATTTTTTAACCTAGAAATGGGCTTCCGGGATAGCCCAATTCCTTAAATAAAAACCCAAATCCACCATTATTATGGATTTCTAAAGGGTCCAAATAGATATTGTGGTGTTAATAGGTCATGGGAGGCCATTTTATAAGTGTAATGTGGGAAAAATATTAAAAAATGAAACATTTATAAAAGAAACAGAATTGGTTTTTAAATCTGGAAATGGGCTCACAATTTGGCCGAAATCATGAAAACACACCCTTTCCTCAAAAAATGCATGGGAAACCCCCACAATAAAGCAAGAATGGAAATTAAATGAAATGTAACTTTAATATAATTCATGTATGTGATTGGAGTTAGCCATAATAAAACATTTAAAGGTACCAACAATTATTATTATTATTATTTTGAAAAATAAAAGCCACTTAAATATCAATTTGAAACCAAGTTTATATTTTCTATTTAAATCTCCCAAGTTCTAAATTCCCTATTATACTAATTTACACACACAGATATATATAAATATGTCTTCCATTGCACAAATTCATATATTCACATATGAATTTATACATAAAAATTTATATAGATAAATATAAATATATATATATATATAAGCATATGTATATTGGTATAATCGCTTAGCATGCCAAAAGATATTATCAAGACCCATACTATTAATTTAAAACTAAACTTAAAATAATTCTTTGATACGTGGAATTTCAAGAAAAACCTGAAATTCTATTTAATTTAAAAAGGCTTATTTAAATATCCCTTTAAACATCCAAGATGGTTTTATAAAAATAACCTAGTGCATTTAGAAGGGCCATTCAAGTTTCTTTAAAAAAATCCAAGATTGATTTATCTAAAACAAAATTTTAAGAAACAAGCAATATGGGAAAAATAATTCAAATTAAAATAAAAAACATGCAAAGAATGATTTAAATTTACCAAATATTTTTATATATTTAATATTTCTAATTTACATCAAATCATGATATTAAAGATACAAGCAATAAAGGTTCCTAAATTTAAATACCCAAAATAAGTGGAAACCTACCTGAAAATCATTGCTTAAGAAAATGGTGGCACTATTACACCTCCATAGTTTCCAATAAACTCTTGAAAATAAATAGAAAAAATTTAAAAAATACATATTTTAAATTTAAGACAAAGAAGAATAATGAGAAAAATCCTACCAAAATCAATGATAAATTCATATCCTTCAATAACTGCAGCTAGAATGGGCCTCGATTGGGGATAATGAACCTTAAACATCATGAATCCACAAAAACACCCAAAATTTGGTTAGGGTCAGATGGTACATGAAAAAAACAAGGAAGTGAAAAAAAAGATAAGAAAAAGAAAGAATAGGAGAAGTAGTGATAACCGAAGCAGAACAAATGTGAAATAAGAAGTATAGATGACCAAATTCCATAGATACAGGAGGAGGGAGGCACACATATGGGGTTCCTCTTGGTTGGGGTGCACAAACCAGACAATAAAGGGAGGGGGTGGGGAAACATAAGGGATAAATAGGGAGGGGAAAATGAAATGGAATAAAAAAATAAAATTTAATAGTAATAATAATAATAATAATGATGACATTTTTTTTAACTGGATGACACACATGGTTTTTTCACTATTTACCCATACATTGGGGACACCATGAAACCTTCACTGGGAAGAACAAGGCACATGCATGATTAATCCACATGGTTAAACAAATCATGTTCTTATTATGTATGTACCATGAATTTCAGGTTACTCACACAATTTTCGCATGGTTTGACTAACCATGTGAGCTAACCATGCACCCTAAACAAAATTCAAAAAAAATAAAAATTTCAAGCGATCTTCACTAGAAACTCATTTCCCATAAAAATAAATAAATAATTAAAATAGAAATAATAATAATGATAAGGTTTTGAAATTTTCATATATATTTCTTAAACCACATAAGTATTATAAAACTCATTATTGTGAATACATTTCCAAAAGTATACCTTGACAGCTAAGTGATGTTTTTCACAAGGGGATCAATACATTTTTCTTCTTATTTCTTAAGATTGATGATTTTATTTACCATTGAGATAATTAATGTGAGAAAATATTCTTAATTTATTTCATTCAATATTTTCATCCTTTGTGTTTTGATAAAATTTCTAACTCTACTTAAAAATAAATAACCCTAATTAATTTTTCATGCCTGAAGTAATAATATTAACATCTAATTGATCATAAAATCCATAAAATAATGAAAATTTATTCCTTATGCCTCTAAATATTTACCAATTTTTTTAGAATAATATAAGATGATATGAATTAACCTTCATAAGAATAAATAATACATTAATCTCCAAAACCTCAACAATAACACCCAATGTTCAATATAAATAATTCTATAAACAATTAAACTTATAAATCTTCCAAAATATATATAACCAAAATAAAAACCCAAAATCAGATTGATTTAATGACATATTATTTCAAATAAACATATCAATTATATTTAAAAAAACATTACTTATTCATGAAGTCACATACTAAATATGTATATACCCTATTCATATCTTCAAAAACTATCACATTATGAAAAAATTAGTTTTCAAGGTTATGAAATCCATTCATCAAATGTTTGAAAATTATTAATGAAAAACTACTGTAGAAAAATCCATAGATGTTTCATGATCCATAATATAATTGATTAAATCATAATTCTTAGAACCCAATACATAAACACTTAAATCATTTAAAGTCCTTTATAAACTATTAATCATGCACTGTCATCATATTAATCAATAATTCATTCCCTTTAATTTTTATTCATAGTTTATTTATCTTCAGTTTTAATAACATATTAATTTTCTAATCCATTATTCATTTGAGATTTTAGGTCCCCTTCAAAATAATTACTTTGTAAGAATCAATTTGCGTAATTCCAATACTCCTTACAATTAAAACATTAGAGTATTGATGGTGTATTTGGATGAGATTTTTTTCACCAAAATATCATTGGAATTCATGTGCTTAATGGCATTCTCTTACACACTTGAAGTGTTTAACTATCCAATGGAGATAATTTACATTATGCCTTTTCCCATATTTTTTGTATATATGAACATTGTTTTATTTATTGATGGGATTTATTATTTGAATCTCCATGAAAATCCATTTTTCTTTTCTTACCCATAAAACCATAAGAATAATGAGAGTTTCCAATCTCAATTTTTATCTTAAGAAAACATCATAAAGCTTCTTTATAACTATCTACGTTTCTTCTATCTAATGAATATAACAAACATGGTTTTATTCCACTAAATAACTAATCAATGTTTCTTTTGTGGTTGATGATAAACCCATAACCATAAATTGTAATTTTGCAGAAACATTCTTTATTAATACTAATATATTCACAATCCTTTAGTTATAATTCAAGAAATACCCTCTATATTTTTTTGTGAAGAGTTAGAGTAAAATAATTTTTGAAAAATACCTTATTAAACTATTTCCATGTAATGGAGTCAATTTCTACTGCTTTCATCATATTCATGATAAAAGTTCACAATTGATCAGAGTCACCATCCAAGCGATACATAGATAAAAAATAATTATCATGGTCCAAGAAATAGAGAATCGAGAATATTTTTTATATTATATTGGTCTTTTTATTAATAAGTAGACTATATGAACCGTTGAATAAGTTGTACATTTACACATAAAATTCTCAATGTTGATTTATTCATTCCTTTTGTTATTTGAAAGTTCATCCTAATTCATGACACCATTCATATATTGAGAGAATTGGGTGATAATATCCATAGGATTTCATATCCTAGATCCCATTTATTTTGGTTTATCATGAGGATGATAGTTTCATTTCCCCCAACATTCATTTTTGACACGATTCCTCTTATTTCTAGCCATTAACTAAAATAAAAAATATTATTATGAGTGTCAAAATTCAATGTGATAAATCATTTTATAATGAAAATAATTCCTAATAAGTTCTAAATTATGATAGATTCTTATAAAACCATGAAATGTTTTCTCTATTCTATATCAAATTTAGTTCCTCGTTGGTTTTTTAGGTTCTATCCTCATATTTATCATAACCTAATATAAAATATAACTAAAACTTACTCTGATAAAAACTAAGATGACTTGAGCATTACATACATTAATATTACATCATTTTATATTAATATTCAATAGTTATCACAATAATACATGATTTAGAACCATAAAATTTTTGTGAAATTGAAGGATATATATATAAAAAAATTATTTATTAACACATATTCTACTTCACATAGAAATTTCTTCTCATAAAGTACCCTACATAGACATTCCCGGCATAATAACTTTCATCATAACCATGGGAAAAGGAAACATAAGAAAGGGTAAACTAAGATGCTCAATAAGGGTAAACATGGGAGATAGAAATCAATGGTCATAAGAAATAATAAGATAAGAACAAGGGGATGAGAACAAAATCATAACTTATGAAAACATACTCAACAAGTTATAGTCCATAAACCATGAGTCATGTAATAAATATTTTCTTAATAAAAGAAATTATTTTTTAAAGTACAGAATCATAAGTAATAAATCATGAGCCTAGAGAGAATATCATAATCATAATACAAATATTTGTTTCATAAAAACAAGCATACAAATAAAATGTCAATGCTAACCACCAAGACATTTATCACACAATAGGCTTGGTTTAACCACTTGTGTACCTTCTTGGGATTGGGATAAGTACCTGTGTACCCACTTAGGATTGGGATAAACACCCTTATACCCTCTTATACTCTATTTAAACTCTCATATACATAATTTTTCATGGGATAACCACTTTTGTACTATCTTAATCTTGGTAACACCTCCCATGTAACCCTGAGAAATATAAAACATTACCCAATTCATTATAGGGATTTAATCAAGCCACCCATCACATAATAATAAAACATCCAAATATATTTCCATAGTAACATTAAATAATTCATCATTACTTCAAATATTAATTAACATGTGAGAGAGAAATGAGTTTCATGATAACATCTGTAAAACATGATATGTCCAACATCACTTAATTAACTCAGGAATAGAAATGGGTTTCATGAAACCAAGTTTTAAAAATCATCACCATAAGCTATCCAAGGAATAAAAGTGGATGGTATAATATATTCATATACCTACTGAATCATTAAATTCCTTCAATGATGTTGACATATATAAAAATTAATCTTATAAAATTATTTAAAATACTCCTCGAAAATCAGGGAAAACATCCTTTTGTGAAGATAACATTTAAAAATAAAAAAACTATATAAATGGGGATAATATTTTTTTAAATAATTTGGAAAATATAATGGAATATTTATGATAAATAAGGTTCATGTAAATGGTAAAATATATTTATTTTATATATTATAAAAAGAAAAATTCTTTTCACTTGTAAAAAGTAAAAAGTGAGTCAAATGGAAAAACTTTGAAAAAACTAATTTTAATTATTTAAAAAGAAATTAAAAGTTTGTATAAAATAACTTTATAAAATTTTTTAGTGAATATAAAAACATCAGTAAACTAATTTTGATTATCATGGACATGGGGGGGGGGCATATTGACCAAAAGAAAAATAAGGTCGATTTTTTTAAAAAACATAATTTCTTTCCATTTGATTACCATAGAGATAATTTTTTTATAATAGTTCTAAAAATCATAATTTACCACATGAGAATAAAATTGATATATTTTAGAAGATAAAAATTATACAATTTCCAATAATTGAAATAGAAACCTAATAATCATGAAAAGAAATGAGATATTTTACAAAAACCCTTAGAATTTTGGTAATATCTAAATTATAACATAATGAAAGAGAGAAAAATATATGGATTTATAATTTCCTATAATTATCACAAAAATATTCATAAAATAAATTCATGGTGACTATATACACCATATAGAAGAAATAAGTGGTGAATGTAGAATACGTCTTATAGAAATAAAAGTGAGATGAGAAACCCTTAGCTCAAGTCTATAATTGATTTGTATGTGTTCTTAGACTAAGGAATAATAAATTTAGATTTATAATAAATCTATAAAAACATATTCATACTTATAAAACCTTATTTTATGTTATAATAATATATTTTTACTTTTTTATTAATAGTTCTTAATAAAAATCATTGTCCTCGGTGTTAATTTTTTCATTTTCCAGGCATGTTTTGGTTCGGTGGTTCCGGTCCTTACACTATGATAATATTTTCATATCTACATTATATAAATAGCATATTTATATATTATAGACACTTTTACAACAATCCATGTAATTTTGTGGAAAAAATGAATTACATTACTTCATAGAGAGAGTAGTCTGTACATATGCAAGATTGATATTTTCATTTCCCAATAAATGGAAAAAGAAAGTTAATAAAAATATGACATTATATAATCATATTAATATATTAAATTTCATAAATATTCATTAAATATTTCTTTATTACAAATAATGTTAAGCAAAAATAATTCACATCACTTCGTGGAGGTGGTAGTCCACACATACCAACGAGTAACCTTATCATTTTCCAACGGATGCGAGAGTTAGAAGGTAGATAATATATTTTATTTATAGGAATATAATTATGTTATAATACACACACACATATATATATATATAGTTAATCCATCATAATAACTAGTCATGAAAGCTGGTGATGAAAAATGAAATACATCACTTTGTGGAGAGGGATGTTCGTATGTATACACAAGCGATTCTTTCATTTACCATTCAATAGAAATGAGGTAGATAATATATGTTACATAATAATATAATATAATTATATTTATGATACTTAATTCATTATTTTATAATGCGTACAATATATTTGAAGGAGGCAGAAAAAGAAATAAATATAAATGAAATTAGTTAGGCCTTATAACTCATCTTTTGATGTCCTCTAATCAATTAAGATTAAGGACTTTGAAGAAGAGGTTTTTGGTCATTCCAGGGGAGTGTGGATGTGGTAAGTGAAATTTAGAGTGTAATTTGGGTATATGTTGGGGAGAATAAAAAACTTATATGTGCTTTGGAAAATAAAAAATGTGTCCATTTTTATAGGAAACAATTAATATAATATTCATAATTTTTCAATATTTAAGAGTCATGAATGTAATTTTAAAAATTCCATGTGGTGAATTTGTGAATAATTAAAAATAATATTGACTATTTACCATCAAATTTAGTGAATGTATTATTTTTATGATTATATAGTTATTTAAAATTAATTTTTAAATAGAAAATACAATTTAATAAACTTTTTAGGACTATTCACAAAATATGACATTAAAAATATCATGAAAATAATGGAAATAGAAAATTAACACTTTTAAAAATCATTAATAATTTATAATAATAAATTATATTAATTTAACATAACAATTATTTGTTATGCCTCTAAGGTGGCGCGTTTCCAGGCGGTGTATAAATGGTTTGATGAGCATAGTCAACCTTCTCATTTTCTATAGAGGCAGGTTCTCGTAAAATTTACCATTCCTTTGTTTCAACACTATTAGAATCATTAACCTTTAAAGAAGGTTGAATTAACCCTACTGGAACTGTTGGTCACAACGGGTGATTCCGTGGGGTTCAAGAACTCATGCAATTAGTCCTTCTTAGATATAACATCCTTGAATGGTATCCTACGGGTTTATTCACAAATCCCATAATGCCCAACGACCTTTGTATCCATGATTAATGGACATTATTTCTAAAGCCTGGTGCTCATCGGCTGATGATTTGGCCTAAGACACTTAAGGACTCCATTTGTCAAGAGGATGAGAGGTCAGGCTCACCGCACCCTTCTGGGGGAGGATTTTTCCTATTCCAGGACTCTCTTATAGATTTAAGTCGTGTTCATATGTTCATGAATCCCTGGTTCATTCCTAAAGAGTGTGTCCATGGGATATCTTTGGTTCGCATGATCATTGTAAGTATGAATATATTTGATGCTACGAAGGTGACGTAGACTTGATTCATATTTTAAGGTGCTCTAGAGTTTATCGCCATCCAGTGGGGACAGAAGGTGACTTGATTTTGGGATAGGGCCCACAAAGAGGGATTCCTACGTATTCTTGGGAGAGAAATAATAACCCAAATAGTTCGAATAGTGTGGGGATTACACATGAGAGCTTCCCATTGGATAGACATGTTGGATTGAACCTTTATAGATGGAAAGCCTTTTGATCTCGGGCCATCTGGTAGGCGTCCTATGTATCATACTTTGAACATAAATTAGAGTTATCATAGTTCATATTGTGTGGGGATTACGAATGGGAGCTACCCATATGAAAGACATATGATTAGGTGTACTCTTTTGGATGGGAACCCAATTGAGATTGAACCTTTGGGTAGGCATCCTATGTATCCTTTATTGATCAGGAACCAGATTTCTCACTGTCCAGATCCATGTGGATGTTGTAATCCTCACAAAACTCTAATCCCATGTGAGTCATGATCAGTGTGAGAAACAAGAGGATGTGAATTATTAAACAATGCACATGCCTCCTCTCCTGTTGGTGGGGGAGGGAGATCCCACATCAGAGGTGGTCAAGGAGACCGTGGACAAGGGCACAGAGCAGTGAGCCTTTAAATATGAAATGTAATTGAAGGTCATGCAGTCCTACCACAAATGATTGGGTACTTAACTCGGTGGGAGGGCACCAGAACATGTTCTGGGAAGGGGAGGAGTTTTATCCTCATAAAAGGGGGGAGAAAACATGACCCCTTCGACTGATCACTATTACTCATTGAATGGAAAATAAAGTGATCACCCTTGATCCCCAGAATGGGGAGGTTCACATTGGTGTCCCAATATTGGGCTTTGGGTTACCATGGGAATGTAGGCTCACAAGCATTCTTGAAGGCCACACCATTGTGGGGAGGGAATTTTTGACTCCGCTTACTGTGGGTATGTAGACTCAATGGGGTGCACTGATGCACCTGATGGTCTGATCATATGGGTCTGGTGGATTTGGAAGGGGCTTTGGCCTAATTACGGAGGATTGGTTAGAGGAGGGATCATGGAGGGCATGATGATAGTGGAGGGGTGAGGTTGGAACTGGAAAAAACAATATCTGAAAACACCCCATTTTGCATACTGAATTTTTATGCGGGACGGGGGAGGAAACACATACCATAGTGGTATGTGGTCAGAAGGGTCATCCGCGTAGCAATGTGGTATGTGGGAATCAGTACAGGCGACTGCATACCATGGTGGTACGTAGACCATCACACTGCTTTTGGATCCATCTGCATACCTATGTGGTACACGGTGCTGGGTTCATTCCCCATAGAGGTACGCCACATAGAGAACCATATTGAAAGGGGGTATGGGGGATCATCATTTGTGGGGAGTTCACCCACGAGAATCCCTTGGTTCATGGTTCACCAATTAGGTTCACTATTCTATTAGTATTATTATTCAATTCCCCCATTTTATGGTTTGCGGCTGGCTGTTCCTACGGAGGGAGTGGTTCACGATTCTAGCTTCACCAATGAAACAAGACGGATGCCATAGTGCAACCTCTAAGTCTCCCTTTAGATTTTGTCATTTTTCCTTCTCTCTGTCTATCTCCCTCTCTATGTATCTTCTATACTTCTACTGTGCACCTTTTATAGAGAATTGGAGAAATCGTATCTATTGGGCACACATCACCATTTGTGGAGGCCCATTGAAGCAATATCCAGACCCACAGAAGACTCGGTCAACTCGGGTTTGTGGAGGCTTCAGTTTGCGATACTGGTTCGCGGAGACCTATTGATTCGCTTCATCCATGAATTGATGAGTTTGTGCCATAGTACATGGATTTTACTCTCGTGTATGAATCCTTCAGTGACTCAGTTTGTGGTTTTCCTTGCTCACTGGCCATCTCCTTGCGGGCCTAAAGTTCACAGATTTTCCTATATACCTAGCAGATCACGATCTATTTGTTCCGCGTACCCTTCCCAATGATGGTATGAGGGCCACATAAAAACCTTGAAAACATTAATTCCTTCAAGTTCCTTCCATGAATTGCAACTCAATTTGAGTCCCTTAACCATGCTAGACTTGTATAATTACTTTCTTATTTCTACAAAGCATTCATGGGGGTATTTTCTTCCCTTGGAAGAATTTTCAGGAGCCTACAAATACCCCAATCAGAATGGTATCTATTTGGAATGAAAAGTGGACTATTCTGATGTAAAAGCAACCCTGAACAGAAATGGTTCTTGGTAGATGAATGGAAATAGTAAGAGTGTACCACACCAATATATAAATGCGCTTGTCATTTTTCTTTTACCATTTATCATGGAGAAATGTTCTCTCAATCTCCTTGACTTTCTCTTCTCTCGCATATCATGTTCCTTGCGAAAATCCCGTTTGTGAACTACTCCATACATTCTGTAAACAAATTTCTTCACCATTTCTCCATATGTGTACCACACTTTGGATTTTAAGAATATGATAGTTGAATTCTATGACTTAAAATCTATATTTTTCATTGGATAATGCTATAAAGATATCATTTCTGCATACTACACTTGGATCGGGGAACCGATCATTGAAGAATATTAAAAACCCAAACTTGAACATTAACCCACAATTTCTGAACATGAACTTAATCAAAGCCCAGGTTTGCGGGCCATCATTCGTGAGCCTTTATATTTATCATCCAATGATCCAAGGGTCAACGCCTCATGGATGGTTCACGTACCATGGATGTATGTGGTAGAATGAAACCCGCGTACCGTAGCTTTAGGCGGGGTTACCTCTGAGTATCATGCAGTATGCAGGATCCAGCTACCACATACTATTTTGATAATCCATATATGGAGCTTTATGTGGACATATTTTGATCCCTTCAACCACTCTTTTTTAGACTTTATCCAATATTTTTTTATTGGACCGACTTCTCATCGACTTCTGGATCTTCTGTACGGGATACAATGGTTGATTCACAGACCGTTAAAAAATTGATGAAGACAAGGGCAACCATGGCGAGGAATAGAAATGATCATATTTGAGCCCACATCATTCCTAGTGATAGATTCTTGATGGTATTCTTGATTCCAGATATCTTATCTTACTCGTTATTTGTATGGTTGCCACTTTACGACTTTGGTCTTCCTTTTGATGTGCCTATGCCACTACCTGACCCTGACATTCCTTTCATCCTCTTGGAGGCACCACAAGGTCATGAAAATGAAAACATTTCCCCATTCAGAGAAGTCATTTCCACTCTGATTCATGAAAATGTATTCATACTGTGAGGCTTGGCAAGGACTCAGGGAAACCGCGGGTGTCACAATGGTGTCGTGAGACTAGACGACCGAGAATACTGATCCATTATCAGCATCTCATGAGAAAATACTAGTGGTGGGTGGAGCACCAAGTGGGACTTGTGAGCCATAGGATGTTTCTCCGATGAGTGGGCCTGGGCATTCAGGGCACATTATACCTGTCTAGACTCTCCCACCCAGCTGAAGGCGGTGGGCTTGCACCAGTCAGTCTAGGATTCTCAGTTTTCAATCTTCTCTCTGAGAGAAATCCTTCCAAAATTTCTGACCCACTGGTGTTCAAGCACCAAAACCTTCCACCTACTGCATGGGGAGGTGGGAATCAATTTATGGGATATCTACTAGCTTGGAGGACTCCACATTATTGGAGAAATGTATGACGAGTTCCTCTCAACAGCCGCCACATAGAACAACACTAATCATGTGTCTCCTTTTACAAGGAGCATAATGGTCATGGTAGTGGGATCACTGAATCATACCCTCAAGGCCCTTTCCCTCATCCAATTCGAATAATGGAAAAGTTTATTCTTGGAGATGAATAGAACCATGATGAGGGCTCACTCCAGTCGAACCCATACCACTCATCAGTCCCACTAAACCCTGGGGTCATATTTTACAACCCTTGAAGTAGGGAAATATACCACATGGGGATATGAGCTTCGGCCATACATTTCACCTATTCTTAGTCTTTTATGTTTCTTTTTCATGTTTTTAAGTGGATATATTTTCCCATATAATAACATATATAATAGGGTTTAGGCCTATACCTTGATGATGGTGTCCACATTAGCAGAGGGTCAACCACTTAATTTGGACCTTCCTACCCTCACCTGACTTTATGAATTGTTGGGAAAGATACAGGAAGGTAGGCCTCCACATCATCTCAGTAGACCATTCCAATTCTTGTATGGGTGGATGGTTGAACACTTCCCCTATTATGAATACCAACATACCGCACTGGTTCCCCATTCCAACTTTCATCATGATCTTCTCATTATTTCTGCTATTTGTCCCCGAACTCTGAGTGTTACCGATGTGGTTGGGTTGTTGAACGGCAATTCTCATTTCTTGTTCGCACTGCATCCTACCCCTCATGGATCATTGAGAGGTGATGGGGACAACTCCTTGGAGGAATGTTTGTACCTCATCAATCTTCAGGACGAGATGCTCACTGGTCATGTAGATCTAGTAGTTATTTGTGAGCCATACCCCCCAACCGGTTTTCAATGCAATTTGGATGACATCAACAGACTATGATACTTATATTTTTTTAATTAAGGGCAGAATATCATTCCATGGTTCTCCTCCAATTGTTTCTTATGATGATACATGAAGGTGGTGCTAGGGAGATTATCATTCCTAGCACAATGGGGCCTACCTTTCTAACACTATAATATGACCAACTATGTGAATATTGTTACCTCGGTAAGATGCTGAAAGAACCAGTTCGACGGGTGCAGAAACCCTTGACCATTCCTTGCCCCTTCCTTACCTCAACGACAACGCAACACATTCCCTCCCCTACTAAGAGTGCAATAACAATAGCTACACCTTCTAATTATGTCCCCACAACAGCTAAGATGGATAAACCTCTTGCTCCTGCTATTGTGTTAAGAAGGCGTTTGGTCCATCATCAAAAGTGACTGGGAGAGGTTTCATCAGTACAACCCATTTTAGTGGGAAGTGATTTAGACCACTCCCTCCTAGAGATATTTCCCAACATCTTAATGAGACTATCACCAATCGAGTATCACCGATCATCTCAGAGGCTGCGGTATGTTTTCCGCATCCAACTCCAGTGGTTGGGCCATCTGAGGGAAAAGAGAGTCTACCGTCTTGGGTGACCTGACTTAGGTCCTTCCCCACTCCTATGGTGATTCTTCCTACTTACAGACATGTGGAAGTAGGGGGGATCAAAGTGTTGGTGTTGTGTCATGGCACCATGCAATGTGAAAAGAGGCATGGCGCCAGTTATGTTCTCTTCCATAGAGACACCCCTGGCCAATTTTACTGACAAGGGTGACAAATTTCAATAGTTATTTATTGAGTTGGGTTCTGATGGATTTTATTATCAATAAATTCACCTCCTTATTTACAAATTCATTATTTCCTGAGAAGACCTCACCTCCTGCGAGGACAAGTTGGCCAGGTTCAATTATTCCCATGACCTGGTGGCGACCTTTCGAGATGTTTCAAAATAATTTGATCATCTGGCGACCAAGGAGGTGAAGGCCCGTGATTTGGTGACGACCCAAGAAGAAGATATGTGAGAGTGAGAATCCAATTTTGCAAGGTTGGGGGAACAACTGGCCTCCTCACGTGCCAACTATGAAGCCATCCAGAAGAATGGGTGGGACCTTAAAGTTGTCCTGGAGTAGGTGTGCCTAACAGTCAAGGCCGAAATGGAGGAAATAGATTATTTGGAGCAGACTATCGATGGACCACAATAATCACTCTCCATATTTTTGGAAAGGGATAATCGGGACCTGTTTTAGTTCTATCCCAAATCAAGATATGTACTCCACCCCGTTTTTGATACTTTGGAGAGACTTTGAATCAGGGTTGTTCCTCCATTTTTTTCCAAACCCAATGGAAATGATTTGTCTTTTAAATATATCTCTCTTTAACTTTTCTTGTCATGTAAATATCATTTCAATCAGGAATTTATTTTCAAACCATGACTTGAAATCAATAAATTGAAATAATTGAATCGAACCCTAATTTTTTTCTGATCTATAGGACACAACGAGCATAGTCTAACTATTGTAGTGCTTACATGGAAAACCCCACCAACTTTGCGTATTTTTTTATATTACCCTAATTTTTACCTAAGCCTTATTGGTATGGGCTTAGCGGGAATAACTTGGCTTTTTCTTAGGATTCTCTTTGTGGGTTTTCAACATAACAAGATTTACACCTTTTTTAATGGCTCAATGTTTCCCTCTTTTAACAAACTGATACTTGACTTTTTCCCAAAGGCTCCCTTTGCAGATTTTTCCTTTGGAAAGTTTGACATCTTTTTTACTGGAAGTTCATAGTTCTACCAATCAAACTTATTACTGATGTTTTTGGTTGAATATATTTGACCAGACTTAATGGGGAAAGAGCCCTAATTCAGGACCATTAACCGGGAGTCTTCTAATATCCTTTATACATGGATTAGGGATTTTTCTTGACCCTTGATTTGTTGATTCTTGACATGCATGAGGCTCAGGGGCCACTTTAGGCGTACAAAGGTAGGAAAAGACTCTCATAGGGGAAATGTTTTCTTTGATTGACAATCATTTTTTTGGGTGAAATATGAAGAGCCACTGGGGAATAACGTGCATAGTCAATCAAAGGTGTTCATAGGACACCGACCATTCGTTTCTGATGGCCTGGTGGGATTTTCACCATTTTGGATTTAATTAGATGTTGGGAGCCACAGTGTGTGGATGGCCTAAGTAGTGTTGTCTAAAAAAATTAGGAAAACTCATATTGGATTTGAGTGGGAAATTGTTCCCGCACATTTATGTCAGGGTCACTTGTAAGGAAGGAAGTACACAAGTTTCCAATCAAAATTTTTTTAAATATGAGGGGTGTGAAAAGACATAAACATAATTTGAGCACACAGAAGCTGGACATGACTCTCCTGGGGATGAATTTTCCTTTTATTGATGACCATTTTTGTGGGTGATATATGCAGAGCCACCAGGGCATAATATGCATAGTCAATCAGAAGTTTCTGTAGGACACCGACCATCCAACTCTGATGACCATTGAGGATATAAAGATTGGGAACTTTCTGAATAGGGTATGTGACCTTCGACCAGGGGTACTCTTGAACACAAAAGAAGTTATTTTAACTAAGTTTATTTAGGGAAACTCATAAATGAGTGGGGGAACTCGTATTTTTCATATAGATCATATATCATCCCGCCTCTTTATCACATAAACTTTCATTACATTTTAAAAAACCGAGGATCTTTAAGGTTTAGTGTCTTGGAAACCAGGAACTTTAAACATGAAAACATAAAACATTCTTCTAAAACACTTGAAAGTCTTATCCTCATGTTCATCCTAGGTTCATTATTGCATCACATAACCTGGGAGCATACATCAAAAGAAAGGGTGAGCAAAAAGCCCCGTAAGAAAAATAAGAGAATCATTTTACATGTGAACTTGAGATACATCAATAAGGTCATGAAAAAGAACTTTAAGGCATGAGAATGAAATAAGGAGGCATATCATAATAAAAATAAAATTTTTCATAACTTGAAAATGTGGCTACATCATTTAACATAGAAAATCATGAACATATCACCAAGGTCCATCCCCAAGGTGTCATTTGAAAATTACCAAGGTTATTCACCAATGTATCGTGAAAATTGTAATCTCTAGTGGTTACATCATTACCCAATGAATTGGAGCGCTATCAGGGCGCACCCATAAATTTTCCTTTATTATCATGTGAGACACATATATCATCATCAAATATTTCATAAATTACCCATATAGCATAAAATAAATGGGTTTCATTTCATAATCATAACGTTTTAAAAACTGCTTTAAAGCCATGATCTTTACGTCACTTTAAACCCACGGAAAGGGAAAGAGGGTTTCATGTATGTAATTACCATAATTTAAAATAGAACATTTTTATATATATGTGAATACCCCTGTATAAATAAGAGCTTTGAGTATTCACTTTATAACATAAAATAATTTTTAGAAAAGAGAGAGAGGCATTTTGAGACGAAAATTCTGCAGCATAACGTCTATGTTACAAGGTTTTAGAAAACATTGAGAAGAGAGAGGACATGGGTCAAACATTCATAAATGACCCATAAAACAGTAGAGGGAAAAATATAAGGGATTTAAGAACATGGTAATGAAATTTGAAAATATACCATATGAAATGAAGAACATGAAACGAAGAAAAAAAAGATTTCTCTTGTGAGAATTCGGCAGCCTAACGGCATCACTTAAACTTCAACAAAATTGAACTGACAAGGTCAAATAGGGTCTCTCATCATATGAAAATAAGATTCCAGTATGATAGATATAGAGATCATACCCCAACATAATAGAATGGAACTTGAAACAATTGACATGAAAGTAGAACTTCAAAACGAGAATGGTGAAGAACCACTTAAAAATTCGGCAGCCTAACGGCGCCACTTAAAACATCAAAATGCTGAATTGAAGAGATAAAATGGGGTCTCTCATCATATGAACATAAGAGTCCAGTATGATAGATATAGAGATCATACCCCAACATAATAGAAAGGAACATGAAAGAATTGACATGAAAGTAGAACTTCAAAATGAGAATGGTGAAGAACGACTTAAAAATTCGGCAGCCTAACGGCGCCACTTAAAACTTCAAAATACTGAATTGAAGAGATAAAATGGGGTCTCTCATCATATGAACATAATAGTCCAGTATGATAGATATAGAGATCATACCCCAACATAATAGAAAGGAACTTGAATGAATTCACATGAAAGTAGAACATCAAAATGAGAATGGTGAAGAACCACTTAAAAATTCGGCAGCCTAACGGCGCCACTTAAAACTTCAAAATACTGAATTGAAGAGATAAAATGGGATCTCTCATCATATTATCATAAAATATCAGTATGATAAATTTAGAGATAATACCCCAACATAATAAAAAGGAACTTGAAAGACTTTACATGAAAGTAGAACTTTGAAAACGAGAAGGGTGAAAGAATCCCTTAAACATTCGGCAGCCTAACAGCGCCACTTAAAACTTCATAAAACGAAATAATGAGAGTAAGAGGGGATATATTATTATATGAACATAAAAAGTGCAGTAAGAGGAGTTTAAAAGAACATCCCCCAACATAATAACATGGAGCATAAAAGGAATGACATAGAAGAGATCACTTGAAAAGAAAGAGAGCGGTCGGATCCCTTACCTTAAAACATAACTCTTAAAACTAAAAGGTTGGGACCTTGAGGGCTTGGGGGAACCTTGGGAGGACTCCTTGGGAGGTAAGGAGACCATAACTTTGTTGAGGATGGTTTTGGAGTCGAAAATATGAGAGGAGGGCTTGGTATTTATAGGGAAAGTGAGGGGACAAGGCATTAATGGCCAAGGGACACCTCAAAAGTGGTTTTCTCAAAAGCATGGGCCCTCCCATGGTACTTCCCATAAAGTTAGGCCACATGGGGACCCCCACACAATAATTCAACCTCTTTAGTCGAACATCCTTTAAAATATCTCATGACATCATCATGACACAGTTATGATGTCATTAAACATACTGAAACCCTAAAACTGTATTTTTACTAATCACTGAAAATTCAACTTTCTCAGAAAAATCCCAAAATTTCACCTTAACCAAATATCAATGCTCTGATTTCAAAAATGAAGACCATTTTATAAAAAAAATTCTAAATATTTTTAATTTATTTTTTTAAATAAATACACTATTCACTGAAAATTCATTATTTTTAGAAAAATCCCCAAAAATTACCTTAACATAATATCGATGCTCTGAGTTCAAAAATGAAATCCATTTTATAAAAATAATTTTCTAAATATTTTTAATTTAATTTTTAATTAAAAAACACTATTCACCCGAAAAACTAATACTTGAATAATAATTTATGAAACCGTTATTTAACCATTTTATTGAATCATATTACTTAATCAAGGTGCCTAGATTATATTAATACTTTCTTTAAGTGAGATTTCTAATCCATTTGGACACATTACTAATCCTAATCATAAAATCACTATTCATAATTTACTATTCATCAAAAATTAAGTTGATCTTATTAGACTATAAATTTTGTACTGAACATAATTGTAGAAGACCATTTTTCGAAAATCATTACACATTTTTAATTATTTAAGGTTTACACAACCATTTTTAAAATATCCTTTTTCTAAAATTCAT
The DNA here is from genome assembly GCA_963277665.1 of Viscum album. Taxonomy (NCBI): domain Eukaryota; kingdom Viridiplantae; phylum Streptophyta; class Magnoliopsida; order Santalales; family Viscaceae; genus Viscum; species Viscum album. Next base: position 43,203 of record CAUJRU010000476.1, on the reverse strand, counting down.
CAAAAATATGCATACTATATTTATCCGGTCATTTGAAAATTCATAAACTTCATCATAAGAAGAAATCCCAATTTTTATTTAAACAAAGGATTACACAAGGTAGTTACGGTCTCCTTACATAGCCCCTTATCACACCAGCATAGGACCTAAGTGTAAGGTGTGCTAAGGTGAGAGAATCTGAGGGAGGCTCGACCAACATCGCACGAGTAGTAATTTATATCAGTTTGAACTTCTCGTGAAGGCTATCCCGTTATAGCTTTATACGATGAAGTTCAGCTTAGGTTTGGTCCAGAGAAAATCCCAGTGGTGCTACCACCTTCACAAGTTCTGTTAGATGGGATTCGATTGGTCCAAGACTATTGGGTGAGGCCATCAAATCTTCTTTCTATATTAATTAACCAAGATTACTTGTATTTAGAGAAGATAATCAAAAGGTTTAGTTTCCAGCGGTCATATTGACCAATGGTCATATAACAGTAAAAAACCAATGGTATCATTTAAATTATACTCATGTTATCAAATGAAACATTTTTGTTGAGTATAAAAATAAAATCAAATAACACATAAAATTAGGAAACAAGATTTATTCAAAATTTCGGGTCGTTAAAATCTTCCCCCCTTAAGAAATTGCGTCCTCGCAATTTTTAAAATTTGGTTTTCAAATTTCATTGAAAGTACCACATCGGAAAAGGAGTCAGTAAAACTATTACTTTAAAAGAAAGAAAGTGAAGTACGAAGGTCACCCGAGTTAGCCCACACTGGGATTCCATGTAGGAAAACATGGACATGGAAGAAAAACAAAGGGTCAAGTTCTGAGGGAGAGTGATAGAGAACATGATTAGGAGAAAGTTAACCATAAGAAAATCCCAAACTTATGATGTGTGTAAATGGTCATTGATTACCTAGTAGGAAACGTAAACCAACAACGTTTTTGTTTTACGTTCCTTTTCATAATTTTGAGGAATTCATTTACTACATAGAACAAAAACATAAGGAAATATATCTACCTTCATGTAGAGTTTTACCCTTTAATAAGTTTCTACCAAAACTAATATTTTCTCCCAAATGATGAGCATTCAAAACTACTTGGTCTCATCAAAACACAAGAATCATCTTCTAGAGAATCACATAATCCACAAAATATTAACTATCTATTTCTTCTATCTTTAAACGTTATCCCAAAAACAGAAAGGGTAAGGTTAAACAACTCTTCAAAAAGGAATAATCCCATAGGAGTGGAAAGAAATTTTAAATCTTCAATGTTCCATGGTAATACCCAAAGTTCATCATAGACCATCCCATAAATAACGGTCCTTAAAATTCCTTAAAATAAACCAAACTAAGATTGAAACCCAAATACAAGAAGGATTTTCTAACATAGTCTTCCAAAATAAACTTCATTGTTCATCTCCAAACAACATCAACCACTCCTATCATCTTATAACAAAATTATCTAAACTAAACATATTTTACCCAAGATAGGTTAATCATTCCCATAAGTAACCTAAATTACTATAAGTCCACCATAAATTCATCGATTCTTCAAAATATAACTCAACCTTACTCCTCAATGAAAATACCGTAGTAATCTATTTACCTTGATCATATAGGGTCCCTAAAATAGTAAACGTATTCCAAAATAATAATCATATTTTAATCCCCTAATCACCTCTGTCATATTAATATGACAATCGTCGCATTTCCTATCACATTGGTTTTTAGGACATGTTCTTCCATTTCCCGCCATTAACTAAGAAAAGAAACTATAATTAGGGGCTTATTTACTTAGCTAATAATCATGAAAAGGAAACTTTAAGCATAAAAGGATAAACATATAGAATAAATGTATATCCTAACTTGTGATCCCCTAGGTTCCAATCTAGGTTATCCATGATCATATATTCTTATGTGAATCTTTATTTTGTTTTATCCTTTTTCCTTTAATAATGGTTCATACTAAGCTTATGGATTTACCAAAGAATATCCCCCGGGAGTGTCGTAACCAAGAGTGCAGCAAGACCCGTTGTCGTGTACCAGTTCCAGTTCGAGTCTAGCTCAAAGCGGTGTTTTCAGGTTTTACCCCTATGTACATCTATGCCAGAGCCACCTCTACCTACCCGTATCCAGACAGGGATGTATTTGCTAGGAAACCCCTTACTCAATACTCACCAAAATACCAGGAAGATTTCCTATATTTAAACTTTTCTATAGGGTTCTTCCTAGATTTTTCATATCCTAATTTCCACAAATAACTAAACCATCCTTTGATACCAACTATAGCATCCCGCCTCTTTATCACATAAACTTTCATTACATTTTACAAAACCGAGGATCTTTAAGGTTTAGTGTCTTGGAAACCAGGAACTTTAAACATGAAAACATAAAACATCCTTCTAAAACACTTGAAAGGCTTCTACTCATGTTCATCCTAGGTTCATTACTGCATCACATAACCTGGGAGCATACATCAAAAGAAAGGGTGAGAAAAAAGCCCCGTAAGGAAAACAAAAGAAACATTTTACATGTGAACTTGAGATACTTCAATAAGGTCATGAAAAAGAACTTTAAGGCATGAGAATGAAATAAGGAGGAATATCATAATAAAAATAACATTTTTTATAACTTGAAATTGTGGCTACATCATTTAACATATACAATCATTAACATATCACCAAGGTCCATCCCCAAGGTGTCATTTGAAAATTACCAAGGTTATTCACCAAGGTATCGTGAAAATTGTAATCTCTAGTGGTTACATCATTACCCAATGCATTGGAGCGCTATCAGGGCGCAACCTTAAATTTGCCTTTATTATCATGTGAGCCACATATATCATCATCAAACATTTCATAAATAAACCATATAGCATAAAATAAATTGGTTTCATTTCATAATCATAACGTTTTAAAAACTGCTTTAAAGACATGATCTTTACGTCACTTTAAACCCACAGAAAGGGAAAGAGGGTTTCATGTATGTAATTCCCATAATTTAAAATAGAAAATTTTTATATATATGTGAATACCCCTGTAGAAATAAGAGATTTGAGTATTCACTTTATAACATAAAATAATTTTTAGAAAAGAGAGAGAGGCATTTTGAGACGAAAATTCTGCAGCATAACGGCTATGTTACAAGGTTTTGGAAAACATTGAGAAGAGAGGGGACATGGGTCAAACATTCATAAATGACCCATAAAACAGTAGAGGGAAAAAATATAAGGGATTTAAGAACGTGGTAATGAAATTTGAAAATATACCATATGAAATGAAGAACATGAAACGAAGAAAAAAAGATTTCTCTTGTGAGAATTCGGCAGCCTAATGGCGTCACTTAAACTTCAACAAAATTGAATTGACAAGGTCAAATAGGGTCTCTAATAATATGAACATAAGAGTTCAGTATGATTGATATAGATATCATACCCCAACATAATATAAAGGAACTTGAAATAATTGACATGAAAGTAGAACTTCAAAACGAGAATGGTGAAGAACCACTTAAAAATTCGGCAGCCTAACGACACCACTTAAAACTTCAAAATACTGAATTGAAGAGATAAAATGGGGTCTCTAATCATATGAGCATAATAGTCAAGTATGATAGATATAGAGATCATACCCCAACATAATATAAAGGAACTTGAAAGAATTGACATGAAAGTAGAACTTCAAAACGAGAATGGTGAAGAACGACTTAAAAATTCGGCAGCCTAACGGCGCCGCTTAAAACATCAAAATACTGAATTGAAGAGATAAAATGGGTTCTATAATAATATGAAAATAAGAGTCCAGTATGATAGATATAGAGATCATACCCCAACATAATAGAAAGGAACTTGAAATAATTGACATGAAAGTAGAACTTCAAAACGAGAATGGTGAAGAACCACTTAAAAATTCGGCAGCCTAATGACGCCACTTAAAACTTCAAAATACTGAATTGAAGAGATCAAATGGGGTATCTCATCATATTATCATAAAATATCAGTATGATAAATTTAGAGATCATACCCCAACATAATAAAAAGGAACTTGAAAGACTTGACATGAAAGTAGAACTTTGAAAAAGAGAAGGGTGAAAGAATCCCTTAAACATTCGGCAGCCTAACGACGCCACTTAAAACTTCATAAAACGAAATAATGAGAGTAAGAGGGGATATCTTATTATATGAAAATAAAAAGGTAAGTAATATGAGTATAAAATAACATCCTCCAACATAAGAACATGGAGCATAAAAGGAATGACATAGAAGAGATCACTTGAAATGAAAGAGAGGGGTCAGATCCCTTACCTTAAAACATAACTCTTAAAACTCAATGGTTGGGACCTTGAGGGATTGGGGGAACCTTGGGAGGACTCCTTGGGAGGTAAGGAGACCAGAACTTCGTTGAGGATTGTTTTCGAGTCGAAAAGATGAGAAGAGGGCTTGGTATTTATAGGGAAAGTGAGGGGACAAGGCATTAATGGCCAAGGGACACCTCAAAAGTGGTTTTCTCAAAAGCATGGGCCCTCCCATGGTAATTCCCATAAAGTTAGGCCACATGGGGACCCCCACACAATAATTCATCCTCTTTAGTCGAACATCCTTTAAAATATCTCATGACATCATCATGACACAGTTATGATGTCATTAAACATACTGAAACCCTAAAACTGTATTTTTACTAATCACTGAAAATTCAACTTTCTCAGAAAAATCCCAAAATTTCACCTTAACCAAATATCAATGCTCTGATTTCAAAAATGAACACCATTTTATAAAAATAATTTTCTAAATATTTTTAATTTATTTTTTTAAATAAATACACTATTCACCCAAAATTCATTATTTTTAGAAAAATCCCCAAAAATTACCTTAACATAATATCGATGCTCTGAGTTCAAAAATGAAATCCATTTTATAAAAATAATTTTCTAAATATTTTTAATTTAATTTTTAATTAAAAAACACTATTCACATGATAAAACTAATACTTGAATAATAATTTATGAAACCGTTATTTAACCATTTTATTGAATCAAATTACTTAATCAAGGTGCCTAGATTATATTAATACTTTCTTTAAGTGAGATTACTAATCCATTTGGACACATTACTAATCCTAATCATAAAATCACTATTCATAATTTACTATTCATCAAGAATTATGTTGATCTTATTAGACTCTAAATTTCGTACTGAACATAATTGTAGAAGACCATTTTTCGAAAATCATTACACATTTTTAATTATTTAAGGTTTACACAACCATTTTTAAAATATCCTTTTTCTAAAATTCATCAAAAATATGCATTCTATATTTATCCGGTCATTTGAAAATTCATAAACTTCATCATAAGAAGAAATACCAATTTTTATTTAAAAAAAGGATTACACGAGGTAGTTACGGTCTCCTTACATAGCCCCTTATCACACCAGCATAGGACCTAAGTGTAAGGGGTGCTAAGGTGAGAGAATCCGAGGGAGGCTCGACCAACATCGCACGAGTAGTAATTTCTATCAGTTTGAACTTCTCGCGAAGGCGATCCCATTCTAGCTTTATACGATGAAGTTCTGCTTGGGTTTGGTCCAGAGCAAAGCCCAGTGGTGCTACCTCCTTCCCAAGTTCTGTTAGATGGGCTTCGATTGGTCCAAGACTACTGGGTGAGGCCATCGAATCTTCTTTCTATATTAATTAACCAATATTACTTGTATTTAGAGACAATAATCAAAAGGTTTAGTTTCCAGCGGTCATATTGACCAATGGTCATATAACAGTAAAAAACCAATGGTATCATTTAAATTATACTCATGTTATCAAATGAAACATTTTTTTTGAGTATAAAAATAAAATCAAATAACACATAAAATTAGGAAACAAGATTTATTAAAAATTTTGGGTCATTACAGATCAAATTTACACATACAGATGAGATATCCTTAGAATCCTCAAAAGGTGACCAGAGTTGAATCGGGCACATATGTTCAGATATATCCAAGATATATGTAAATAGGAAAGTATAAAAAATGACTTTGAGGGCCCTTGAATCAGGAGGGATGGGATGAGACTTGGAATCCATTGGGTATACTGATATAGGATAGGACTCTCCCTAGGATGAATATGCCTTTGACTGATGGCAATTTTTGTGGGCAACATATGTAGAGCCATCGGGGCAAAATGTGCATAGACAGTCAAAGGTGTCTGAAGGAAACTAGCCTTTCATCTCAGATGGACTTTAATGATTATGGGGATTCAAGATAACTCAAATCATGACTTCTAGAATATGGAATGAGTGTATTCGGACATTTGGGGACATTTGGGCTGTGATTTACTCATGGAATCAGATATCCGTTATGTAGATCTAACTCGTATGCAGGGTGAGGCATTCGTTCCATCTTTGGGATACCTAGTTATTTAACATCACATGACCAGGACATGGGGTTCTTCTCGGGGGAGGGAGTCATGACATTCCTTTTAGGGTCATGCTATTAGGACCAAATTTCTAGACTATTTTGCTATACTGCCACGATTGACATCTTATCGAAATACCTAAGCTCACGTGAGCCACACTCGGTGTGATAAACAAGGGATTATGAGGATTACATGTCATTAACTTGGAATAGCAAGGTCAGCATTAGATGGTACCTTTGGGATTAAACCATTGTTATGCAGTTTAACATCGTACGACAAGGATTATTTTGGCCTTTCATTTTAACGTTGTGCGGTGAGGACGTGATTCTATACAGTTTAGAGTCATGCAGTGAGGATGATCATACTATCATAATGTTCTTCAATAGTTTTATCTTATTCTCAATTAGGATGTTCTGGTGTTCCTTATACATGAGTGATGACATAAGGTGTAAATGATAGTCCGGAGGGAAACTTGAATCAGGAGGGATGACATGGGACTTTGAATCTGTTGGGTGTATTGAGATAGGAGAGGACTCTCCCAAGGAAAATATTTCCATTCATTGATGACCATTTTTTAGGGGAAACATATGCCGAGCCATCGGGCATGATATGCATAGTCAAGAAAAGGTGTCTGTGGGACACTGGCCTTCCATCTCAGATGGCCTTGAATGATTATGGGGATACAAGATTTCCTGAGGTATGGAGTGTGACAAATGGAAAAGATGTTCATGGGAATGTTAGAATACCCAGACCATGATTAAACATTAACTACTAGGAACTTCTATATAGGTCTGAACCATATTCATTGGGGGAAGTAGGATCTTTTGGCTTCTCAGGACTAAGAGGCTTGTGTAGAATCTCATAATACCGAGGACTGGGATACACAAAGCTCTTTAAGAATTTTCAAGTTTATTGTCACGTGATGGGACCTTCCATATACTCCCATTAAAATTATGATCTATGTATGGGGTAAAAGGGCATTTTTTTCTGGTGGATGGGCTGTGATGCCGAATCTAAACGTCACTACATATCCTACAAAGGTAGGAATCAAGCCGTATATAGTTCTGAATGTTCCTTACAAATGTTTTCTCAATGTGCAGGGACACTTTAGGCCATTTATTTTTAATGATGATGGTTGGACTAGCATTGAAGATCGAAGTTTCACTACATATCTTTCTAGGGAAGGAATCAAGCCACACATAGTTCTGTACGCTCCCTATACCGATTTGGCTCGGTCCATGCGTGAGGACATGTGGGGGAATTTTTTTTAACTTGATATGGGTTCTTGGCCTACCTTATTTCCCAACGATTTATTTGTGTAAGACAATCCCCACCACTACTCCTAATCTAATGTGAGTTATACTCAATTTGAGAAACAAGGAGTGGTCACAGAGTCTCGATCGCAAGTGTGGGGAGGTAGAAAATATGATGGGGACATTTTATTTTTTTCTTTTCTTGGTGGGGTGAGGTCAAGATCGATGATCGAGGAATCTCTACATGTCTCGAAAGGGTAGGAATCAAGCTGTACATAGTTCTGAAAGTCCCCTGTACCGATTTGGCTCTGTGCAAGGGTTAGGGGATTTTTTGTTCTATCTGTCACGGTTGTCGGGTCTAACCTACAATTCTATAGTTTGCTTTCATAAGAGAATCCCGACAATTGATGCTAATATCATGGGAGTTATACTCAACTTGAGAAACAATGAGTGATAAGGGTTTCCCTTATGAATATAGGTAGATAGAGGGTGTGATGGAGGCATTTTTTTATGGGGGCTGGTCCAGGATCAAGGATAGAGGCATCTCTACGTATCCTATGAGGGTAGGAATCAAGCCACACATAGTTATATGAGAGATCATGAAATTTATTGTCATGTTTTAGGGACCAGTTCCATACAGTTTAACATCATGTGGAAAGGACACTGACTCGTAGTTGAAGGGATTAGAGTTTGGACTGTAACATGGGGGCATATTTTATGACTCATAGTTTAGGGTCGTAGAGCTTGGACCATAACATGGGACAATTTTTTATGACTCATAGTTTAGGTTAATAGAGCTTGGACATTAACAATGGGGTTTTATGACTCATAGTTTAGGGTTTTAGAGCGTGGATGTCAATAATGGGGTTTTATGACTCATAGTTTAGGGTCATAGATCTTGGACCACAAAAATGTTGTTTTATGACTCATAGTTTAGGGTTGTAGAGATTGGACCTCAAAAATGGGGTTTTATGGCTCATAGGTTAGGGTCGTAGAGCTTGGACCTCAACAATGGGGTCTTATGAATCATAGTTCAGGGTTATAGAGCTTGTATATCAACAATTGGGTTTAATGAATCATAGTTTAGGGTTGTAGAGCTTGGACTTCTGACTTCTATTACACAAAGTATTTCTTTGTGAACTTCACATTTGTAGATGTCGTGATGAGTTGTATTTTCATTGATATCAGGGCATACGCTCTATTGGAATAGACCCTATGTATGAAGTATGGTCCTTCATACATTGGTTACATCTTTGTGGATTATTTCAGAGTATAATCGGGGTTCTGAGGACTAAAACCATTTCTCCTTCAAGGAAATATCGAATGAGATCCTTTTTATTGAAGGCTTGTGCTATCTGATTTTGGTATATTTCCAAATGGTGTAGAGTGTGCATCCTTTTCTCATCTTTCTTCTCCAATTCCTCAAACCGTCTTTGGGATCTCTCATCCATGGAATGTTGATTGAAAATGGACACACGAAGTGATAGACCTTGGATTTCAATAGGAAAAACCACTTCTACCCCGTTTACTAGTGAGTACGGGGTTGCCTGGGTGGTCATGCGAGTCGTGGTCTGGTAAGACCATAAAGCGTGGAGGAGCTGGTATGGACATAATTTCATATCCTTATTGACCATATTTTGAATTACGTTGGAAAAATTCATGTTTAAAGACTCTATATTCCCATTGGTCGCTGAGTGGTAGTGGGACGACCGGTAGGATTTGATTCTATACTTCTAGTACAGCTTTTCCAGCTCAGTAGAGCAGAAGTTGGTGTTGTTGTCCATCCATATTACATGAGGGACACCAAATCTGGTGAAGATATTGGCCTTCACGAATTTGATGATGTTTTCACCCCGAATTATTTAAGGGTTATGGCTTCGGTCCATTTGGAAAAGAAGTCGGCCGCTATGAGTATGAATTTGAACTATCTAGCTGTAGCGGGAGGATATGGTCCCACAACATCCATCCCCCAGGTGGTGAATGGCCAGGAGTACTAAGCTGTATGAAGTGAATATATAGGGAAGTGTATTAAATTGGCATGAATTTTATAGGAATGGATCTTCTTGGTGAATGTGGCGTAATCGTGTATCATATTGGACCGGTAATACCCAAGCCATCAAATTTGGTGAGAGAGCTTGGTTGCTGATTGGTGTGCTCCACAGTCTCTGGTGTGCACTTCTTTCATAATGTCAGTAGTCTCTTCTCCATCAGTGCACCTGAGAAGGACTCTATAAAGGCTTAATTTCTAGAGGACCTTTTCTTGGGTAAAATTGACTGCCCGTCTTCGAACCTACTTTATTTCAGCCCAATCTGGTGGGAGCGCTCTGTTCTGAAGGTAATTTGTAATGGGTGCCATCCAACCAGTGGTATGACCATAAGTCTCAGGAACATGACTAATTTCATTTATTTCCTCTATGTTTCTCTAGATGAATGGAAAGACCATCCGAAAGTGAGCATTGCTAATGACTGTTTCATCCTGGTCGAGATCATCCAATGTTGTGGCTGTATTTTCCAAAGTGTCGGCTTGAGAATCATGTGATCGGGGGACATAAGTCAACATTGGTTCTGATGGTAATTCTACCATCAGTTCTTTAACATGTTTCATCAAGGGAACCAATACTTCATTCTTAATAGATTAGTCATCATTGACCTGTTTTATGACTAGATTCGAATCACCCTTTATTTTTAGGTGTCTTTCTTGCACCTGTAGTTCCAATTCTATGCCTTCAATGAGGGCTTGGTCATATGTTTCATTTTTTGTATGCCCCTCTGAATGTAGGAAAGATCAAGGTAAGATGGCCTTTTATGAGATACAAGTATAACTCCCAGGCCCACTTTGTTGAGTTTGGGATCCTCCACCATTTTCCCTATCATTATTTAGGAAGCACCGTCGAAGTACATTTCCCATGTCAATGGGTCCTCCTGGATGAAAAACACATCTTCATCTAGAAGTTCAGCATTCGAAGATGTTGTTTCTTTTGAGGGGTGCTCATCTAGGAAGTCTACTAACACTTGACCATTGATGGCCTTCTGAGGCACATAACATATTCCAGGTGTTGTAGGATGATATCCCCTCATGATAGGTGACCATTTAACATGGGAAGATTGAGGATATATTTGGGAAGGTTGCACTGGGAGACCAAGTGGACATCATGTTGATGTAGGTAACTCCCGAGTTTCTGAACTACGAAGATTAGGACTAGGCAATTCTTTTCAATCTTCGAATTCTGAGTTTTGGCATCGATCATTGTCTAATAGAGGTAGTAGAGGTTGTTCTCACGGCCGACATCATTTTTCTATGTGAGGATGGAACCTAATGAATTTTCTAGGGTAGTTACGTTTAAAATGAAAGGTCTCCCTTCAACTAGTTGCACGATCACCAATTGGATTAGGAGATATCTTTTGAGATTGTTGAAGTCTTCTCGACAATATTTATCCCAATCACACGTAACTAATTTCTTCATGATCCTAGTGAAAGGTAAACATTTACCTTCTAGGTTGGCTATGATGTGTCGAATATAGAAGAGGTTCCCCTAGAGACCTCTCAATTTGGTGAGGTTTTTAGGTGGGGACATGCCAAGTATGGAATTTGTCTTCTCAGGGTCGAATTCGATTCCACGACGGTGTACAATGAAGCTAAGGAAATTTCCAAAGATAACGCCAAAGGTGTATTTAAGGGGATTCATCTTTAAATGTCACTGTTGAAATTTTTTGAAGAGAGTTTCAAGATTAGATAGGTGGTTTGAACACTATCTGATTCCACCACTAGGTCATCGACATAACACTAGATGAATTTTCCCAAGAAGGTCTTGAAGATGCTATGGATGCCACACTGATATGTGGCGCCGATATTCATTAGAAAAAAGGGAATAAATTTATAATAGAACAGTCCCTAAGGGGCTCTAAAAGTGGTAGCATTGTCATCTCCTTAGGCCAACCAGATTTGATTGTATCCAGAATAACTGTCCATGAAAGAGAGGGCTTCATATTCAGTTGTCGCATTGATCAATAATTCTATGATCAGGACCGGGAAGTCATATTTTAGAAAATTATGATTAAGGTCCCTAAAGTCAATGAAAATTATAATCTAATCATTCTTCTTTTTGATAGGGACTATGTTTTCCAGCTATTTTGGGTATTAGACCTCCCGTATAATGTTGTCTCTGATCATCTTTTCAACTTTAGCCTCTATATTGGTTGCATGCATCGGGTGGGTCCTTCTGGCTGCTTTCTTATAGCCCCAGTGATATTTTGGTAAACCTAGATTATGGGTGGAGACCTTAGGATTGAGACATGGAATTTATGTGTAATTTATGGCAAAAACATCTCGATTATTTTTTAAGAAGGTGGCATATGCCTCCTGCTCCTCGACAGGCATGGCCACACTGATCAAAGTGGGATGCAGGTCGTTTTCGAAGACAAGGTTTATCTCATTAAGTTGATCAATTGTGGTGGAGACACCTTCTTCAATTGCGTGGGTCCTCTTTGAGGTCTTATTATTATTCTTCTTCTTTATCACCATCTTCATCATCTTTCTCTTCTAATGGTGAAAGTAATTTTGGGACTAACTCTTCAATGTTGGAAGAGAAATCATCTTTTTGCTTAGTGTGTGAGACAAGGGTAGTTTGATGTCCCAAGGACGGGCTGAGAGAATATTTGATGCAGATTTTCCTGACATTGTGGGATTCAGCCCTATTTTCCATGTCTTTGGACTTGGGGGTCGTAATAGAGACCATGCAGACAACTAAGTCTGCACCCAGACTTGCATTCAGGCATTCAACTTGGTTGATGGGTAAAACATACTCTTCCCTAAGTTGATGGAGGGGGTCAGTTGTATCCATCTAAAATCAATTTGGGGCATTGATCCAATCCATGTTTCCTACCAAAAGATGTTTTTATTCCGATTCATAGAACCCGGTGTTGATATAATGCGATTCAAAATATTCAAATTGGGATTTATGGGCGTGAAATATCCTGTTTTTTCCAATAGTGCAATATTTGATGCACTGATGGTATGAGGATGAAATTTCAGGGTGATAATGCAGCCAAGGCCATCCTAACAGGACATTTAAGGACATATTTTTCCATAAAACCAGGAACTCAAAATATGATATGAGATATCAGAGCCAAGTTTTGAGCTTTATTCATCCGAATAGTTTCTTCTCACTTTTGTTGTATACAAACAAAGTTTTAGTGTAGGGTGACAATTTTTCTTCATCATATCCCATTTGACAAAGCGTATGTAGTGGGAGGAGGTTAACATCAGAGCCATTATCGATGAAGATCATTCGAACATCAATTCCATTTATCTTTCTGGACACATATACAGGTTTGATGTGCCCTTGCATGATGGAATCTTTATCCCTATCTGTGAAGGAGATGACAACATGCCATTCTTCGGGACTTGTATCATTTTGGTAAACTTCGGAAGCTACTTCTTCAGACTAAAAGTCTTGAGGAATTAGTAAGGTTTGGATGAGTGCCTTATTAATATCTACATGTTGACTTAATTCATCCAGGATTGATAGCTTGACTGGTACTCAAGACAGCTTCTTTAGAATATCATACTTCTTTTCTAAAGGTCGGTGCTTCCCAGCTCATGTATCCTCTTTCACAAAAACATCAGGGGTTTGAGCTATGGACTTAGATGGTTCGGCCTCTATAATAGTGGCTGACAATGATGTAGTCCTTTCCATGTTTGGCCGAACTGGTCCGCCTATATACCTTGCGCGGTTTGGTACTTGTTCCTCCTCTAATAGATATTCCATGATAACTATCCTTGGATTTTTTCCAATCAGGGAGAAGGAGAATTATGGTTCTTATTGTGTCTGTCGAAGGGTCCTTCCTATATTTTCCACAATGTTAATGGTTTATCATGTGGTGTGGTCGGGAAGATGACTCCTACCATGATCATGCCTTCTAGGAAGCCTTCGACCTCTGTGGCCTCTTCCTCTGGATCTCCAATTAGGTGTAGGAAATTTGGATTTGTGGTCATAGTCTTCATCAGAGAAAGGGTATATCACATGAATGAAATTAATGGATCCAATGACCAGTTCTTGATCTAAAACTATTTCTATCTGACTGTATTCTTTTGATGGTACCGTTTGGCGGGGTCGTGCCCGTTGTATCATTTGGCGGGGGTGGTGCCTGTTGTACCATTTGGCAGGGCGGTTCCTGTTGAACCAAGGCTATTTGAATGATGTCTGAAAGTGTCAACAATGACTTCTTATTTAGTGTCATCTCATCTTCATTCTCTTTCTTTCTTCTCTTCTAACCTTTAGAGGACTTCAGGGCTGGGGAGGATGGTTTTGTTGTATTGGGAGATTTTAGGGGTGTTGTTGGTTGTTCTAGCTATGCCTGGAGGATTCCATGGACTCAGTTGATGGACTTCTGAGTCATCTAATTTTCAAACCTTTTCCCCTTCTTACTGGTGACTGTTTCCATTATTTTTCTTCTCTTGAGTCTAAGGTGGAAACATACTCCACTTGTGTTGGTGGCAAGCCCAACTTGACTTTCCCAGAATCCACAATCTTTTGCAGTAGATCCTTGAAAACAAAAAATTCCTGGATACTATGTCCTAGTATCTAGTGATATGAAAAATAATTTTTTTGGTTGTCAAGACCTACTTCATTGACTCACTTTCACTCTAGAAGCCAGAGCAAATTGAAAATCCCGGCAGCTATGAAATACCCGCGGACCTGGTCGTCTCAAAATGAGTAAACTTTATTTTTCCGTTCTTTGAAATAATATTTTTTTGGAACCTCATCACTCATCTCACCGAGGTAGGGGTGGTGGATGGCATCCAGGGGTTCCTACACGGTTCAATGGGGGTCTCATAATGGGATCCGAGTCTAGGGGTGGCTTAAGCATGATAGAAGCTACTTCAGCTTTTCACATTCTTCTTCTTGGGGATGATGGGACCACTCAGGACTTAAGGTTGGTCCTTTTCAAGGAGTCTTCTATATTTTGGGAAATGGCAGAGAAGTCTCTGAACTCACTGGTGTACTTCACCGGGATGAGAGGCATTCTCAATTTACCTAAAGGTTATCGATGCAGATGGCGAGCATCTCATCCTGGAAGAGTGGCCAGTTCAGAGAATATGTCAGCCCCTTCCATCTAGCAATGAAGTCTGAGACTCTCTCATTCTCTCACATCTTGTAGTTCATGAGATCACTGGCCGTCATCTTGAGTAGTGTCGAACTGAACGGGAAGAGAAACTATCGCTGGAGGTCCTCTCAACCTATAATTGAATTGGCTGGAAGGCTAGTGTACCATACAAAGGCCGAGCCCTTCATGGTTTGTACAAAGAACTTGAGTTTTACAAATTCTTGCTAATATAGAGTTCCCATCATGGGATCACCGTAAGATTCATAGTGCATCAAATGTTGTTCTAGGTCCCCCGTCCCATTGAATACTAGTAATATAGGGTTTCTGAAGTTTGGTGGTGGCAGAACATTACTCACCCACTTGGGGTAGGGTTTTCACTCTGGTTGTATCAGAGTGTTCCATCCTTCCATGGATTATAGTCGATCAATTAGCTTGTCGATGGTGTTTAAGATCCCTTGATGAATATCCTATGAGGTTTGAGCTTGATCTACTCCGGCAGTGGCCAAGACTGGGCGTGCATTCTCTACTAGAATTTTGGGTTTATACCTAGTCAGGGGTATCATTTTTGGGATTACCTAGATATATCCTGGCTGCCTTCCCAGTAAGGGGAAGTATTGATGTCCTTCTAGGGCTAGGTTGAATGGTCCTATGATCTTGGATTCATTCACTGAGATGAGTTCCTGTGGCATGGGCACCTCTTCTAGATAAACCTACCAACGTTCCATGGGGGGAACACATCTGGAGAGGGAGCTCCCTCAACATAGCTCGACATTAATTCACCTTAGCTCTTTCATTTATTCCTCATTCTTGGAAAACCATTCATCGAGGGTGAGGGGCGCACTATCAGGGGTAGGAGAAGGTGGGTCATAGATGACCTTGGATTTATTTTTCTTCTTGTTAGGGTTTTTTGTGGTAGGTAATTTCAGATTGGATGAGGGAGCATGCAGATTTAGGGCCTCTATATGGTTCCGAGTATGCACAACATCCGGCGTGGTGTGAGATGCCTCAGGGAGGGAACCATATTCCTTCACGTCCTCTCCCCCTATATCATTTTCTATGAGATTCATGGGGTTGGTGTTTACCACGTTCACTAATTCATACCACATTGGGGGTGGTGTACCCAATGATGAATGGTTGGAAGGCTTCCTACACCCTTTATTGGGATTTCTCCATCCATTCTACGATATTCTTCGGGTTTCTTGGAAAATATTAACCTGAAGGGAGCCCTGGTCTAACCTCGCAATGTGCCTTTGTCTTAGAGGGTGAAAACCATGAGAAGGGGTGCAACGAGTAACTTCTCTGTCCATCGTTCTTCCTAGATAGTGGAAGATAGATGCCCGCTGTGTGGGGATTTGGGGTAAAAAAGCCCCAATCCCAATGGGTTGGGGTTGTTCCTATTAATATGTCGATGCACTAAAACCTGGATTTGTTGGTCTTATGGGAGAATTTTGATTGAAAAATGCCCACAGTCCTACGGGATGGGGTTGTTCCTGTATCACAGTGATAGACACCACTATTTCCACCCTTTTGATTTCATGTAATCCCACACAGTTATGAGCTGAGTAAGTAATTGGGCATGCATAGAGTCTTTGTTCTTTTGAAGACATGAGAACTGCTTGCTTGTTGGATTCCCTTAGCCAGGAAGCATGCTGAATGTTTCTAGTTTCCTAGATCAGAAGATTTTTGATGGACTGATCTCTTCGGCACAACCACTTTTGAGACTTACTTCAGGTGGTTTTTTGTTGAGTATCTCATCTTTCTTGAGTAGTGGTTTCACTTGATCATTACCTCTTGGTGATGAAATTGTAGGATGTCATTTCTAATTGGGCCTTCTAGACGAGACATAGGGTGAAGTGTAGATCTCCATGTTCTCCCCATCTCTGAATGTGAACTCCAACTGGGGAGTTTCCAATGAGCCAACATCATTTATAAAGTCCATGGATTCAAGCTAATTCAAGGTTTTTCTTTCGCCTTTCTGATTGTGGCTACCTTGCGGACGGGAGGGCTTCCAGGTTGAATAGACGGTGAAGCTCCCCTATCGTGCTGACATGGTCTGCGTAGCCTTTGAAGGGTATAGATTTTTCTTTTATCTTTCTAAGAGTTGTCCATATATTGAGGTGAATGTCATGCGCAAATTCCTCAGACAGTTATCCTAGTATGTCAAAGTGAGAAGTGGCCATAGTCCAATACATTAGTGGTATATTATCCTTAGCTAGTTATGTTCTAACAAGCAACATATCATGTTTTTGTTCTTCCAGAGGCTCCTCTACTTGATATTCCCAATTCGACTGATTCTTATTAATTTCATTTCAAGAATCTAGGCTGGTGGGAGAATTATTGATTTGCAGACGCCATGGGGGTGGATCAGAAGATGAGCGTGGCCTCGGGCCATCCTATGGTTGAGAAATAATATCACTCATTATAGAAGAAGTGCCCGATGTTTCTGACTCCTTTCTGAGTGCCTCAACATAAGAGGGTTTTCTCACATTTATTCTAGTAAGAGGAGGACTTTCTTGCTAGTATTAATTTTGGTTGTAGGGAGGACCTTCATAGTTGGTTCTGTAATGGCGAGGGCTACTATTGAAACTTGATGCCCAACCATGAGAATTTTCCTTATGGTGTATAACCTAGCGAGGACCTTCAGGGTGGGATGTAGAAATGGGAGGACCTTCTTAGTTCCTGATGTCACTGATGGGAGGACCTTCATTACAACTGTCATTTTGGGGAGGGCCTTTGAATTGACTATCATCATGGTGAGGGCTACTATCAGGACTCGATATCCGACTACAGAGAGAATTTTTGTAGTGTACATCCAGGGGAGGGCCCTCAAGATGTACTGTAATGAGGGGAGGAACTTATCGTTTCTTGATGTTACTATGAGAAGGACCCTCATAGTAACTGTCATTGGGGGGAGGGAATGTGCAATGACTATTATCATGGAGAAGACTACCTTAATGACTTGATACCTAGCTATAGGGATAATTTCTGTAGTGTAAATCTCTGGGAGGGCCTTCAAGATGTTCTGCAATGAGGGGAGAACCTTCTCATTGCTTGATGTTACTATAGGGAGGAACTTCATAGTAACTGTCATTGCAGGGAGGACCTTCACAATGACTATCATCATGGAGATGACTACCATTATGACATGACTTATGACTACATGGAGATGAATATCTACAATGTATACCCTGGGGAGGACCATCAGGGAAGACACGAGAAAGGGGAGTAATTATTGTTGTATGATCCTCAGGTCGAGGGGAGGTCTACCAAAATGCGCATTAGAAGATAAGCTCTCGTGATTGATTATTCTTGACCAATAGAGTAAGCCCCCGTGGGTGCTCTGTGGAGGACCATCAGAGTTGTTAGTAGTGACATTGCAAGGAGGAACTTCGCAACTTCTACTACCACTTCCATAATTTGGTTGTGGGATGATAGGATCTTGGTCCTTTGTTGTTATATGTTTCAGTGCTTCAAGAACCCTAGATTCCAGTAGAGCAGAATCATATATGTGCTCTTCATTTTTATGATTCCATTGTTGATTATTATTTTGGGGGACTCTCTTATGGGTAACTAGGACCATATGCTATTGGTAATTCCCTTCATATATGATTCCCTGTATTGTTGGGTCTCGTGATGTCATCAGGATACGCCGACGGGCATTTTGAGTTTTGGAAGGGATATATACAAGCTCTGGAGCAGCCACCACATTGGACCAGCATCCCCCAGTTGGAATGAGGATTTGTTCCCAATCCAGTTGTTTGTATGTCATAAAATATTGTCTTCAACCCTCCTGGACTGGAGGAGGGATGCATAATTTCTCTGGAGTGACTAACTCATTTTGCGAGTGAGTCATTCCGTTTGAGGGAATCAGGTAGTGTTCCAAATTTCTATCCTTTTTCGCTGATATAATCATATCCCAAAATGTCTTGAAGATATGGGCTGAGATCAACATCTGACTTCTATCATTTCTAGGATGTGATGAGATACATCTTTGGTTAGAATAGGTATGAAGATCAATTCTGATATTGGACCAGGAGTTTGTACCTACTCCGATCCTCCAGGAGTCACTAGTATATACTGACAGTTCTCATGTGATGGGATAGAGGAACAAGTCTATTGCTGATTTTTTTCTATGGTTGCCACTGTATTTTACTGGTGGTACTCATATTCATGAGCGGAGATATTCATATACTATTTTGATGTTGTATTTGTCTCATGATCCTTGTATGCATCCACAAGAATTTCACTTTTCTCGTATTTGGTTTCCACCCTATTTGGATGGAAGGCTTGATATGAATCAGAAGGTATTTGTGCCTGTGTGTATCTAGTTACCACCCTATTTGGATAGGGGATTATTGTGGCTCAGTATATATATGCATCTGCCTGTAGTTTATCGCTCTGTCTGCATGACGAGACCATAAAGAATTTGCAGAAATGTGCATGTGCTCGTATCATCCCACCATATTTTCATGGTGTGATTGAGGGGAGAGGGAAAATTCATATGTATTCCAATTGAATGCCACTGCATTAGTACAACAGAGCTTCTCTTCAGGAAACAGGGTGATAGCATGTTCCCGATTATATATTCACCACCCTTGGCAAGAATTTCGAGGGACCCGGGTCTCCTAGACTTTGGTAGGTGCCCTCTGCATAAGGTCCTCCTTGGCAGGAGGAGGCTGGGTCGTTCGATGTTGGCAGCAGTTGTCACTGGCAGGGGCCCGTGGGTAGGACCCCTATGCAGTTGCAATGAAGTCATCAACATTGGATTCATCTACCTCACTAAGATAAGGGGGGTACTCATTGTCACGTTCCAGGGGCAGGATCTTGAAATGATTTGAGACGACCACTGGGGCCGCCTGGTAATGTGGTACTATCAATGGATGAAGAGGTAGCTGGTATACCTTTACAGACTGGAGGGATTGTCTTGCGACCTCCAGCACGGTTAGAGTACCATTTCAGTGGTATTATTTGATCAGTGTGTTAGATACCTAGCGTTGAAGACGCTGGGTAGGTGAGGGGGTCTTGGTCTTCATTAAGGCCCCAGCCACCTGCGGGATCCCTGATCTGCAAGTTCGCATGGGTCGTTGGGATTTCATTTAGATTGAAGGTTTCTCTAAGGGAACCTGCAATATACATATATGTCATATAGACCCCAAAACATCATCAAAGTAGCATTACTTTAAACATATGCATATTTGGCGATTCAGTTTGGCCCCCTTCCCCTTTTCTTTTGCTACAGGGAGAAGGGGCCTGAGTGGGGTAAGCCCACCATCTTGGTTAAGGATTCACATCGGGTTCAGCATTTCTGTTCCACCTTCGAGGTGGCGCATTTCTGAGCAGTGATAAAAATGGTTCGACAATGATTGTCACCCATCTATTTTTCTATAGATGTAGGTTCTCGTCAATTTTCCATTCCTATGTTTCAACCTGTTCAGCATCATTTCCCTTTAATGAAGGTTGAATTAACCCTACGATAACTATTGGTCCCATTGGGCGATTGTGTGGGTTTCAAGAACTCATGCAGTCGATCCTTCTCAGATATAAATTCCTCAGACGGTATCCAATGGGTTTATTCACGGAGCTAAGAATTCCCAACGACCCTAGTATCCATGATTCAAGGACCTTCTTTCTAAGGTAAGGTGCTTGTCGGCTGGAGATTTATTCAACAACACTTAATGACTCCATTGGTCGAGAGGATGGGAGGTCAGGCTCACCACACCCTTCTGGGGGAGGATTGTTTTCTGTTATGGGACTCTCTTATAGATTTAAGTCATGTTAATATGTTTGTGAATCCTTATTTCATTATCAAAGTTTGTGTCCATGGGATACCATTGGTTTACAAGATTGTCATAAGTATGCATATATTTGATGCTACAGAGGTGATGCTAACTTGAGCCATATTATAAGGCACTCTGGAGTTTATCATCATCTAGGGGGGACAAAAGGTGACTTTATGTTGGGAATGGGTCTACAAGGAGGGATTCCTACATATCCTCGAGAGAGGAATTAGAACCCACGTAGTTCAAATGGTGTGGGGCTTATGCATGAGAGTTTCCCATTGGATAGACAAGATTGGGTGGAGCCTTTATGGATGGGAACCCTTTCGAGCTCAATCCTTCAGGTAGGCGTCCTACATATCCTGCTTTGAATAAGAATTTGAGTTCTCATAATTTAGATGGTGTGGGGATTACATATGGGAGCTGCCCATTGGATAGACATATGATTGGGTGGACCATTTGGGATGGGCACCCTATTGAGCTCGAGCCTTCGAGTATGCATCCTACGTATCCTAGTTTGATAAAGAATTATATTTATCATAGTTTAGATCGTTGTGGTTTATTTTATCCTCAGAAAACTCTAATTACACATGAGTCATGATCGGTGTGAGAAAAAAGAGGATGTGAAATATTAAACAATGCACATTCCTCCTCCCCTATTGGTGGGGGAGGGAGAGACCACAACGGAAGTGGTCGAGGAGACTGTTGACAAGGGTACAGAGAAATGAGACTTTCAATTTGAAATGAAATTGAAGGTCACACAGCCCTGAATAGGATGATTGGGGACTTACCTTAGTGAGAGGGCCTTAAAACACATTCTAGGAAGGGGAGGAGTTTCATCCTTGTCAAAGGGGGGAGTGAACATGACCCATTCGACAGATCAATATTCATCATTGAATGGAAAAGCAAGTGATCACCCTTGATCACTAGAATGGGGAGGTTCACATTAGAGTCCCAAGGTTGGGCTCTAGATTAACATGGGAATGTATCATGAGATGCATTCCTGAAGCCTGCACCATTGTGGTGAGGGCATTCGTGACTCCGCTTACTGTTGGTATGCCGACTCAATGGGGCGCGCTGATGCACCCGATTATTTGATCATACGAGTCATGTGGATTTGGAGGAGGCTTTGGACTAATGTTGTAGGACAGGTTAGTGGAAGGAATATAGGGGAATGGATGGTAATGGAGGGGTGATGTTGTAACTAGAAGGAAGAATAGCCAAAAACACCACATTCTGCATACTGACTTTTTATACAGGATGAGAGAGGCTTCGCATACCAATGTGGAATGCGGGCAGAAGTTCCATCCACATTCCAATGTGGTATGTGGGAATGGGTATAGGACAACACATAACATGGTGGTACATGGCCCATCATACCACTTTGGGTTCCATCTGCATACCAATGTGGTGCGCAGTGCTGGGTTTAGTCCACGTAGTGGTATGCCACATGGAGAACCTTATTGAAAGGGGGTCTGGGGGATCATCGTTCATAGGGAGTTCATCTATGAGAAGCCCATGGTTCATGTTTCTATTGTTATTATTATTATTATTATTATTATTATTCAATTCTCCCATTTTATGGTTTGCAGCTGGCTGTTCCTATGGAGGGAGTGGTTAGTGGTTCGAGCTTCGCTGATGAAACAAGACGGAAGTCAGAGTGCAACATCTAAGTCACCCTCAAGATTTCTCCATCCACCATTCTCTCTGTCCATCTCCCTCTCTGTGTATCTTATGTACTTTTACTATGCTCCTTTTATAGAGCATCGAAGAAATCATATCTATTGGGCACGCGTCACCATTTACAAAGGACCATTGAAGCAATATCCCGACCTATGGAAGACTCGGTCAACCGAGGTTTGCAGAGGCTTTGGTTCACAATAATGGTTCGTAGAGACCTACTGATTCTCTTATTCTAGGAACTGATGAGTTTGTGGCATGATACGCGGACGATCATCTCATGTATGAATCTTTCAACGACCCAGTTCACAGTTTTCCTTTCTTGCTGGCCATCACCATGTGGGCCAACGGTTCGTGGATCATCCCTCATACCAGGTGGTTCACAATCTACCTATTCCATATACCCTTCCATGTGATGGTACACGGTCCACTTAAAAACTTTGAAAACGTGAATTCACTCAAATTCATTCAAATAATTGAAACTCAATTTGAGTCCATTCACTTTTCTAGACTTGTAGAAGTACTATCTTCCTTGTACAAAGCGATCATGAGGGTATCTTCTTCCCTTGGCAGAATTTTTAAGACCCTAAATTATTAGAAAAAATATTACTCTATAAAAATAATTTAATTGATTTTTCTACTGCATACACAT
Source organism: Viscum album (assembly GCA_963277665.1). Lineage (NCBI taxonomy): Eukaryota > Viridiplantae > Streptophyta > Magnoliopsida > Santalales > Viscaceae > Viscum > Viscum album. The sequence continues at coordinate 20,339 of CAUJRU010000476.1, read as the reverse complement.
GCACTACATTGGAATTGCATAAGCATTCAAGGTAATTATAATATCTCTTAAAAATAAAAAATTACAGTCACAAAAATAACTTTGTTCCGTAAATTTTTTTTATAACTTCTCATAAATTCTTTTTTATCCCTATAGAAACATATTAGATATATAAAAAGAAATACAATAAAATTTTGTAATTAATATTTAATTAAAATAATATGAAGCTCATAATCAAAGGAAAGTGAATCTAAATTTCCCTAGTTTCCAATATATGATGATTTTGGTTTAGATAATATTGTACAGTTAAATAAAGGTAATTGTTGGGTTGATTTGGAGACCTTATCCTATAGTATTGATTTCATTTTATTCATTGTAAAATTTACCATAATGATAAAATTTTATCATAGTTACTATTCATTATGTCTCAAAAATAAGTGACTTTATTACCTAATATAAATTATTATTATTCCAAATATGTACAATATTTTACATTAAACTATTTAATAAATTGATGAAAATTATTTTTAATAATAGTGCACAAAATGAAAAGAAAAACAGTTTTTAGAAAAATATGCCTTAAAGAAAAAAAATTATTTTTAAAAAAAATCTAGTATAATGGTGATTAACAAAGAATTATATAAGTTAGGTTCTATAAAATGAGAATTGTTTTACTTTAAAACCAAATCCATAAAAATTGGTACTTTTAAATTACTTTATTTAAATTAAATAAATATCCATTTTATAAAAAAATTTATTTTTATCTATTCACTTAAAAATAAATATTTTCAAAAAAATAAAGTAGTTAAACCTAATATAATTATTAAATTATAGGTTCAAAAATAAAATAATTTTTCTCAAATTCAATTTCTAAAATTTATAAATTTGTCTTTTGAATGAAATGAAAAAAATACGATAAATTGTTTTATAAAAAATGACCATTTTAATCTTTTACTCTTTCTAACCTTATTTGATTTTATTATTATCATTCAAAATTGAAAAAATATTTCCTAGTTAGTAAACATGGAATTTGTGTTAGGAAAGAATTTCTATATATATTTCATAATGTTGTTTCTCATATTCATACCTGCTAATCAAACGACTTGGTGATAACGATCATATTTAAATACTAATATTTCTATAGTATATCACAGTTCATTTAAGCTTAGTGATGTGTTCATTAAAACCAATATAACAAATAAAAATCATTAAAGAGAAAATATATTGAAATATCTGAGGTGTTACATTATCAATCAAGGTAAGGCTTCACTAACACCTTATCCCTCAAGGTGAGTTTGGGCTTGAAGATGTGTCACTAGCACTATTGAGATCCACCGACTTTTACACACATCATCCCAGAAACAACATAACACTCAAGGTTATGGTAAGTATTGGGATCCCTCATCAGACATTCCAGGAACCAACAAAAATCTCAAGAATAAAGGGTACATAATCTATTTCACAATCTCACCAACTCACTATGTACCTCACCATCAGACTAGCCCCTCAGATAATATTCTCAATTTCATATCGATCTCTAACAATCGATACAAATATATATTAATCACCATAAAATAAACCAAATTCCATATGAACTTATAGACCCTATCCTCATGCCCCATTTAGACGAAATCAAAATCCCTCAATATCACACATTGTCTAGTTCTTATGGAATGATCCATCCTATTGAACACATCAAACCTCAATCCAAATGAAAAAGGTTGTTCGTCACCAAGTCTAAGACATATAGTAATATTACCTATATTTCTTGGAATAAGACTCTAATTACTACCTAAATAGAATTAAGTAACACAACATGGGATACCCACATCTCATCTCACATTCAGAGACAAACCCAAGGTCTCTTAATAACTTAACCAACAACCTCTCCCCTTAGAGACATAGTCATTGTGTGATTCAAATATGACCAAAGTGCTAATGTTCACTTATTCTAATATGATGTTGCTTTGTACCACCCATATCTCTAGGTGTCTTTCTATCATTATACCTCCACTATATCCTATTCACATATATGCATAAAATAAATCAAACATAAAAATAATATAAGATAATATTATAGGAACCACCTACCTCCACAAAGGAGTTACCATCTCTTCCCATCTCTATAGCACCTCATCCCAGCTATTTCATGCCTCATCCAAGATCACATCACCACCCGAAATCCTATCACACAATAAAATATCATAAAAATTAATTATAATATTTTATAATTAATTAATCAATTTAATCCAATAGGAATATTCTCGAAAAAAATTATCAGGCATCACCCTTCCTGAAAACTTCCCAGAACCATAAGAGTTCATCCATCTTAAATAACTTCTAGTCAATCTGAGAAAAATACACATCAAATCAGGATGATTTATCCATGATTTAGCTAACACATCTTAGAAAACCTATCATAAAACATTTTAAATGTTCATGGAAATAAGGGGGGACAAAAATAGAGGATGAAATAGAGGACCACACCTTAAACCACTATATAATTACACCGAGAACCACCCATCATGGAGTGGGGGGGGGGTTGCAAAATGAATAGAGTAGCGGGGAGATGATCAATTCAACCCTCCTATAAAAACCCATAGACCTAAGGAAAATGGTAATTATTGATTCTATAGACATAGGATATTCAATAGTTCCGATAATGAAGGGTTATTGGGATACCAAACACACCTCCCCATACACCAGGGGCTACTAACAAGGAGGGAGAGTCTATTATGGTATAGTGGAAAAAATATACCCTCTGATTGAAGTTAGATAGTAGTAAAAATAATGTTAATAAAATACTTCTATAATAATGCAGTAAAAAACCATATATGAAAGTTACAATAAATAATCACAACCGATGTCATATAAAAATGATATGTATACATGTCATACAATCACAATACACTAGAAAATATCCATAAATATCATAAAAAAATGAAAAAAATAGTAAGACTTATCAAGGTGGAATCAAGTCCTATCCTTGTCCCGATCTACCATGCTATAAAATATCAATCTTAATCACACTTTAGTAATTGGGTGATTTCCCATATCTTGACTTGAATTCATTAATCTTTTCCTGGTACCAAATAGAATCCCGAGAAAGGGATGAGTATGAATTATAAGGCCACCATAAATTAAATGTATAATCAAATATAATATAAAATTAGTTCACATCGTTGTTTATATTAAATAATGGAATGAATAATAAATAAATAAAGTTGATTATTAGGTTATAGGTTTATTCCTAGTATGATAATACCTACTTTATCCATTGATGAATGTCTCTATCCATAATTTATCATTCGGTGTAACACTGAACCATCAACAGAAACCCCAGGTGGTCAAGATCTAATAAAACACTTCTAACAACTAGGAGTATGATCTTAGGAGGTCCATAAAATTAGTAAACACTACCGACTATAATATAGGATGATTGTAGGTGGTATAAAATAATCTATCATAAATCTTGACCCCTAAGAGGGTGATCCTGTACTATCCAAGAAATCCCAAAACACCACTGACCCCTAGAAGGATAATCCAAGTTGGTCTAAGTAATTATGTAACGCTGTCGAACCGTAAGAGGATGATGCTATATGGTCTCTATATAAAATATGATAAGGATCAATGTTTAATTCAAGGGAAAATTCCTAATACATTCTCAAACCCATAAATAATTTACTAATCCACCGCCTTTTAATTTAATTATAACTAGCCTCCTAGAATAAAAATGTCATTGGATCCAAGAGTATGTTCTAGTAATCCTTGATCAAAATTTGATTCTTAAGTGAAAGAAACACCAATTAGTGGATAAATTCCTATATAATTACCAATGAACAATTTGTGGACCATAGAAATGTTAAAATAAATGAATTAATGTCAAATTAGATTTATTAATGAATTTTATATCCTAAACATAGTGTGTTAATGTGACTGCACCTAAAATACACAGTTTAAACAATGGGAATTTTAGAGAAAAGCTATAGAACCATATTCTTTATACTCACATAAATTTATTCGTATATGGATTTCCACCAAATGAAGCTAAAATAGACTCTAAAAGAACATATAAATAAACAAAAATAGCGTATAATAGAATTAGTTTCCTAGATAGAGATATAAATAAAGAATGGTATGAGGTAGACTGATAGACATACTTGAATTTCAGAAACATAATTAAAAACACTTGAATCATATGATAATTGAAAGAGAACCCATAATAGAAAGAGAGGGTGGAAGGGAGATCATGATCGAAGAGCTAATAGATGAAATGAGAAGGAAAAAAGAGATTATATGGTGCTTTAAACTCACTTGTTCAAACTAAATTTTTTTATATTTTTATGTTGTTTCATAGTTTAAGCATACGGTAGGAAAAATCAGGTGACAACCATGTGAATCTCTCTATCCATGGAACCCCACCATGAATTGTTGGATCACATAGTTAGGTAAAAAATGCACCATCCATTCATAAGACCTATATAATTTTCTATAGAATTTTTGTGGTTTTTCTGGGTGTTCTGAATGGTTTATAAAACTGTAATGCATACCATTTTCCCATATAATTGGGGTGCATAATTAAAACTAACTATGCACTAACCATGAACCACTGATTATAACTCCAAATGTTCATATTTTTGGGTCTCCAACACCCAAAACAATCTCAAATTCTCTCCAACATCCTTCTATGACACTCAATATATATTAAAAAGAAAAATATATTACTTTTGGGTGAAATTTAAATATGAAAGAACCTCAGAGATGATCATGGTTTTATAACTACCCAAACATAAAGTAATTCATCATCAAGATATAATCGGTGAAATTACCAGGATATTTCATTAAAAAAATTTGGCCACTGATTTTTTATATGTGACTCCCATTATAACACCCCATGAATACTTAATTTGTAATATTCATTAGAATTAATTATATGTTTTTGATAACTTACTGTACACTCAACACCAAATATTAATAAACCAAGGTTGAAATATACTGTTATATATGACCATTATCGCCTAGGAATTGGATTGGAAGGAATGAAAAATACTAATCAGGTTATGAATAAAATATTAAAAAGGTTTTCTTAATACATATGTATTGAACAATGCTTTATAAGATGAACACTCAATTTTAAATAAAATACTTTAATATTAAAAGAACATATTTTAATGATAAAGTTTATATATGTATTATCTACCAAGATCCCTAATTTTTTAGGATATTAACTGTTAATTAATGAATAATAACTCATAAATTTATTATCAATTTTATATAAATAAAGATAATATCATTTGAAGGTAGATAGTGTTATTTATCTGAAAACTGTATTATTACACACTATATATTTCTATATTAGAAAATTAAATTAATCAATATGGTTAAATGATTTAATTAAATTTGAATATATATAATTAAATTAAATAATTTTAAATTCAACTAATGGTTTTGTAGTAGGTAAATAATTATAGTAATTTCAATTTATGCATGGAAATGCATTTTTCTAAACATTTTATTCATTGTGTTTTGTGGGTTTATTTTAAAATTAACTTCTAACACATATAATAATTGAATTTAACAATATGGTTTCAATATTTCAAATCAAAATTTTAGATTATGGTAAAATTTTCAATTTCATTTTCAGACACTATGATTTGTAATTGAGTTAAAAATTCATTACTACAGTAATTATTAAAGGGGTTAAGAGGGTTGGGGATAAAATAAAATGATAATGGTTAAAATGACATAAAAATAGGTCTAAATTCCATTTTATGATTATATTTTGACTATATCCTCTTTATATTAAATTATATAAAATTTTAAATCCATTATTCACGAGTAATACATATATTATATTTTAATAGTTCAAGTATTTACAAGTGTACCCATCTCTTCAATTATAAAAAGGAACCACTGATCCTCTATTATTCACAAGGTTTGAGCCACTTATATCAGTATATATATACACCCGAATAACTTAATATATTACTTCACCATGTATTAGATCATATTTTATCCCACTAAGTCCTCCCTATGAAATTCTAATGTGTAATCCAATAGAGGTCTCTCAAAAAAGAGGAACAACTCTTAATCGCGTTCATTCATTTTATTTCTTCTTCAACCTACTTAAAATATTTTTAAACCATTATGATATAATATAATTAGTATATAAACTATATTATAATGTTATTTTTTTTCTTTTACAACCTTTATACACCCCTTTCAATCAAATGGGAAATGAATGCATCACTTGGGTGTATGTGCGGACTACTGTCTCTACGAAGCGATGTATTTCATTTTGCACCATTACTATTAACGATTGGTTATTTTTGTGGATATAATGGGTATGTATTATATATATGATTTATTTATGTCTTTTTGAAATATAATAGTCAATATAACTTCTTAATCATCCATCCATTGAAAAATTAAATAATCGCTCTCGCGTATGCATAGTCCATCATCTCCACATAGCGATGCATTTCATTTTTCATCACACCCTCCCATGGATGGATATAATGATATATTTAATCTCTATATATTAAATTTATGATAAAAATATAATTATGTAATTATAATATATTATTTTCTATTATTTCCTTCCTTTCATTAGAATATGAAAACAATGTTCATGTGTACGTACCAACTACCATCTCTATGAAAAATGTATTTCATATTTCTATTACCACCTTTAATGGATGGTTATAAAAATAAATATAATGAATAAATATTATATTTATATCATGATTAATCTTTTAAATATGATTCAACCATGACCAATGTAACATCCCGTGTTTTGAACTAGACAAAAAATGTAAGGGAATTTGAAATTTTGTGTTTACTGAATGGGCCGTTTTTTAAAAATAGCTTTAGAAAATAATTATGAGAGTTTTAACCTTTAACAGTGATTTTTTGAGTTTGGGTGAAGGACTAAGGGGTACCTTGGAGGTATCGTTGTGTTTTGGAAGTACCAGGGCCCAAAAAATCAAGTTTTAAAGGAGAAGTAGAGGGAACATGGTTTGTTTGAAACCGTGGGGTCTCTATTAGAAAACCGTGCATCCTTAAATAGGTGAGAAGAGGCAGTACATAGGGGATGTGAACATTATACCAAAATATGAACCAAGATTGAAAATTTAGTGTCATAGGAAGTACCTAAACACTATTCACTGTATGGCTGGCACACAGTTTCCAAATCATGTGGTCAGTCCATACGGGGTGCCTCGGGTGCTTAGTAAAGGGTGCACAGTTGGCACATAGTTTGGTAAACTATGTATCATAAACCATGCACTAATAACCTATTTTAAAAAATGTATTATTTAAATAAAAATAAAAATTAAATAATGTTAAACATAAATCTACCTCTTCCCTCACCTCACTCATGTGACACCCCCTTCTAGGAACCCTAATCATGTGATGCCCCCCCTCTATCTTATCTTCAATCGATGAAGTCCACCAGATTTCTTCATGATTCTCCTTCGATCCATCAAGGTATGGACTCTATCAACCTTATCCTCCCACGCTTTGTCTGATTTATTCTCACCCTGCCACCCTATCTCATTCAACCGAACCAAGGGTCTGGGCTAATATGTTTTTTTGATTGTTTCTTATGATGTTAGGGTATATGAAGGCTCTCCCAGGGATCCTTCATACCTATTTCAGAAACATACATCGAAGGATAAGTGGTTTGGTTCTTTTTGGATTTTCACCATTGTTTGAGGTAAGGTTTTTCATATTCTATATGGTTTCACCTATTTTATTTAGGGTCTTTAAGTGTTTTTGAGTCCCTAGTAATTTTTTTAGAGCATTTGGTGACCCCCTAATAGCTTGCTCTCATGTACATAGCTACATGTATTTATATTTATATATTCCCTATACATATTCCCTCATATAGAGGGGAATATGTACATGGGATTATGGGGTATGTATATATAGTAATGTATGTGTGTGCAAGTGTGGAGAAACTTTGAGTTAACATAGTCAAGTGCCAAGTGTTCCACTTGACTTGGTCAACATCTTTAGATAGGGTCCCATTTCTTTATCCCTTAAAATTAAAAATGCATTAATTAAAGGCCTTCTCACCTTTATTTATTGCCTCTCCAATTATTATAGTTTATTCTAAAATTCTTCCTTTTAAAAACTTAATTAAATTATTACATGAGATAAATAATTTCTTGGATAAAAATGTCATGTTTTTGTAATAAAACCCCTCAAATGGAGGTGTTATATCTTTAAGAGAAAAGGTGATGATTATAATTTTATTCTTTTCAAACTTATTGCATTGGTTCTTCTTTTATGCCTTGATGTTATGGTTTGGTATATAGCATGTTGAGACCTGGACTTCATTGATGTTATAAAATTAGTTTCCCCCTTTTCCTTATAAATGTTAATGCAACCAATGAACCTTGTATGTTCATATATTTTTCACTCTAATCTAACTGATTAATGGAACCAGATCCTCCTAAGGACATAGCATGGTTTATATAAGGTATCACCCAAGTAAGTAATTTACCTCTTGACTATAGCACCTTCTAAGTGTCTTCTTTCCACTTTAAATCCAATTTCCTTATTTTGATAATGAAAATAGATCATTTTGGATGGAATGGATTGTCATGATGGAAAGAATTTCCTTGAATGTTTAAATTTTGAGTCCTAGTTATAATAAATAAATTTCTATTCTTAATTGAATTTAATGGAATGTCTTTAATTAAATGGTTTATTGATAAAAAATTGCTTTTCCTTGTATTAAATGATTTAAATGAAATGGATTTTTTTGAAATAGAATAGAAAATGGGTATTGAAATGAATAATAGGTATTTCATTATGAATTATATTATAATTGTGATGATGGTTATAATGGAATGGATAAATTCAAAACATGAGAGGTACTAACTCATGTCTTGCATTATAAATGTGATCAAATTTATTTTCTAAATGGATTAATAAAGATATGGATGAGAGGTTTTCTTTCCACATTCTAGTTACAAATGCACTTTTAAAAGAGGGTGTGATATGATGGTAAGGGGTGATGAGCCAGAAGGGTGATCACACTTCCTTGAATTAGCGTTGATAATGATGAAACACATCACTACTTTGTTATGGGAAATGGGATTTTGAGCACCACATTCCATATAGAGTGTTTCCATGGTGTGAACACTCACTATCCCAAGTGATGGGCATGATGAACCCCCTACTCCATTAGGATGTCAGGCTTACTACCCCGTGAGTAGAGCTAATCAGCTCATAGACTGGTGTTGGATACCTACGTGTTATGTCCCGATCCACTCTATTAATATATATATATATATATATATATATATATCAGGATTATTACCACATGAGTAGAGCTTATCTTCTGGTAGACTAGTGTTGGATGTATGCATGTTACGTCTTGGTCCACTCTAGAAATATATATATGTATATATTATATATATATATATATATATTATATATATATCACATAGTGACATTATCAGACTCTTATTTCGGCTACGAGCCAAAGAAGGTATAGCTGTCAGGTGTCCATTAGGAACTTAAATGGGTGGTTATTTAATTATTCAGTTCTGTTTATTATTTCTCTATACCTACACACTATTAAATTTATATTGATCTTTATGGATTGGTCTAGAAACCATGGGTTTCATCCTATTGAGACTTATATCTCACACCATGATCGGGCCGCTAATGCGCTTGGGTACCTAAGTAGATCTTTTTTTATAGGGCTATAGACCATTCTTGTAGTTGTGTGCTTGTACTTGGGAGTTAGAAGCACAGGACTGAGTTGGATCTCAGGATGCTCATTGAAATTGACATTAGGATTTTTAGTTCTTTTCTTTACTTGTGTCCTGTATTATACATTATTATTTTTTGTTTTAGCTTATGTATCATCATCTGTCATGCATTGTTTTTATGAAATGGAATTGGCTAACTTTTCTTAAATTAAATATTGTTATTATTCCACTGCTCTATTATCTAGTAATTTACTAACACTATATCCACTATTTAAATTACGTTATAATACTGTGAAAATCTTATTAAGTTGGTATAATCACCCTACTGAACAATATTTACAACCTCACTACTAGTCAATAGCCTCTGGAATATGGGAAGGCATTCTTGAGGCCAGGTGTCCGACCGCTATGGCCTTCGTCTTAATGGTGAGCCAGTCCAGGATGTTACAAACTAGTATTAGAGCTAATTTTTCATTTTTTTACTATTTTGGGATGGTTGAGAGGAGACTATGAATGTGTCAGCACTTGGTTAATAATCTTTCTTTTGACTGATCACCCCACATATAGGAAATGATCGAGTGGCTATGACTGGGAATTATTATCTATGATGTTTTCTTTTATAGTCAATTGTTATTTCACCTATAGTGATTGGTGTATTTTTTCCACAACTGATGATTTATGTAATTTTATAAAAAATTACCCTTGGACTGGTATGGTAAGGATGAATCATTTATTGCATCATTATAGGCACATAGAAATTCACATGCCATGCATATTCCATCCAATGTAGTTTAATTTCTACATTACCTATTTATTGATTATGTGCCTTGGGTATTATTCCATGATTATCTTGTACCTATTTAAGTAATATTTAGCATGATTGTTTACAAAACATGATTATGTGATTATATCCTTGCTACCGACCTATTTAACCTGTTTTGCTGACATGTCATGCTTCTGTGTTGTAGCATGCTTTATGTGTTACTACTTATGATAACATGCTAGATATGTTATGATATGTAAATGGTTTCATGGGATAAAATTTGTTTTTAGAGATTATTATGGAAGACCATTTTCAATTGTAATGTATATGGGTGCCTTATAACTGGGAAAAGGTAACCCTCATATACGAACCTTTGAAAATGTTTGTTAAATTTCTAATGCTAAGTGAATTTATTTTGATTAAATGGGAGCCAAATGCCACATGTAAAGTGTATGGGTGATTTATAGGTTTTCAGATGGCCACCCATATTACTGGAACATTGTATATGAGAATGTTAAATTCTGAAATGAAATATGTTCTGATTAATGGGATACAATTTTCAATCCATGAAGTTTAGGGGTGCTTCATGAATTGGGAAATGGAAAACCATATAGTAAAACTTTTTCATGTGACTATGTTATGTTTCAAAATGGTTGTAAATGTAAATATAGTTTTATTTCAATTGGAAATGAATTTACTAAATTCCTAAATATGAAATTGGACCCAAGTAGGTCAGTTGGGACATGTTTCTTATGTGATAACCCACTATGGGTGTTTTATAACTTAAAATTTTGATCAAATGATATTGGGTTACTTTCTAGAGAACCTAGGTTGGCTCAGTGGGACCCTTTTAGGTCTCCTTATCTTTTAAAAGTAATTTAAATGATAAATTTCATAACAAAAATGGGATTTTAATAAATGTTTAAAGTTTTAAAAGGAGGTTTTATAGAAAATTTACATTTACCCCTTTGGGTGTTAGCTTAATCAAGTCTCATGTGATTTTGTTTTAAAAGGGTACTTTCTGTTTTGAATTAAATCATTTAAAATGTTTAAAAGGTTAAATGTAATTAAATGTAAAGGTATTTGAAATGGAACTTGAAGTGGTGTCCTCTATTTAAACCCTTGTGTAAGGGAAATTTGAGTTTCTCCTTTGAGTTTCCTCGGAACGGAAGTGCGAGTATTTTCTGTAGGTAATATTTTCTTTATCAATGTCTTAGATGATATGATCTTGAGTCTAGTGACATTATTTGGTATTACCTAGTGATAAGTTCGGCACTTATGCTTTCATAAGGGGCTAACCCGTGGTAGGTAGCACCCTTAGAACTTGAAAGCCTTTATAGTGTTGTCATATTTCTGACGTTTGGTTCCATTCAGGTACAGTTGTCCCTTGTAGAACTGTTATCTTTAAATGATACCCTTGTTCGGATGGGTGGTGATGTTTTCCTTCTCCTGTGATATTGGCATGGACATCGAGTAATGCTTAGTTTTTGCTACTTATACATGCCACGGGCATGGTCCGCCATATTTCAGGTCGCTTGACCCTTTATTTTACTCAGAAATGGATGACTTATTATTTCACTGACCAGATTAATGGTCATACAAGTAAATACGAAATGGGAATAAATCTTGTGTATGAATCATCTGATTCTTGAATACATATGGTAGACAATCTATGGATATTATTTATGATGTTCAATTTTATTGTGAAAACTTGGGGTAGTATCCGTTGATATATGCAGTAATCGTTGAGTTGTTTAATGTTGTAATGAACCTGTTGTGTTCATTGAAACCATTTAGCCTTGTTCTGTTGTGTATGGTCATGGGTATTCCCCAGACTAGAGTGACTTGATCATTAAATAAACAAGTTCATCCCAATTCTTGAGTGGACTTTCTTGAGACTTGGGTGTTTTGACACATCGGTCAGTTCAATTTTGGTTTCCTTGTCTAATGACTTGATGTTGATGAGTGTGACTCGAAGGAGCAGCACATGTCTTTTTAAGGATGATTTCACCTAGATAGCTTGTGAGAGGTTGGTTCGTCTCTTCTCTATCATCCACTAGGACACTCCAAAGGTGGGGAACATCATGTCGGTTCTGGTAAATGCGTTCCCTTACAAGTATAAGGAACCCAACCTAAGAGAACCATTTTGAAATGGTTAGTTTTACTTGTATTCCCTTGAGGATTGAAAGTTACAAATAAATGTAGGTTATTTCTTGGCATTATGACATCCATGATGTTGGATGTGTATGCAACCTTTGAGAAATCATCATTGGTCTAGGACTGACTTCAGTGGTTAAATATGAATGATCATTGAATGGCTCAGGTGATGAAGGTATCATGGTTTGGTTAATGGTTGTACGTCGGCAGGTGAAGACAATATTTCTCTTTGAATTTGACCAATTGTGTTTGGAATATTCTCTTTTCTAGTAGTCAGGTATGATTGAATGGAAATCATTTCAAATTCTCTTAGTGTATCTTTTTTAGCAACGAGCATGTCCCCTATCTTGACATCGTCCTTGATGCACTAAGAGTGTGTTGGTCATACGCAATGCTAAAGCATTAAAAATCTGTTGAGCTTGTTGGGTGGTTATTTTTTCTATGTTTTCACAATGGGGCATGGTTTTTTTAGGCATGTTGGTTTTGATGGGAACTTGTGTTCTCATGTTTGAATTTCCTAGATGGACTCTTAGACACCAGCCATTTTCATCGGACATGACCATTTGGTGGATGTCATTCTGGGGTCATTCAAAGTTCTAATATAGACATTGTGACATTTTGGCAATGTCTCACTTATAGTTGGAGTGTATAATACTTGGGATTTTTCCTTGGACTATAGTTCTTTCAATATGAGGTTACCCCAGACAAGTCATTGGGCTTTGAGGTAATGTTTCAAAGGTTAAAGAATTTTGTGGGCTGGATATGGGTTACGGCCCTCTGTTCGTGCTGTAAGAAGACAATTTTAAATGGTTAGGTAATGTTTTAAAAAAAAAATCTCTAAAAATTAGGTATGGCCTTCGTTGGGCATGCTTGTGTTAGGTGTGAGATGCCTTGAAAGAAGGCATCACAATTCTATGTTTAAATCATTGACTGTCTAAACTGAGCATCTCGGTAACTGTAGACTGGAGTGGATCAATTTGTTATCCTTTTTTATATTGAATATGATTAGTGTGGAACCATATTAAAAATGTCACCAGTTTAAGGATAGTATGGTATAAAGGCTGAAAATGTCTTTGAAGGAAATATTGTGCGACCGGTTTCAGTTTGGTTGATTGATAATTCGACCGTTTCCTAGCAATGAAGTTCTAGTTATTACCTCAGATGTAATTAGGTTAACCCAGTTTAATGAAATCATGATAGGATCGTCATTAAATTCTGAAAAATTAAATTCTTTTTAGGAAATTCAGATGGTGGGGGATCTTTAGTTTCAAATCGGCCACATAATTTTAAAGCCTAAGGTGGGGATCACCTTTAGCTAAATTATTTACGGATGATGATGTGATCATGTATCTATATAAATCGGATCAGTTAAGTGTCTTCTCCATGTTTTTTATTGTAAATGATTGTTGGATCTAGGTTTTATGGCTTAAGTGACCTATTCTTAAGAAGTTCTTGAAGGTGTGTTGGGTGTTTGGAAACACAACATGAAAATTTTAATAAGATTTCACAAACTTTATAGGTCATGTGATATTTTCATTATTCTCAAATTATTATCAAGGAAAAGAGGATATATGGTGGGGAGGTTGTAACGTCCCATGTTTTGAACTAAAAAGAATGCAATGGAATTTTATGTTCTGTGTTTATTGATTAATCCATTTTTAAAATTGAGCTTCAAAACATAATACTGAGAGTTGGAACATTTCAAAGTGATGTTTTTGGATTTGGGTGATGGCCCGAGGGGTCCCTCGGAATTCTCATTGAGTTTTTGAAGCACTGATTCTTGAAAATCATGTTTTAAAGGGGATTTAGAGGGTGCATTGATTTTCTGAAACAGTGAGGCCCCCACTAGAAAATTGTGCGGCCTTTAATAGGTGGGAAGAGGTGGTGCACATGATATGCATGATTAACCAAACTATGCTTCTATCCCACACTATTATTGGTAGAGACAATACCTATGAACTATTTAGCACACGATTGGTGTATAGTTTCAAAGATGTGTAGCCAGCCCTTACAGGGTGCCTTAGGAGCCCAATAAAGGGCACACAGTTGGTGCTAGTTTGGTAAACTGTGTGGCCTAAACCATGCATCAATCCCATAATTTAAAAATTGGTTTATTTAAATTTAAAATAAAATAAAATAAAATAAAACTTAAATCTACCTCTCCCCTCACCTCACTCACGTGACACCCCCCTTCCAGGAGACTTAGGCACACGATTCACCCCCTCTCTAACTCCTCCTCGATTGACGAAATCAACCAAATTTCATCATGACTATCCTTCAATCCATCGAGGTATGGGATATAGAACCCTTATCCACCCTTTCTTTGGACGATTTTCCACTCCCTGTCACCCTATCTCATTCGGCCAAACCTAGGGTTTGGGATAATCTACGAAGGGTCTCCTGGGACTCCTTCATGCATATTTAGGAAACTGTCATCGAAGGAGAAGTGGTCTGGTTCATTTTGGCCTATCATCTATATTTGAGGTAAGGTTTTTCATCCTCTATTTGGTTTCACCTATTTTATTTTGGGTCTTTAAGCATTTTTGAGTCCCTAGTATTTTTTAGAGAATTTATTGAATCTTTTAAGGCTTTCACTCATGCACATAGGTATATGTATATATGTCTTACTTGTAAATATTCCCTCAGGGAGAGAAAAATATGTACATTGGATTAAGTGGTATATATATAGTAATGTATGTGCATGTAAGTGCAGAGCATCTTTGAGTTAAAATAATTAAGTGTTGAGTGTTCTACTAGGCTTGGTATACTTCATGAGATGGGGTCCCATTCCTTTTCCCCTTAAATTTAATAATACATTAATTAAATTTCATCACACCTTTATTTAGTTCTTTGAAAAGTATGATAGTTTATTCTAAAATTATTCCTATGATAAATTAAACGAAATTATTAAATATGATAAATGATTTGTTGGATAAAAAGTCACATTTTTTGTAATAAAACCCCTCCAATTGAGGTGCAATGTCTTCAAGCCAAAAATTAATGATTAGAATTTGATGCTTTCCTACCTTTTTTCTTTGGTTCTTATTTTATGACTTGATGTTGTGGTTTGGTATATAACATGTCGAGACCTAGCCTTCATTGAAGTTATAAAATGAGTTTCCCCATTTTCCATAAAAATTTTAATGTAACCAATGCACCTTATAAGTGCATAGCTTGGAAACTCCAATATAATTGATTAATGGACCAAGCTACTCCTACGCGATTGGTATGATTTGTTTAAGGGATTACCCAAGTATGTAATGTCCCTATTAACCACAATACCTTCTAAGTTCCTTCTTTCAAATTTAAATCCAATTAACTTGTTTTGAAAAAGTAAATAACATGTTTTGTATGGAATGGCTTGTCATGATGGAATGCCTTTACTTGAATGTTTAAATTGTGATGACCTAGTTATAATAAATGATTTTCTATTCCTTGTTGAATTTAATGGAATGTATTTGATTAAAGGGATAATTTATAATGAATTTAATTTCTTTTTATTAAATGGTTTAAATGAAATGGATTCTTTGAAATGGAATTGAAAATGGCTATTGAAATGCATAAGAGGTATTTACTTATTCATTATAGTAGAAATGCGATGATTTTTATAATGGGATATATAAATGAAAAGAATAAGAGGTACTACCTCATGGATTTCACCATAAATGTGATTATATTTATTTTCTAAAAGGATTAATAAAGATATGGATTGAAGGTTTTCTTTCCCCATGCCAGTTATAAATGTACATTTAAAAGAAGCTGCAATATGGTGGTAAGGGGTGATAAGAAAGAAGGTTGATCACACTTCCTTACATCAGTGATGGGTATGATGACCCACACCATAACTTCAATATGGGTGATAGTATTTTGAGTTCCATGTTTCATCTAGAGTGTTTCCATGGCGTGCACACCTCCATGCCGAGTGACAGGCATGACGACCCCCACTCTATCGGGATGTTGGGCTTATACATCTTGACAGAAGCTTATCATCTCATAGAATATTGTTGGATGCCTTCATGTGACATCCTAGTCCACTCCAACAATATATATATATATATATATATATATATATATATATCAATATTACTACCCCAAGAGTAGAGCTTATCGTCTCGTAGAATGGTGTTGGATGCCTGTGTGTTACGTGTCTGTCCACCAACAATATATATATATATATATATATTATAGTGACATGATCATACTCTTATTACAGCTATAAGCTGAAGCACGTATAGCTGCCAAGTGTCCCTTAGGAACCTGGATGGGTTGTTATTTAATTATTCAGTTCTGTTAATTATTTCTATATACCTACACACAATTTAATTTATATTCCAATATGTGGATTAGGCTAGCAATAGTGGGTGCTATCCTACTAAGATTTATATCCCACACCATGATTGTGACACTATTGCACTAGGGTACCCAAGTAGACCTTCTTATTTTCAGGTCCTTAAACCTTTCTTATTGTTTTGTGCTTGTATCTGGGAGTTAGGATTATAGGAGAGAGATAGAGCTACGGATTCTCATTAAAATCACCATTGGTATTTTTAGTACTTTTCTTTACTTGACTGATGTATTGTACTTTATTTTCCAATATGCTGTATTGTTTTCTATTTTAGCTTATGTATCATCATATTTCATTCATTATTTTTATAATATGTTGTTGGAAAAACAATTTAATGGAATATTATTTTTATTTCATCTACTGGAATTCTTGTTTTTACCAATGGGTGTTTACCAACGGTTTTCTTAAACCATTGGGGCTGAAGGATTAGGGAACTTTTTACCAACAGTTTCATAAAACCATTGGTAAAGAAATGGTCAAGGAATCCTTTCCCAATGGTTCACTGAAACCATTGGGAAAATTCACCCCTTTGCCAACGGTTTCTTCAAAACGTTGGTAAAGGGGTGTTTTAGGTTCCCTTTTGCCAACGATTCAATATAACCATTGGGAAAGGGTACCCTGAACATCTCTTTCCTATCGGTTTTTAAAAACCGTTGCGAAAGATTTCCCCGAAATACAGCGGTGCTACTCTCCCCCATTCGCGACAGAACCCTAAATTCAGGTTCAGCGCTCTGCTCCTCTCGCGAACTCCCCCATCCGAAGAGGTGAAAACCCATATGAAATCAGTTATTTTTTCCTTTATACACATATAATACCTTATTTTTATTGTTATTGATCTAATATTTTAGTTTTAAGTTATAAATCCATCTCCATCTCTCTGCTACTCTCGAACTCCCCCATCCGAATAGGTGAAAACCCATATGAATCATCTCAAATCAGGTATTTTATTCTTTATACGCATATGGTACCTTGTTTTTATTGTTATTGATCTAATATTTTAGTTTGAAGTTTGGATTTTGATGTGATTTCACCGTAAAAAATAAGGAAATGAATGAATATTTTTTAAACTAATTAGTTTCACCTGCAATATTAGTTTTGTTATAATGTACATTCTAAATAAAGGGGTAATGTAATAAAAAACCTTGAATAAATAACTTGTGGAAGTTGGGGTTTTTTGCCTCTATGAGAGGTTTTTTGTTGTGTTTCATTATATGTTGTAGGCTGTTTTATGGGGATTGAGGTGACCAGTTGGGATTTGTGATATGTGGGGTTGTAATGTGATGGTTAGTGGGCATGGATGTGACATGTGAAGTTGTATGATAGTGATGATGTGTGGTGGTGTTGTGTCGTGTGGAGGTGTTGTGTGATGAAGTTGTGGTGTATGATGTGGTGTGGTGGTTTTGGTTGTGCGGTGGTTTGTGATGTGCAATATTTTTGTTGTGATATGTGGTTGTTTTGGTAACATGGTTGGCCGATGTAACATGGCGTCGATGGTTATTGTAAGATGGTGAGTTATTATGGGGTGGTTTTATTAGTTTCCTGGTTATCTATGGAATAAATTATGTTGTTAAAACAAAAAAACAAGATATTAAATAAATGAGATTGAATAGAAATGGATGTGTGGTAAATGGATATAATTAATTTAATAGTAAATGGATGGGAAATGTAAGTGTGAATGAAGTGGCTTATAAATGAAAGTGAGAAATGCTATGAGTCTAGTGTGGTGGTGGTGTGGTTTATCTGTTTTATGGTAGTAGTGAAGTGTGTGATTATATAGTTAATGTGAACCCATAGGTTGAGTATTTTGTGCTATCTATTTATCATGTATTTTTATGTTATTTCTACACATTCCCAACCAGAGTTGGATAAACATACCAACGATCAGAGGTTCTGAGTTATGGGTATTTTTTATAATATCTAGGATGGTGGTTATATGGTTGGTTAGCTACCATGTCTTCCCTACTATTCCTTCAAAAGTGATTGACCATGTGTTTTTAGGCAAGATGTGATGTGATTGTCCATGTGTCTTCAGGTGAGATGTACTATGATTTCCCTAGTGTTTTCCGGTGAGGTGTGATGTGATAAGGCTATAATAAGATGTGACATGTGGTTGGGGTCATGTAGGGTAGGAGGATGGAACAAGGTTGATGTTATTCATGTTCATGATACCCTACTAATATGGTTATGGGATGAGGCATGCTGTGATGTGATATAACACATTAAGTTCTTGTTTCTTTTACATTTTTTCAATAACACATTTGTATGTTTTTTTCACATGTGTAGTTGATACCTTGATTATTTTCTTCCTTTATCATTTACTTAAATGTATTTTCTATTAAAGATCAATATTATTGAATTGTTTATGACAAAATGACTTATATAAATTCTTTTTACAGAATTGGCAGAAGTTGGATGTATGAAACCGATCAGATCTCAAGCAATTTTCAAAACAATTTGGAGAGCTTTATAGATTTTGCATTTCACAATGCTTCAGATAGTGGTCGCATACCCTGCCCATGTTCCAATTGTGTTGGTAGACCTTGGTTGAGCCGTAAAAAAGTCAGCTACCACATAACCAAAAATGGTTTTCAAGCAAACTACTTTGTGTGGTATCACAATGCGGAGAAAATAAAATCTCAAATTGGTGATGATCGAAATGAAAGGACTGGAATGGAGAATTTGTTAGATAATCGGTTTCTGTTTATTCGTCATCATGAAAAAGAAAGGATTTTGACTCAAGAAGACTTCGATATGAGGACATCTGATGCATCTAGTGAAAATAATGATATTGATAGGGTGAAAAAATTGAATGATGCTGCCACGACTCCAGTATATCGACAATGCGATAAAATGAAAAAGCTCAAATTTTTAATCCGATTGTTTCATGGGAAAACTATGTATGGAATTTCTAATACAACAATCGATTACATTCTAACCCTCTTGAAGGATTTACTTCCAGATGATGCAGATATTCCCTCGAACCACTATATGGCATGGAAGTTAGTTGAGGAACTTCGATTTTCATGAAACAAAATTCATGCTTGCCTGAAAGATTGCAGTTTATTCTGGGAGGAAACTGTTGAATGAAATGATTGTATAAAATGTGGCACATCCCGCTGCAAGTCAAAATCTGATGGAAAACCATCCCGCGTTCCACAAAATGTAATGTGACACTTTCCATTGATCCCCAGACTTCAGAATCTTTTTATGCCTGATGGCATATCAATAAAATTGAGATGGCATGATACCGAGAGAAAGAAGACTAATGATGAGTTGGTTCATCCTGCAGATGGATTTTCATGGTAGAGATTTGATGCTCGAAATCCTGATTTTTCAGCTGACGCACGTAATGTGATGCTGGGTCTTT